>PDGT01000038.1:2143285-2240427 GCA_003671415.1 Megathymus violae | reverse complement strand
GGTCCAACAAAATATTAGTTTTTTTTTTAATATTTATTAAGGAAATAAAATTATGAAACAACCAAAACTAGTTTTATTTTTTTTATACCCGAAATATGCAGCAAGTTGTAGGGTGCCCCTAATACTTTTGGCCAAGGCTGTATATTAAAACCACAACTTTTAAACCAAGCCACAGCTACTGTCACTACGATCTATAGATCTCACAGCACTTGCAGATATGCAATCGGAAAATTATTATTAATGGATTGTGATCCAATTAAAAAAAAAAAAAAATTTATTAATGTGATTTAAAAACATTAATATTTTGCACACTAATACGACAGCCGAAAAATGAAGGACACAAAGAAATTCGAATATTGTCGAAAGACATTAATAAAGTAGACGTTATGTACTATTGTATGTATAAATCGTGTAACCATTCAATTTTCCTATCCATACACTCGATATTGTTCGTCAGTATTCTTGTACTATCATTTTAAAATGATGTGTGGTTAGTACGTTAAAAGTCTTTGACTTCACCACTTTTTACCATCAAGTGTGATTGTTACAATTGTTAACTTATTTTATGTAAAAAGTGTTAAGGTATTTATGATTTACAGTTATATATGGTTTTATATGGCTTCATCTTGCATACTAAGGTTGTCTGTAATCTCTACCAATCCAGAATTGGCCAGCATGTTGATATGGCCTTGACACCTCTTATCTCGACTCGAGCCCAGCAGGTGTTGCGACGGAACTGGTCCGTGGGTACGTGAAATAGAGCTCGATTGTAACGTTCGCTGCAGGTAGGTAGTACACCGGTCGCTAGAGATGCGATGCTTGCACAACAGATAATGCCTAAAATGGCTAGCGTGAGAATACGACTGCCTACAAAATGGCTGCCGATGACATTTGTGATAAACTAAAATGTACCGCTTGACTTTAGACAAATCTAAGTAGACTTAATAGGAGAGCGTTCTGTCTATCAAATTTAAAATATACTATTTCTCTGCGGAACGGATAGTTTGATAAATGGATCACCATTTTTCACGTGCCTCCCTAAATAAGGTAAGCATTTATCGCAATATAACTCTTGCCCACTTTGTTGGAAAAATAAAAACAAGTATAATACTTTTAATTTTAACGATGTGGAAATTACAGAGAGTTATGAATCTACAAAATTCGTTTAATATGTCGATAACGAGAGTATACATAGTGATTATACATAAATTATATCAAAAACGCAAAACATACATTTTGTCAGGACAAAAAAACAATTTATTTACTCTATGTTTCTTGAGATTTCTCTCTTAAAATTAAAAAAGTAAAAAAACAAAGGTAAGCGCCATCGAATAAGAAATAAACGGATAATTTGTAGCAAGAGTGTGGATACGGCGTTATCGTGTTATCGGCGAGCATGTGCGGCCGGCGGCCCCGGGCGGTCCCGCAAGGCCAACGCACTAATAGCGTACAATCAAGATCGGGTCCAATCGGCGCGTTTGATGTTCGCCGCGCGATAACGCCGCATATTGTCGGCGTACTCGTGTCGCTCGTGATGGCCGCTCACGTCGCTGCGTCGTCGGTACGCCGCGCGCCGCCCACGGACGGACGCGCAAATACTGACTTTATGGCTTTTATTGTCGCCATAAAAGCTATTTAGAACAGCTGATAATGCCGCTTCGAAGTGGACCTGATAGTAAGTGTAGCAGTCGCATTGTTTGTGCTGTTTGATAATTCAATGTTCCTAAATTATTTGTTAATTCTGATTGAGTATAGATTCAGTGGTTTAGAATTCTAACTTTGACTCGAGTGTTACGGGTTCGTACCTAGTACGCATCTCAAGTTTTATTTTTTTATAGCGAAGTGCGTTGCTTCAGTAACCAATTGCATTATTAATAAATATACAAGATATATTGCGGTTTATATTTTGCCTGTCGTAAGCCTTCCATACCACTAACAAAAAGTTCGGTATGAAAAGATTGTAATAGCAATAAATAATCGCTTATTCACTACAAAACTCGCTATGTAGTTGTTTTCTTAGCGGCTCTCTTCCCTAAGGGGGGTCGCGTCCAATGAAGGCTTAGAGACCGTATGGCCAAAACAAACTTCGGGTGGTGTTTAGTGGGCAGGCCCCTAGGTTTATCGGGAGTCCAACATAACCAACCTAAGCCCTTTTCTCTGTCTGGGCGCAAAAAAAAAGAAAAAAAGTTGTTTGCTCTAATATAAATATTTCCCCAGAGTTGAACCTGAAACCATTTACTCGGTAGTCAGTAACTAACACCGAAACTATGAAGTCAACAAATGATTTTGTGGTCGTGTTAACAACAACCAAGAAAAATGGGAACTAAAAGTAACCACATTAAAGTCTAAAAATAGTCAAAAATTCTAGCAGAGAAAACAATGAACGTAGAATCGGTTACTCAGATTAACACTAAACCTACCAGAGCGGTCAAATGACCGCTTTTGAGACTTTATAAAATAAATGTTTTTTAATTATTATATGATAATTATTTTGTGTTTATTGTTTATGCTAAATTCTGCATTAATTACAATCAACTGGAAAATACTATAATGTTTATTTCAAAAGCGGTCATTTGACCACCATCGGTAGAAATAGGGATATATAAAAATGTCGGTAGGTTTAGTGTTAAACACAAGCTGGTCTCGATCAATTTCACGCTAAACGTATAGAAAGTTCCGTACGAGAAAAAATGTTATAAAGATGAACAAAAGCGCAATACAATACAGTAGCAAAAATAATTCCCACCCTAGTCACCCCATGTAATAGATTATAGCCCTATAATAGCCCTACTTACAGCGTTACAAACCATTAAACCCATTCAATAATCACCCGTAAATCTGTTGTCCCAAACTGACTCCCATAGGAACCTTTTTCATTTATTCCGACCCCTAGTTACCCGCAGGTTTGGATGATTAATGATTCTTGTTTCTAGAATATTTAAATGAAAAATATTTATTTGTACAGTTTGGGTATAGGAAAACTAAATATGTCATGAACAAGACGATAACTTAAAAAACTGCAATAAAATAACATACATCTAATATCGCGACATCATTACTTACTATCTAAAGTATTTTATTCTCGATTGATCATTAAATTTTTATTTCAAAAATCCGATATAAGATTAATAAAGTTTGGGAAACTAAAGATAACTTAGTATGGTAGATGTACATAAATATTCTTAATTTGATAAGATGTACAAACTAAACACGCTGGTGAAACTAGGAAATAACTTTCGTTTGAAATGAGTCGATGACAATCTGGCCTGTATACATTTGTCACTCACCGATTCTTCAGCTTCCTTCTGATCCCTATGCCCCATCAGGTTGGGCATCGCCGTCCAGTTGTATCCCAGATCCTGACACTGTTTCAGCGTGATCCTCTCGCACTTGCCACCATCCAGCTCCTCCTGGTCGGCTGCAACCAACCAGGCGAAGAAAACTACACTCAAAATCCGAGACATCATGCCCTCACGTGGAAATAATATGTAGGGAAAACAATATTTTGTATCATGTTCAAACAATTCAGTCACAAAAACACTAATCACTTATATATCGTAAATATTTATTTTGATCAAAATCGACAACCGTCCTTCCACTGTCGTGACTCGGAGTGGACTGATTCAAATTTCGAATTCGTTCGACGATTGCGGCGCGGCGAATAACTCAAAAGTCAAAAGAAACCGGTCGCCGCGCGGCCGGTGCGGCGTTCAGAAACATGCATATGTTCCGATAAAAGGCCTGAACGCATGAACAGGGCATTATGAAGAAAAAAACGACGAAAAGGGCCTAATTCGTGTACGGCTCACTGCAATCAGTGGGAGTTATTTTGTATTACGTCTCTGCGAAGCGCTGGAGAAAGAAAAGGACGGTAGATACAATGAGCCTCATATTAAATTAAGTGTATCTGCCCGTAGGGACAGATTTTATTTTACGAAATTACTGCAATAAGAAGTGTTGGGGAATTGAGAGGTTCAGAAATTTTGAATCACTTAAACAAACTTAGATGTGTTGGAAGAAATTTATTCATATATCTTATAATCCATGTTTTTTTAATTGCTTGATTTGTTATTTTTTTTTTGTAATTTGTTAATTGAGGTTTTAATTTTTCAATTAACAACAACAAAAAATGTATCAAAAAAATTACAAGATTAATAATTGTCTCATAACGTAACAAAATTTCATTCGATAAGGTATACCATAATGCTGTTATATGCCGTCAATGTATATGAAATACTACATAAAGATGTAGTTTTTGACAGTTTAGCCCTTCCTCGCATAAAGATACCTGCGAGTTGAGATCATTATCGCCCACTCTTTTATCTTGCGCACTAACATCCCAAGTAGAATACACAATTAGGCCCCCTCATTACATCACTCCAATAACACCTTTGATATTGTAAACTAAAAGAAACATTATGAGCTTTATTCATTAGGCACTAAAATACAAAATACAAAATCGGTCGAACATCTTTTTTGCTGGTCATGACCAATTTAAGTTGAGCCGTTAGTTTAAGAGAAAGTGTTTCATGTTGAAAGATGTTCATAGTCGAGGTTATGTTGGACAGTTGTATGAATAGTTGCATTGTGTGAGCGAGAGGGCGCGCTCGGCGTCAAAGGCGCCGCCGGCGGTGCGCGTACGCAGTCCGGACGAAAGCGGAATGCCTAATTAAGGACGCATGCGTGGACCGTCGGGTGTGAGGTCTGGTCTAAAAAATACGCCTGGAAAAAAATTGCCTTTGAAAATGTACTATTTTATAGTTCATTATTTGTATAAGTAATGACCTACAGCCATTGATTGTAGTTTCTTGGGATTAGAAGGCCCGCTACATGGACCTTCAAATCCTGGCATAAACAAGTTATATTACCAATAATACAATTATAAAACTTCAAAATGAATTGAGTGACATTAAATTATTAATTAGTTACTTATGTCATCCCCATACTTTGATTTCATTGATATATGATCACTATAAGATGTTCGAATATTTACTAATGTTATCCAGGGGGTTTTCACCTGCCTGCTCCACTACAACGATTTTGCCTAGAATCAAGCGTGAAATGTTTTTGAGAATGTGAAAATGTTGAAATGTTGCAGAAAGAGAGGAGAAACCAGCGGTTTCCTGCTTCCGTCCCAGCCGGTAACGCGTCCGAGACTCTTTTGGTGTTGGTGCAGGCCAGCGGGCTTTCATGCCAATATCATAATTCGGACCGTCTGTTAATTTGTCATCTAGTGACGTAAAAAACGCTAACCGCTGTCATTTGGGCCACGTGTCCATCACATTCGGCTTGGAATCGTAATTAAAACGTCAGATACGCGGCGCGATTGACGGGACATGCAAATGTGGCGCAGGAAGTACCGCCCAATTGTAATGCATGGACACCGTCGGCCACTATCGACCCTGTGACGTGCCACAAATATTGTTGGCTAACGTTGCTGACCGCTGCTTATGCATTTTACATGGCGTGCCATATAAGGTTGGCAATATTTTTACTGTGACGGGTACTCACGATCTTCGTATTTTGTACCGATACCGACAGTTTTCACCGTGACCGCGATTCAAGTAATTAGGTCGAAATATAGTTATGAAATACAAAAATCGTGAGTACCCGTTGCAGGTTAAATGTGTGATGCTCGCTAATACTAAGAGTTTCAAATCGTAAGTGTGGCAATAATTAAACATTAATGTCCCATTCCTGAGCTTGAGTTACGGTTGAAAGGGTTGGAAGTCGGCGGTGCTAAATGTCAAGTTGAAAAAGTCAGTTACATGCATCTAGGTGTCTTTGCGTCGACAACGGGGCAGGTGGGAAAACTGCCAAAGGGTGACTGTGGGTAAAATTCCGCTAAGTTTCTTTGGACGATTCCCTTCATAATATCAAAAAGTCTCGAAAATTTTGTTTAGATAAGTACTCGTTATATTTACATTTTGAAAATATAAAATTTAACCATCCATCCATGGAAGTTGATACCTTATCAAAGGCTACAATTTTAGTTTAGTTTTAATAATAATTGCACGTAATTAATGATATTTTTTAAAATTACCATTCAGTGTTAATATCGGCTGGAAAGGCATTTTGGTTTGATTCAAACCTAATTTTGACTTCTATATTGTACATAAGATAATTTTATTATTAGCATTTTAAGTGCAGTAAAAATGTTTATTATCCAATTAAATCGTTCTTAAATTCTAATTTGGAGCTACACAATGTTTTTTATTTAAACCTCTACTCAACTCTGGTTGAGCTAACATAACAAAAATTTTAATTAATATTTTACAACTTCGTTATAAAGGTAAGTTTATTACGCTGTCAGATATACACATAGATACCTGCCGGAGGGTATATAGAAAATATTAATATATATTTATGTTCTGTCAGTTAGTAAGTCCATTACAAAGTTCGTTAGCAACTTCACATCGCAATAAAAACAGTCTATGACAGTGGTTTTCGAAGTCTAAAAAAATCAGTTTTTAACCAATAACATGTTTAAACACGAGTTTAATATAAATTAAGTATGTTTCCATTATAATATTATCACGGTAATACTCATTAATATTATGTGTAGAACTCTTTACTAAAACAAACGAACACCTATAATTGACTGATGCGCGAAGAAATATGAAATAATAAAAATGGCCATATCGAGATGACTTATCATTCAATTTGAAATTAGTAGGTACCTACAGCCATAATAATTATTACCCAATTTTATTAAAAATAACCACAAATGTTATTTATTAATATCTGAACTGGACTGAACCGGAATTTATCGTGGACGTACTCGTATCATGTGTCAAACATCGACTACCTACATTAAAGTTATCAAAAGTAACATGGCGGAATCTGAACATCGAATATTTTTGGAAACCTTAATGTAGGCAGACTTTGTTAATGACAAACATAATTAATGATAAACGACCGAACAGATTCAGATGAATCTTTATATTATGGTTAATTATCTAGGATACTTTTGATCCCGAGAAATTTATTAGTTCACGCGGAATTTTTCAAAGCGAACGAAGTGTACTGGTAAGTTCTACAATGATAATGTTTACACAATATCGCTAGCACGATGTCAATAGATGGAGTAACTGTAATACTTAAAATTATCCATCTGTCTATACTAATGTTATAAAAACAGAGTGCGAAGTCTGTAGTTAGTGTATGCAGAGGGTAATCTTCGAAGGTTACCTTTAATCTTCGGAACCACGGCACGTATTTGCAAAAGGATTATACTATTAGTAATGTTCCTTCGGTACTTTATTTCGGATGGACAGAGGCTATCATGTATATATAATTCATTGTTGATCCTGAACGAAATCAGTCAGAAGTGACGTCGGGCCGCTAGCTTTTTAAAAAGTAAAAAAAAAACCTGTTTCCAGGGCTCATCTAATATTGGTCGACTTATACTTTGAGACCGACTGGCGTGTGCAATAAACATCATTAGGCACTGACGTTATTTTGTTTAGATGTAACTTATTCACAGATTAGCAAACTGCCCTCGATTCGCTTCGGGAAAACTACGCCTTACATTATTTTACATTAATTTATAACTTTTTCATTTATAAATGGATTGTAACGGATTGCAATGAAACAAACTTTAGGTATTAAGTGATACTCGGTGCAATACGTTAGTGAAAACCAGAACGAAATCGGTTAAGCCGTTTCTGAGATTAGCGGGAGCAAACAGACGAGCAACAACGCACGGACAAACAGACAAAAATTCGAACAACTATTGTTTTGGGTTCTATTGCGTTAATAAAAGTCCGTAGTAATGTTCTTTCTCATATATCGTTCACGTACAGAAAGCGATCGGTTTGAATTTTTTTATTAGTATGGATATAATGGTCATTAAAATCAATCAAGAAGAACATAATAAATTCAATTTATTCTACGGTCTGTTTGCTTCTGTCGTTAATATATGTATGCTCATGTCGATCTTTGTACAGCTGATGGCGTCATACATCAGCCTTCACTGTCTCATTGTTCACATTGCCCACGGCCGGTGCCGACGTCGATCCACTACCCAACAGTCTTTAGTTTAAACAAACAAACAGTTGAACGTAGAAAAATAATATAAATGTAACTTTTAGATTTGATGATTTGATTTCGTCATATTCAACTGTTCGTCCGTAAGTACGTCACCGCCATTTTTAACACAGATCCAGCGAGTTTGACACCAAATTTTTCTGTTAGAGGTCGCTGGAATCCGAATCGTTCATTTAAATTTCTACTCATGTTAACAAACGAAATCAGGGCTCGCTCTTTGACCGGCGATGTGTTAGCGACGCGATGTGTCTTGCAACAGATATTTATGTGCGTATATATACATATATATTTATATACTCACAATTTGGTGGCATTGATCGCCGGCGACCTGTGGATATAAAAATATTTTCAAATTATCATCTGCCCAGCCGAGGTCCGTACGCAGGGTTCGTTGTTCAGCCGACATTAGCGGAAAGTGGTCCTTCCAAAAAGCTGGCCGGACAATTATCGCGGGTCTCGCGCGTCCCGGGGTCGTAGACACAATTAAGTGAATTTGCCACGAGACCGCAAAAACGAGACGCGTCACTGTACGAACGAGGTGACTACGAGCCGAGCTGGAACTCGACTGTCCCAAATGTATCTTAAATGATCTCGAGGGGCTTATTGAGATTGCAAATGTTTTACTGGTGAGCCTATCTATCTATTATCTATTTGTTAACGAATTGTTTTATACTCTTAGATGTATGAATTCCGTGAGTGTGCTCCACGGTACAGTGACGCAATTCCACACAGATGAAAGGGACTTAAAAATGTACAAAGACGTTCAAAAACACGAAACAAAGTAACAAACACCTGAGTGTCGTAGGCGGTGTGCCTTAGAAACGTGGATAATATATTATTCTAGAAAGCTCAGAAACATTTAATAACTATTACCAATGGTTTACACCGCCGAATAAACCAGCAACCTACATTTTTTGGTACGAGTGACTAGAAGGAAATTAAACTAGCTGAATTAAAATTAAGTGACGTTTCTCAGTGTCCCATGAAAGACATTGTTGATGGTTTCCGTTTTATAATGGGGGTACAATTTGAGCGGAATGCTGGCGTCGGCAAAACGCCGTCATGCAAAAACTATGACGAACCAGCCGCGGCCCGTGGTCCGCGGCTGAGCGCTTTTTTGCAGCCGCGGCCGCGGAAGCGGACTGTTTCATCGTTAGGGCGCGCGGGCGGCCGCAGAGTGCGCTCATCTCATTAGATCACATTTCGTTATTTAATATGCTTACTGAGAAAAAGCTTATTTGCTTCTTGGTTTACAAAGTTGCTCTTTTCGACGTGTGTACAATGTCGAACAGACGCTTGGAAATTTCGTCAATATTGAAATTTGAAAATTCATCGATAATTGTAACTGACAATAAGAAACAAATATATACTTTCTTTCTAACCTTCTTCCCATTTCCTGGCTGACAACGCATCAGCGATACCTTTGGTCTCGCTGATGTCCACGGGCGACGGTGACCACTTACCATCAGGTGGGTCGTCTGCACGTTTGTTGGCAATTAACATTTAAAAAAATGAGTAACATGGCATTTACTGGTTGAGGGCTTACAACACTCGCAAGTGATTAGTTGAGTTGACCAAGGCACGGTCTAGAGTCGGATAGGTGGTCGTACCTGACAACGACAATATTTCTAAGTGTTTCTGTGCTTCGCGTGGCAGACATTGTTAGATGGTGGATGTTAAGCTCTGTAAGAGGCCTTACAATACAAAGGGGCTTTGTTAGGTATAAACCACAGATCTTTAAGTCAGACTTTATGTGCAGACTGTACTATATTGTACTAGTTCATTTTAAAAAACAGTTTTATGATACGGCTGCATAATTCATCACTTAAATATAGCTAAAATCAACAAACGAATCGAAACGAAAGGAAATCGTTTATTATAATTACAATTAATTTCAAAAATCGTAATCGATATTTTCATAGCTTAAATCGCCCACCTGGGTGTTTTGACATGTATAAATTATTCTAAGTTACTACGTACCGAATAGAAAGCCAGCTGGCTTAGTGTTGTGTAAGGTTTTCGATGTGTTCAATTAATATCGATTCGAATTTATTCATAACCCATAGCAATTAGCTCCACACCCACAGGAATGATCACACTAGCAGTAGTTTTTGCAAACTCATCTACGGCTTCATTGCGCTCACAAATACCGCATCGATCGGGCGGAACGACGAAAGCTCCTTTGTGGTAGAAAAAAACTAACGTATTACAGGCGTCCTGTTGCGCCTGAGGTGTTAATGTGGCCCCCCGCTGCGCGTGCGCCGGCGATGGAGCCGGCTTGCTCTTTTTGTTGTGAGAACCATCGAAGTTATTCTATGTTATATTAAAATTAAATTAGCAAATGAGTGTGCTCTTTGGGGGAGGCCTATGTCAAGCAGTGGACTTTCTTCCTGCTGATGACGATGATGAAATGAGTGTACTGTACAGGTGTAAAGTTGGGTACCGAGATACTTTACTAAATCAATAAAACAGTTACAAGTAGCTATTTATCCTGTATCTATCCTACATTCGGATATTGCGATTTACACAGCCCATTCCTAATGTTCAATATAATTTAGCTACACATATTACTTTTACGGGCATCTATAGAGCTTCGGTCCGCGGGTGCTCTGTACCGCGTACCTCGTCCGAGTCGCCGGGCCGGAGGCGGTCGCGATACACCGCTGGTTATGTATTCATGTATTCGGAAGCCTGTCGGCTGTCGGTGGCGCGCTGACGCTGCAGTTTCAATACGGCATCACCAGCTAACACCGTGACCAGCACAATAGATATTTTTTTAGGATTTGCCGCGAACATGAGCTAGTACTATTTATTTATTCGATAAGATGTGAAAAAACTTTTGAAAATGTGTCTGAAATGAGTAGTTGATGTCTTGGGTCTTTTTTTATCCTAACATATGATGATGGAAGGTAAACAAAGCCGCTCAAAGCAGCGTGTGTAACAGCAAGGGAGTCACCGACCGCTGCCAATGAAGGAAGCGGCGCACCTACTTGTTAACTTTCCAACAGCAACAGAAATATCTTAAAAACTTTGTGGGTTTTAGCAGGAGACTAGTAGGCAAATAGTCAGATACGGAAGGAGGGTAAGGTTACCATGCAAGTCTGCTGGAATATTACGGTCATATAGGGTCTCGATGCATTGCCTTTTGTGTAGTCAACAAATGTGCTTAGCGGGAATTCCCGCAAGCCGGAATTCGCCAGAGGTCATCCTCCGTCCGTTTATACGTTATTTGTATACATAATGTCATTTGTAATTTAATGTGTAACTCGTATGTAGGTACGTAATCTGTATGTATGGAACAATATATAATTAGGCACGTTTAAATAGTTTTCTTTAATTGTGTATAACAATGAACGCGTATCTCGACAGGTGAATGCAGTACGAAATTTAGTCATCCTCTGACGTCGTATTTTAGTTTACCTAAAGGTAATTTGGCGTTGAGAGTTAGAAATTATTTATACGCATTTAAATACGACTTGCGTTGTTTGATGCTAGCTGTTCGTATTTGGTGATGAGGTGCCAGTGTTTTTGATGTGTGTGTTTCAGGGATGTTATGCAGCTCCGTAACCGTAACCGAAACTACCGGATATCCAAAACGAACATATATCCGCAACCACAACCGATTCCAATAAAATGTTTCTAATAATTTCTGACAGAAACATGATCTACGAGTAAATGAATCACGTGAGAGGTGTTCAGCGGCTGATCTGATACTAGCCGCATCACTCTTAATATTATACAGTTTTTATTATTTGATATTTAGAGTTATTTTTTTGTGACTATAATACCAAATAAATTATCTAATATCCGTAACTGAAATTATCCGAAACAGTCGGATAATCCGAAATAATTTGGTATCCGTAATTGTAACTGAAACCGGTAAAATATAATTCACATATCCGTATCCATAATCAGATTCGAAATGTTATATCCGTTACATCCCTAATCTGTTTGGTTCAATAGCAATAGAAATCTAGCGAAGAAAACCTTAGGTTTGGAATAGCAGGAGCTACACCGAATCTCATTCGACCTGACATCAGTCACTTCATACAAGACTGTTCGATATTATGTAGTCGTTTAAAAAGGTAAGCTTCATCGTTTAGACCGCATCCTTCTGAAATAGTTTAAATACGTGAACGGTCACGTTTTATCATAACTTAACCTAATTTTCACAAAAAATACTAAATTTACTTAACCACGAGTAAAACTTTTTACACGTTTATTTCATAACGGTTTGACGAATTTCACACTTCCACGAGACGTCGGCATCCTGGCCGACTTGAAAGAAGTGTTTATGGGTACATTTATCATAACAATAGCGCCCAGGCGACGCCATCTCTCTCTTATTGCGAAGAGATAAGGCTTACATTCATCAAATGTGTATAAACTATTGAAAATTACGCAATACAAAGGGCTGGAGTGTTAAGCTTTTTCTTTTATGTTTATGCTGGGATTGTAAAGGGGTTGTACTGCCTGTAAAGGTACATTGGAAAGTTTTGTACACTTCAAATAAATCCAACTGGTTACTTAACTGTTTAGTATGTTGTTTGATAACAAAATGTGGTACAAATAATTAAAATAAATTGTTTTCTAAGTAATTACACTAATGACAGCTGTAGTTTAAGTTAAGTTTTAAGTGCAGTTTAATTAGAGACTGGCTCCGTAATATCAACAGGCATTTGTAGTAGGGATGTTATGAATATGAAATTTCGGATCTGGATAAGGATACTGATATATTAATAATATTTCACTGATTTCGATTAGGGTTACGGATATGAAATTATTTCGGATTAACCGATTGTTTCGGATAATTTTCGTTACGGATATTAGATGTTTTACGAGTTGGAAAAAAAAATATAATGTGTTTACAAAGTTTGATTTTGTTTGTAGGTATTATGTGGTATCATAATCAGAGAAAAAAACAAATTGAATAATAAAAACTGTCCAAAATGAGATTGCCCGGCTAATGTATCGGCTTGGTCAGCGTAAGCTTGTCATAACATGCTTTATTTAGACTCAGACTCTATCCGAAATTATACGAAACTTTTTTATTGGGTTCGGTTACGGTTTTGGAAATACTTATTTCGGATATTCGATAGTATCGGTTACCGTTACGCAGCTCCATAGCAACCCTGATTTGTAGTAAGATGTAACAACTAAAATTGTGCTCAACAGACGTTTCATACGTGTCGGTTGTGCTCAAGTTTCATTTCAAATTAGTTTTAAATGTAATGAGAAGGTACTCAGAAATTTTTGTAACAACTCCACATTAGGTCGGTTCATATTTCGGTACGAAAAGCACCATAGATGTCGTGTGGGACGTGCCTCACCCTAACAAATGCAGTGCTCTATCTAGAACACAGGTCTCACACATAAGGTCCACTGGAAGTACTTAGGACTTAGTGACAGACTAACATTAATGGACGCTATGCGCTTTACATCACTTCCTAGGCAATATTCTGCGATGCAAAGGCCTCCTTCCATCCTTGAACAATCTTTCCTGCTTGCCTTGCCTCCTTCTCCTTCTCCTAATTAACTGAACAGGCAATGGCTTAGGTCACTCCTGTTGGAAGTGGCATTACAAAGTACCTAAATTATTAAATGATTTTGTGTTTC
The DNA here is from genome assembly GCA_003671415.1 of Megathymus violae. Classification (NCBI taxonomy): domain Eukaryota; kingdom Metazoa; phylum Arthropoda; class Insecta; order Lepidoptera; family Hesperiidae; genus Megathymus; species Megathymus violae. Next base: position 2,226,762 of record PDGT01000038.1, on the reverse strand, counting down.
TGTACGACCCAGGTCAATCCCGACCGATTCTCGTATCTGGTGGTAAGTTATTCTATCTACCTTGCAATTTATAGCTTTTTAAATGAAGTCGTGATTCGTAAAATATTTTTAAAAGGCAGTCAGAAATAGATTTACCGCTTCTTTCTGGTATCGTGTCGTCAAAGGCTCAAAATACAAGTTGCAGATGTCTGTGGACAACGAGTTACCATCACGTGGTCTGGCTGCTTGTGCGTCGGTTTTACTTAAAAAAAATAATTCAAATGTACCTACTCACTTATGCAAATTACCTTCTCTAGATTTCTTCATGCCATGTATCCTTCTACACAACGGTTTTTTCTACGTCTTTATATTTAAACTTGAGTGTGTGGAGGCAACACTTTGATGTCACGAAGCCGAGTGGCGCGATAAAAAAACTCCGACCAAAAAACAACCACAGCGACTACCGGGCTGCGTCTCCTTTTAGAAATCCTTTAAGTTTAACACTTCCGCTATTAACGATCTAAGACAACGGGACAAAAAACTACTCGCCATTTTTTGTAACAGATTCATATCGCCCAAGGAATAGAGATGTAGCTTGCGTGTTGACTTTACATCAAAAATAACGAATCAATTCGAGAACTGTTGTGTTGTGTCTTAACGCTCGAGTCCTAGAGGCTATAATAGCACAACGATCGCGCTCCAGGCCGGGTAATAAACTTTTAATATGACAACACGAAATTAAGTATTAAAACAACATGGCGGGAGACAATGCGCGGCGAGTTCAAAGGGGCGGCGGCTCGATTGATGTCGGCGCGTTGGTTAATTTTACACCGGCTCAGTGCCCACACCAGTTGCGCTGTGCAACACGTTCGGATGGTTGTAGTGCACCGTTTAATTGAGGGTGCTGTGACCCATTGATTGAACAGTTTTAATTTGCCAAAATAACTTCAATATATCCCAGCGTGTCTAATAAAATGAGCACTAAATATTACTTCCATTGTAAACCAATGCAATTTTCGTTTCACTTCATAATTCAATGTTCGACAAACTAAACATATTTATTAGTATAATTACAAAGTACGGAATATTTTTTTTTTGTAAATTATTATAATTCATTGTATTCTTTGGTTAAATTTTTGGACGATCCTTTTAAAGGACAAGTCGATAGTGCCGCAACAGTATCAGTTGAGGGGTTAGTAACGGGCTAGCGGGTATGGTCACCACGAGCGTTCCCATGGCACCGTTATCGTGAACCAGTCTCCGAGTGGCGCTGTTATCGCTGTCCGTTGCCAGCAGACCGTGGCGCAAAGCATCGTACAAACGAAGGGCGCAAACTACCCCGACATGCTCCGTTGAGCTGCCGAAGACAGCTGACGACCATGAGTTGTGCGCTAGGTTTAGCTAAGATTTTAGAACATATATTAAACTGAGTTGGGCATAATATCGATCGGAATTTTATTTAACAAAAAATGCGGATGTCTTGAAGTTAATAGTGGAGTTGCTTTTATTTTACGAGTACAACCACACAACTCATTTATGTAAACTTATATTTTTTATAACTCAATATACGAATATATGAAGCAGTCAAATATAAATAAAATATTCGTGTGAACACAAAGATCGTCCGATACAAGGAGCATCTGCCTATCAGAAGACTGTTAATTAACCCTCCCGCCCGCACCCGCGCCCCGCGCCCTGCACCCCGAGCCCGCCGTGGCAAATTGCCGGCCGCGAGAACGCTTAATGATAGCTTAATTGCATGTAATTCGAACCGGTGTTAGTTCCACCGCCAAATTATATGGAGCCCCACTAATGTGCACGAAGGTTAGCCAATGTGTGCCTTCGATATGAATCCAACTGTCTGTTGAATCTCTTAGTTATTACGTAATTTTTGTGAAATATGTAGTGCAGTCGGGTAAACCCGATTGTTAATAGTTTATCGTCGATAAGATTTTGATATTGAATCTAGGTATTTTAAAAAATCAAGTACAAGACAGTTTTAGAACAATCGTTGTTATAATCTTATTAGTGTACCAGCAGTAACTATACAAATCCTGTTATCTATGTGTATGGTTATTATTGCCTACCGAATTTGTCAACCCTCCGGAATTGTGGGATCTGTCACTTCAATCATTTACCACTAGCATTATGTTTGGGCGTCCGTTTTTGTTTCTACATCATACTTACTAACTCGATGTCAATTTACCATTCCCGACCGTCACCAATTCGTCTGCGTATAAATTGATACGTATAAAGCCGTATAGAATATGACACACGCCGAAACGAAGCCGTCCGAGAGACCGTGTAACGCTGGTCAGTCTTACGCCCAAGAATTCAGCGAACGAAGATAAACGCGCCTCCTTCGTAGATATGTAGTTTTTGTTTGATGTTTAATTATATTTAAAGTGCTGCTAATGAAATAGCTTTTGTTTTAGATGCCTTTCTCGAATACCTAGTAATGTCTGAGTAGCCAATCGTAGCCAAACCCTAGAAACAAGTTTGTGATCAGTGTTTAACAAAGTTTGAAATAAAAATAATGAAATAATTCGCGCGTTGTAGCCAACCGTAGCTCGTATCCTTATATCGCCACGTACTATCAGGTGGGGTCGTAGTCAAGCATTAAATTATAACGAGTACTTATAACTAATTATCATTTATACTCAATAAAAAAATTATACTTCAACTACTTGTGTCGATCGTAGGTAAGTGTGCTCGACCGAGTTAAGCGACTTCGGACGCGATCGCGAGTTACATGAACGGCTAAATGCCTAAGTGAGTACAGATAAAATTCCTGATTCCACTCTTTGAACCGGATCTTTAAAAGAACTTCGGCGGTGAGATTGGAGTGTTTCTTCACCAATCCGCGTGGTACGATAGCAGCTTTATATTTTTAGTACTGGTCACCTACGAAAAATTTTCGGAATTTTTTAAACCTTTTTTTTGTTTTCCGGGAGGAATCCTTCAAAAGACACGCGGTGCCGTAGGAGCGACACCAGGTTGTGTGGGATTTTTACCGTATAAAAACCCCTCCCGGTGGCCATCCTCAGCGCTATGTACAGGACTCCGAGATCACCAACGGAACGACATCTTTTAAATCTAAGCTTTATCTAACCCATTAGACGCGCTCGTATCCCACCTGGCTCACTAGAGGACACCGTGTCCAAGGTACGCTCGTCCGTAACTCGAGTTGATACCAATTAAGAAACGCGTGGGACGGCCGCCTAATGGTGGTCGAGATAATGCGGTAATTAACGAATCAATTCGATTATAGTCTGCCGCTTTATACTGCCGAGTAGACTAAGAGCCTGAGTGTTAATGTTGGTACATTTCTTTTTCGCTGATTACAAAATAAATTAATAGAATAGACGTTACACCATAAGCATATTTAGGTTATGCTCATATAATCGTATAGTGCATTTGTTTCATGAATGCCGCTTGACAATTCGTATTGGGTATAAATCAATTGGATCACAACCGAAACACGAGGAATAACTATAAAAACTAAATTGATATGTTTAACAACTTTTAGGCACATCGTTGAAAAAGAAAAAAAAATAAAGGATTTTTTGTTATTTGTGGAATGATAATACATTTCTAGTTGCCCTAATAATAAACTGTAGATGCAGAAGAAGCAAATAATTCAAATAATTTCATGTGTTGAGCAAATAACTAGTTTTGTTAGTTAAGCCGAAGGTATAACTTTTCATGTTGGCACTGATGAATTAAAATATACCCCCCAGGTGAGCTTTATAAAATACTTGATAATTAAAATAACGACAGGAAAAAAAACCAAGTATGCCGTCATGTCGTTGTTCTTTGGATGTCATTAAGAAGCTCCTTTGTTGCAAAAATGTAATGACCGGTAGTTAAGCGGAATAATCATTAGCAAGCGGCGACAACAAATTTATGATACGTAATTGTGGCTAATTACCATGGGCACTCAGAGTCATGGTCAACAGGATGTTCAATCCTATACTCATTGCATTTATTCAATATAGACATAAGTTATGGAGTGTTGCAGCTTCTAGCTGAAACTGAGAGACTGAATAAAAACGAGTCAATAAAAATTCTATTTGTGCCTTTTGTAAATCCTTCTTTTTATGGGTTATCAAAATTCCTATTTTTAATAAAGGAAATAATTTATTATTTGTACTTTTCTCATGAAAGTTATCTCTACATTGACTCCCCTAAGGCGCAGGCCCCAAAATCTAACTTTCGCAGTTAGTATATCTGCCAATGTGCACCTGCCAGCGTGGCAGATTTTATAATCTATAAGTATATCAATAGGTCAACCTTGTTCCGCCTTGTTGTGAGAAGATACTCAAGCCCAGCAGTGGGACAATTATGATTAGTAATAATGATGATGATGATAAATTGATGACTGCAAGAGTTTAAGTTGACTGTAAAAAAAACATTCTTATTAGGTATGTAGCGCTCCTGCATAATTTTTCCATATATATTGCCTATAACTTTATTGTCTGTAAAAAAATAATAAATAAGAAATTAAAAGTGTCGAATAATTAATAGTTGTTGTTTTCTATTGTTTGACGGTTGGTTTAATTTGGAGTAAAAATATTACTATTCAAGCTCTCGGACTACGGAAACTGGAAATGTACGAACAAATCTTTTTGTTCTAATAATCATTAAAATTTATTTCTGAGCTTTGAGATATCGCTCCTTTGATATTTGTGTCCAAAACGCCGGGTCGCGCAGCCGGTGCCGGAGTGCCGGTGGTGACTGTTATCGCCCACTAATGAGAACTTCGTCTTATCTCTATAAATATGTCGTATGAACATATATAACGACATCTCCTAATGTAATCCAGACGTTTATTTGAATATAACATGAATATAGCGCACTAAAGATAGAATTCATTAATTAATTTATAATATTGCAGACATTGGATGTCCGTCCATTCGTCGCTTAAAGATCTTGAACATCTGATATACATGAATGTAATTTTGTAACTTTTATGCACTGTTTTAAAAATCATAGAATATTGTACCGACTCTCGTTTCGCTTCAGAAAAACTATGCCTAATGCTTTTAAAAATAGCACCCGCATTATTTTAGGACTGGGTTTTTCTCGTCCTATGAATTAGAAATATATTAATTTGGAACTTTTTTATTTATGGACGGATTGAAAAGAAACGAACTTTAAATATGAAGTGATGGTTATTGCAATACATTCTTGAAAACCGTAAAGAAATCGGTAGGCCGTTTCTGAGATTAACGCGCACAAACTCACAAGTAAACAGAACGAAATTTCAACTATAAATTCTAACAACTATTGTTTTGGGTTCTCTTGCATTAATAAAGGCCTCTAATAATAGTTTTTTATCACATACTTTTATAAGTGTCACGCAAGTTTTGTCTTGTAATATTCAACCTGTTTAATGTTTAATTACATCCTGGATGGTTCTTAAATGACCCTCGCCGACGCTGCCGTTCATTCATCTTCGTTACAATCCATAATTATCCCACAGTGGCGCTCCGATTTCAGCACTTGACACACCTATGAGAACATCATGGAAAACTCCCAGGCACATCTGAGGCTCCGTCACAATATTTTCTTCACCAAAGCAAAAGATATTTATTTGAAATATGTGGATAGTTTGATAAATTAGAAGTGCTTGCAGGATTCGAACTCTAGTGTCCCGTGCGGGCGACATACGTTCGATACCACTTAGCTACAAGTGCTAGCCACACTTCTATTCACGAGGTCAGCAAACACTTTTTAATTCATCCTCATTAGTTGAAGTTGCATTTAAAGTAATCTACATATAGAAACATGCGTGCGCGCCGGTTGATCTCCACTGCCATTAGCATGGGATCCCATTATTCTGGCGCAGTAATTATGGTGGCTTTGTTCTGGAGGTGTTGCTGGCGCCGGGGGGCGGGGCTAATGTACCTCGCGTGTTCTGATGCAGCGTGTATCGTGCAGTAGGGTTGGCTATTCATTAATTTTTTTATTAGAATGTTTTTACTTTTTAATTATGTTAAATTTTGAATACTAATCCACCTGATAGTGAGTGATGATGATAAATACAATATGATTCTATTTCATTAAAAACATCCTACCTGCGGGTCTTATCATTTATTGTTACTTTCAAGAAGTTCGAAGAAATGACCTCGCTGGTGTATCAAATATATATAATGTGTGTGTGCGATATGTAATACTAGCGGCCTACTTTCGACTTCGTTCGGGTTGAAAAATCAATTATGAATAATGTACCTTCAGCATAATGATACAAAGACTCACAAAATCCGCACTCTCCCTTTATAATATTAGTATGGAGTATTTGAATAGTTAGAAAATTATTCCGACGGTCTTGGATTAAACCTAGCCATACATTGATTAATGTTGAATAAGTATTAAATTTCATTAGGAACGATATAATATAATGGAAAATATCAATACAGAGTTGTTTAACTTACACATATACATCGTGGTGCACTATGGTCCTACGGTATTGACCCTTTGATATCGAAACTTCAGCAGTGAGGTAGTTATAGCTTATGTTGTTGAATAAAAAAGTATTTGGAGCATTTTTCTTTGTGCAAATACCGTGAAATTTTAATTAATTATTTACTATTTCATGCAAAAATTACTGAAAGCATTTTGATGAAAGTTAACGTGTAAAACATACGCCACGTTAACAAAAATACAATAATTTATTTGTCTATAAATAGACGGAAAAAATATTAGTATCTAAGGGCTATTTCGGCATACACTGTCTAATTATTCGATTTTTATGTATTATTTTACCGAATTTAATAAACATACCTCCGTTTCTTATCAGGTATTCTTACCTATATAACATATACAATATGGTCAACCCTACGAAATTTAATTATAATCTGAATTAGAACAATCGGAAATGTCGAAACGAGGATTTTATTGTTTGCCCACATTTATCCTCAGTATTGCAATTTACTTTACGAGTTGGAGAGCTAATTGCTTTTTAATAGCTAAGGTAGTAGTTATGCGAGGCTATAAAATCAGCCGGTATCTTTTAAATATGTTGTCATTCTTATTTTTAAACAGTTATTATTTTCGTGTAGGTTGGACATGAATATATTATTATGGTTTAAGCTTTAAGAAATATAAAAAAATTGATACAGAGTCATAATTACTAAAAGTTATCTATAGATTTAGGCTCTTTATAGATATGGAGCCTTTATTTTTATTTCTCCTGGTAACATACTTATGAGTTGGGGTGTTTCGGGCTCCATTTGTGTCCAAGCCAGCCCCCTAGCCTTGGTGCACAATGCTGCCCAATATATTAGGCTGTAGCGCCAGGTCTAGCATTGGCCGGTTATAGGATTCGCTAATTATCCGAATAACTACCGCCCTCTAAGAAAAAACCGTAAAGTATTTTAATGTGCTTTGGTTGCAGTGTCATAGACAGTAATAAGTTTCTTGTTTCCTTCTTGGCCTGCTACGAGTTGATAATACTTTTAGTCCGTAGATGGTAGTGACATTGAGGTAGCGCGTCTATTAGTTTCTCAGCTTTTGACATCATCCACGAAGAATGAGAACAAACACGAATATTACCGAAAAAATAATAATAGAATTAGCCAACTCTACTTTTGTTCTGTTCTAAGCCACCGTTGCTCATATTCAAGCAAGTTTATTAAGGAAACTACAATAACTAAGGAGAAACATCACATCGTCCAACGACAAAGGTGTTCCAACAAAAAGAAAGTACGGAATCATATATGTATGTTTGCATATAAAATGAGGCGGAAAATCGGTAAAGCTATATAATTTTTTACAATTTCGTTGGATTTTTTCCAAGTTCAACTGGAATTTTTGCACACTGCGTCTCAAGTGCCAGTCGTCTAGACTTGTTATTTGTCCGCGTCTGATTTTATTCGTAATCGTGCAAAAAAAAATCCAATTAGTATTAACTCTTTTTTTATTGTAGATATTTCATTTACTTTAGCAGTCCTTAAGATGTGAATCGATTCGAGCGATTCGGAATTCTACTTCTGTGTCGTACTCTTCGATACTAAAGGTTTGAAAGTCCTTCATAGATTTTATAATTAGCCTCAATGTCTCTCTGTGTGCGGCTTTCCGTAGGGCAGTTGATACGGAGAAACCAGTTAGTGCGGTCACCAAGTCACACCAATAGCTAAGAGCTTGGCAGTGGGGTTTTTATCCTTCAACATTGCCCACCACTATCAACTTGTTAAGATCAGTTTTGGAAAGGACTGGGTAAGCTTAGCATTGCTAATACATAACCTCCCTCTCTTTGAGATCGCTACATAGTCTATCTCATTTCGTGCACGTTCGCCTAGCATTACATATATATATATATAGCCTCCTGGAGTGGAGTGGAGTAAAAGCTATAAAGACATCGACTCAAATAGAAATGTATTAGAAATGTTGTATCTAAAACTTTTGTGAGATATAAACATAACTAATAGTCATAGTAGTTTGTTTACGTGTGTTGTTGTACTAGTTGTGAATAGATATATTTTCCTACTTCTCTTTCTTTCTTATTCGTTATTTGGGGCACAAAAGACACCGTGTTCGCTCAAGTCCACGTAAACCAATCTTGTGGTGTAAGCTACGGAAGGAAGAAAAAATCTTTAATATTTCATGGTATTTTTTCGTTTGTTACCTACTTACCGCCGTTGTAAAATCAACATGCCTTTTCTAATGAGTAAAGGCAGTCGGTACCTACATTATATCAGACTGTTAATGCCGACGTTTGGTCCTTAGACCGTCTTGAATCCTGGGTGGGATCTTAAGAATTGTGAGTTACAAAAATTGCTCGTCATCTCTAAATAAAAAGTCGGACACCTACAGAAATTTAATGAAAAACATAACTTCATCACTTCTTACAATAGTTAGTTTTTTTTGAAGGTCGCTCGGTGAAAGACCCATAAAAAGCCAATTGTAAAAAAACAAATCGTGGAGCAATAAAGACCGACCCGGCATTAGCCGGGGAATCAAAACGAACCGCTGACTCGTGGGGAATCGATTGACCACACGGCACATCTCAACGCCATTCAAACTACCTTCTTCGCTATAATTCCGTGTTGGCGATGAAAAAAAACGAATGCTTTCCGGGAACACGACAGAACGAGGACCCGCTGAATTGCTCACATACCTCTATTGTGTGTTATCCGAATAAAGAATCGCCTGGACCCTAATTCTGTAATTTATTTCGCGTCGGAATTAAGTTAAATTCGAATTACACTGTCAGATCTGCTTTGTAGCGCGCAATTTTTATGATCGAAAAAAATTGCTACTATAATCCAACAGCGATGGACTTTCAACGAAGTGTCCATAATAAAATACAGTCCGTAACTTTTATTTAGATCATTTATTACAACCTCATCATGTTTAAAATATCTGTGAATAGATATATGACCATTTAAAACATTTTACCATTTATTACATGAACATAAGAACTACTAGGAGGCGGAGCCTCCTAGAGATTTCTAATTTTTTTTAATAAATACTTATATAAGACGCAATTACCAACTAAGATCGCTTGTTTTTCATGTGGCATTTATATGCAGAATTAAGATATCACGAGTAACCAACACCCATAAACAATAATTTATGATCACATTTATATTCTGTCCCGGACCAAAATCAACCGTGAGGCTTCATTTAGCAGGCAGTGCCATTGATCACTGCAACAAAGTTATACTTTGAGTCGCCTTAATTCATAAAAAAGATAAGTTATTACGTTTACAGTTAAAAATTTTAAGTAAAAATGATATATTTAATAAAGTCAAATTATTCGTAGTAAAAGTATTGAAAAAAGTACTTACATGCTACTAATTACTTACAACATCATATAATTACAAGAATATAATCTCAATTCAAACCGCGATAACATCAGATTTGTCGATGGATTTATATCGGGATCTGTGTCTCAATCGGCAGTAAGTCGATTCGTTCGATTAGCAGCGAACATAAAAAGTAAATGAAAAAACCATCTGAATCAGCAAATGGGTTTAATGAGCTATCGAGGTTGGCCACAGCCGCTTAATTAAAAGACCCCATGTCGAATAATCTTTATGATAAGAAATATCTACTTATGCTTCCATTTTTTTTTTGCTTAATGCCTAAAAATTGCTAATAAGATAAAGTTGAATTACACATAAAAATAAACTTTTGTGGGATTTCATATCGCAAAACGTGTATTCCATTTCCATATCATGCATCGGAAGAATCTAATCTGCATCGCAGCCCAGGTTTGCGGTCGATCACTCCAATGGAGAGACAAAGAATACCGCCATGAACCTGCTGATCTTTGAAATAACTTATAATAGGTGAAAAGCAATCATGTCAACTTTGTAATGGAAGAACCTATAACGAACGACCCAAGTTAAATTTCCACCTGAGCAGTTCATACGCAGGCCAGTATTGGTTGTTTTTGAATGGCAAATGATGTGTCATTTGTGAATGAAGCAAGTTGAACCGTGGACTCTGATTTCTATTTGAAGAGTTGACCGTGGTGAGGGTCGAATGGATCCATCCATGGATAGTTCCGTCTAAGAGCCATGGCGGTGCAAATTTGAGATCGAATTCAAATACTGTAGTTAAGGTTGGTGGTTAAAATATATAATAACCGAGATTATATAAGTTTATAATAAATAAATAAACGATCGTACACCCATTTTTTATGTTAATAGCAGACAAATGCAACACATATAATTCAAGAAAAAATATTTATATGTGACATAAATGTTTGTGACATGACGTGACCCCTCGTTGAGCAGGCAGGATTACTACCAACTTGGCTAAGGAGTCGTCAGTTTAGTAATTGACATAGGATTACCCAGTATGTCTACACTTACATAATGTAAATTTGTGAATTGTTTTATAATTTGAAATCGTTGTCACACCAACAGGTTAAATATATCTTAAATATCTTTAGTTATACTTAACTCTTAGCTTAGATATTCAGAATTAATGCTCAGCTTTAACAGTATACCCACTTAATTGCCTAAGAAAAACGATCTTATGCTGATGGAGTAAGACTTGAGGCCGCACTCCGCAGTCAAAAGCGAGGCGAGAATAATTACAAACCTCTAAAACAAAACCAAGAGCACGTAGATTAAAAATGGAAGTGAGCTTTCAATAACGACTAATGAATGCCCACCTTTTTTCTTTTTATTGCCTTTCGTAACCTTACCAATCTATGTAGGCTGGAAGGAGCATTTGACGCACTCCGTAAATCTAATTGAATAATCAAATAATAATTTTACTTTAGTGATTAATACAATGCAATATTACAATATCAAAATTGTTGTATTTTCTCCATATACATCCTATTGTTCTTTCAATAATGATTATTAAATCGTTTCATGGTTTGTGGCGCACATATAACAAAACCTAGTCGATTAAACGTAAAATTCGAATCTATAAAGACAATAAGTTTGAAATGGTTATCTTGACTAATAAAGTAAGGTAAGAAACTATTTATTGACTTACAAATGTTATGATTATTCTTCTTTAGTCCTGATAACTAACAGTGTGACCTACTTAATAATTAGTTGACTTCGGATATGATTGTATTATAACAAAATAATTTAATTTGGTGAGTAGTTCAATAATATAATGAGCACCTATCCTAACCTAACAGCATTAATAGCCACGTGGTTTAGACGTCGTTTTCGAGTTCTGCTTCGAATACTGCATTTGAAATTAATTCCTTGAAACATTAAACTTCTCCATAACGTTCTTCGAGGTGTCTAAAGTTTGCGAATCGTCTCATGGCCATCACGTTGTGAAATGAGACTTGTTTGCCATTAGTGAATTATTTATGGTTTGTGATGATTATAATACTCCACTTGTCAGTTAATATTTATTATTACCCTTATTTCATGCATAAATTGTCATTTAAATATAGGCGACGTTTTACTTAGGATCTTATAATTCACAGAATTGAGAACAGTAAATTCCTCAATGACCAATGTTGGTTATTTAATACATTACTTAAAAACCATTAATAAATACAATACATACATTTTTAAAATCAAATAGACGCATTTGTTTCAAAGCTATAATTTTGGTTCTGAATTCTAGATTGTCAGTCGCATAAAGGTTATCCATGGGCAAACCTTAAGTCCTCATTTTAATATGTGAGAAACAAAGGTCTATTCTAGTCGGTTACTTACTAATTCAAAGAAAAATCGTGTCCGAAATAGTGACGTCAGCGTATTTTTTATCGATTAAAAACATCTCCGGGGAATTAATATCAATATCTTCAAATAATTTAAGCCCTGAACTTATTTAGCTGCGGCACCATGACTGGGAAACACTGTGACTAACTATATAATAGGAATTCTATAGGTACATTTAAAAATACAGTTCATTAAAGCATTCTTGGGACTTTTTAGCTTTAGCTTAAGGTTGCTAAAGATTTAATTGTTGCGGTGTTAAGGGATAAAGATAGGCACGTTAAAGTTTAGATTTTGAAAAACAAATATGTAGCATGTAAATGTAAATTTCACTTATTTACAAAAATATACTGAACCATTATTTATAATGTTGTTTTTTTCTTCAAATCCCACAGATAACGTGCGGAGATAGAGCCCATCTAACTCGGCGAGGCGTCGATAATCAACCACACACCGTAATCAAATTGTGTTACAAAAAACATCTAAATCATCGGTGGGACGCGGCCAGAACATTAGTGGTAACGTTGGTACACTACACTCATAAAATAAATAGTCATACTTGTTATTACGTTCAGAAAATACGTTCCTAGTACTAGTAGTAGTAATAAGTACGCAATAGTCAAACGTAATTGACGCGACGCCGGTCATTTCCCGCCTATTTCTACCAAACACACTTTTTTTTAAATTTCAATCATGAGGCAAATGTGTTTGGACGAGTCTGCCAAGAGCGCCAATCGAGTAGTTCACTAGATGTATTTAATTTAATAAAATGATAGTTATCTACTAATCAAGATGTAAGTACTTTTATTATTTATTGACCATAATAAAAATATTACGGTAAAAATAATGATCTCAATAAATTAAGCACTATTGACCAATTCATTATTAAATAGATATTATGTACATATAGGCCGGTTTTCAATAGCCTATTTATATAGATATATATAGAATATAAATATAAACGTACTACATCATATGTTTAAATAATTAATAATAATTACTTGATGTTAACGAGTTCGAATCAAAATGACATCAAAATTATTTACAAGATGATTTGACATATGTATTTTACAATATAAAGCGTACTCATAATAACTTCTGATTTGAGACGTAATAACTTTCTGTTCTTCAATAACCTTCAAATATTAATTGAATTATATTCTTAGTTATATTTTGCTTTTGTAATTAATTAAAAGTTGAGGCAATTTGCTGTATTTCAATAATCATTCGCAATTGATCAAGAAAATCTTGAACTTTAGATTACTTGATCATCATTGTAATATATAGAAGTTATAAAACTGAATATACAAATAAAATATTTCACTACTCCGCTGATGCAACGCGCCGAGACATCGCGCCGCGGGAGTGAAAAACGAAAAAATAAAAGCAAAATGGAGGCATCGCGCTTTGTGGCCTGCCGCCATTACCAGAGTCCATTACCTTGATCGTAATTACGAGTCATTAGAGATCTGACTCGCTCCCGTGGGGTATTAGTGCGCTGCGAGAGGTATTGGCTTTTAATATCTGTAGTCTTTAGGTCCTTACAACCAAGTTTGGCATTGGAAGGAAACTATTCCCGTTCGCTTCGTATTACAAATCATACGATAATGCCAGTAATGTACCTACAATAAAAATCGATGTTAGTATTTTAATTCACATATCTATTATTCCTTATTAAATGAACGTTTTAAGGTCTTGATGAAATACCTCATTTTCTTTAAAACAGGTTGTCCAACACGTTGTAACTAAATAAAAATTATATAAATTAAGCATTGGTAGCCTAGTGGTTCGAACATCAACGTCGACCGCCCGCATGGGTAACTAGCAAACGAACCCTGCACGTAACTTTAATTTTACAAATACTGTTTGTATAACCAAATAATTATCACTTGATTCTGTGAATTCGGTGTTCATTGCGCGAGGAGACCCGAGCCCGAGCAATGGGAAATTACGTGTGTTTGAAATAAGGATGTTATGGATATGAGATTTCGGATCCGGATATGGATACGGATATGTGAATAATATTTTACCGGTTTCGGTTACGGTTATGGATGTGAAATTATTTCGGATTATCCGATCGTTTCGGATAATTTCGGTTACGGATATAAGATGATAAACATCTTGGAAAAAACAACAACAACTTGTGTAGTATTATAAACATAGAAAATCACAATAGCCTTAAAAACTGTCTAAAATGGAAATGACGCAGTTAGTACATCGGCTCATCTGGCGAAAATGTCATAACGTATTTTATTTAGACTCTGCCACTATCCGAAATTATCCGAAACTTTTATTTCGGATTCGGTTACGGTTTCGGATATATTTTTATTTCGGATATCCGATAGTTTCGGTTATGGTTACGGAGCTCCATAAGATCCCTGGTTTGAAATGATGAATAAATATATCAAGTAGAAAACATGCTGCGACATCATTACATTTTTAAAATAAATATATACATAGTCTCCAAGTCTTCAATAATTTAAAATATGTGTATGTCCTTATTATGTGGTTTGTTTTCTGGATTAAAAAATATTTTCAAAAATGTACGCTATAAAAAAGTTAAAATCTAGTATTAATATAATTTGAACATGTTTGACGCGATTGGATAAACTTTCTCGTACACTATAGTGAACGAATCAGAATTAAAGGTAACAGTTACTAAGGACGGCCTTATCCCTAACGTGGTGGTGTGTGGTCTTTTTCTTTTCATATTAGTCATACAAAGCTATCGATATCCAGGAACCCATCACTACTTGCACCAAAACGAGTGCGCAGCCGCACGGTGCGGTTTAAGTTATCAAAGTGAATATGTGAAGTCGAGATAGTCGAGTCAAGGGACGTGCAATTAATTTGCGATGAGGACCGACCGGTGCCGCGGCGCGGGCGCACGGCGACGGCGCGAGGAGGGATATCATTTACTTTGCTTATCTTGATCCTTTATTGCATTTAGTATATATTATGCTATTTTGTGCTAATGGAACATTTGTTTGATGTCATTTAGTTTAGAGTTTTAAATATAGCTGCGTCTTACAACAGTAGCCGCAAAAATTTATCTTTATTATTATTACCAATTTTTTATTAACTCGCTGTTTTGTATGTCTGACAACTTCCCGATGAGCTACATACTTGACATATCGACCATAGCTCATAAGTGGATGACATGAAAATGCAAAAAAAGATGTTTTATATTTTTTAGTTCGTTATAAAAACATGGTACATTGAAAAAAAATTATTCGTAAGTTATGTTTTTTTTGTTTAGGTAGGTGATGCCTGACAATAATAATAATGTGGAAGTGAAGCAATTTTGATGATTTAGATTTATATAACAAACCCTATAGGCCTGTTTGAGGTTGGTAAGTAACAGAGGCTGCAATGGTTATTTAATACCGACTGGATAAGCTATTAGTTACTGTTTTTTCAATAAAATGTATAATTAATTAATAAACGAAAATCTTCGAAGATATCTATTAAGCTATGTAACATCTTTTCATATTCTCTATAGACTATATCGAGATATTTGCAGTCAAAACCATTAAAGCGTCCGTAAGCAACTTTGATTTGAATTGAATCGATTTTTTTGCAACTCATGAGGACATACGAATCAATCGATTTTCGATCTTATTGGCGCGTTCATTAAAAACTTAGAGGGGAACGAATGTAACAAAGCCTGCATTATATAAAGTGCGAATATTTAACGCAAGTCATGATCAATTAATCGTAACAATCACAGTTGGTATTTTAATATAATAGTCAATACTATTCCGAGATATCTGTAACCTTTCTCTTACATACCATAATAATATAAAATACGGTTTAATTGAACAGGTATACATATAGGAAAGGAATATACATATGAATATGACAAGTAAATTTGAAAGAAGCGTCGGTGCCTGAAAAAAGAAATGAATGGGCATGTTTTAGAGAAGAAACAAATCTCATGTTACGTGATGATAATTACAATAGAAAGTGAACGCGTACTAAGAGAGGAGGAAGGAATATATGAATGGATCGTGTACTCATTAGAAAGAACTATTGAATTGTTGAACTGAAGTATGATAGGATTTAATGACGAAATGTATAGTCCGCTCAAATCTAGTGGTTAGTGGCAAACTTGAACTTTAACTCTATCAAATGTTTAACGACTGCAATTTTACGAAAAAAAAAATCATGTACATCACTGGAGCATGAAATCGTATGAAATTTTACTATTGTGAGCCCATGTCAAATCAGTGGCAGACGTTGCTTCCACAATCTTTAAACTACGATCACTTGAGCACACCATGCCCTTTACAGACCAGCATGTCCGACGCTACAGCCGCGGTCCCGCAGCGGGCACGAGCGACACCGTGCCCGTATGAAGGCACAACAATCTTTATCCCGCGGAAGACAAGCCGCAGCCGCGTTAATTCACTTTAACTAATTCAATAAAACAGAGTATTTAGTTAATTACACAGATTCTGAACGGATAATTAAACTTAAAGTTTTCTTTCGCTAATAGTCTACAGCACAAAAACTATAACGAATCCTCCGTTTGAAAATATCCCACGCGGGGACCGGATACTTTATTGTTATTATGTGTTATCAGCTTCGAAACTTTGGCCGAGTAGAAAAAAATAATTAGCCTTGTGACGGCCGCCGACCGAACCTCGTTTACGACTCACGACCGCGACGCCGCGACGTTGCGACGTCACGACACGCGAACGTCTCTCTGCTGATAGCGATCTTAATGTAAGCCACACTGTACTCTGTAATTAGAAACTATGAGATTACAATCGCGAGGCATTATTAATGTCTTAATATAAGGTTTAAATAACCAGTTGTGTGGAAAGAAAAATGCTCGTGAATATGTATTTTTAGATTAATGTAAGTACTTAAGGTACGCTTGATAAACAAAGTTAAACACTCAACCATTTAAAAGTCAGAAAGGCGAGTTCTTTCAACCTATAAATATCGATAAAATTACACGGAATAAGGTTATGAAGTGTAAGGGTCACCATCCATAGATGATTCCAAATGTGATTCCATGTTCCTCCTGTTAGAGGTCCCTGGTCCGACCTAACTATTTAAATGCATGTCAGTAAGGTACTTTATCTGACTGGCTGGTAATAGGCCAGCTATTATCATATTTTTTTTTTACATAAAATAAGTTAATGCTTCACAAAAATCGTTCGTGATGGTAAGCGGTGATGAAGTCTAAGATGTTAAACACACTAACAAAACTAAAAGCCTGTTCATTCTTCTCTGGAAGACTCCCGCGTTACGTGTATGAAAATAGTAAACGTAGTTATTTTATTCGACGTAATAATACTTTACTTTAGACTCGTATCGGTCGTCAGATAACCGCGTCCAGTGAACTGCTTCAAATGACTGTGGTGGTGTAATTTGGTACGGACGAAGACGGTAGTTTTTGTAGCCGCAACATTGTCATTCCAAGGAGATTTCCAGCTAAATAGATGACCGCGGCCTTGTAGCTAGATGTCGTGGGTGAGGATTTTTAATGATGGGTTAAATTGCCCAAAAGCCGGTCTCTAATGTTCCACGTTTTCGTGAAACTGCTACAAAATTCATCCGGTTACCCTAAATTATAAAGGAGTGAGGTTTATATACTATATATGGTGCAAATGTTTATCATGTTAGCACACACACACATATATGTATATAAAGCTGTAGTGTGCAAAAAAAGCACTTTTAATGCCACTTAAAATAAAATATGAAACATTTTTATTTATTTTTGATAATTGTAAAAAAAAACTGAAAATGTAAAAAAGGGCGTTTTAGAATTTAGAACCAAAAAATTCAAATCAATCGTTTCGCGTTTGTTTTAGTTTTGCAATACATAAGTTATAAATATGGTGTCTCTGCCTTATAAATTTTATTATTCTGAAGTCATCATGTCGTTAACAACTAAAGAATGTACCAGGATCCTGACAATGCTTGAAGATGGGCACAGTCAGCGAAATACAGCAAGAAGAAGGTTTGACTCTTTCTATAGTTAAGCGAGTACTCCAGCGTTTCCATGAAAGGAGAGCTGGAGGAAACGATCTGAGTACGGCTACAGTAAGGCGGCGTCTGGTGAAGCAAAGTTAAAGCCTTTAAGACCTGCAAATGGCCTGTAACTAGAAAGACACCAGAGAAACTCAAGGTTGAGTTATGGTAGAGAACACGACCATTGGACTCTGAATGACTAGCCGCGAGTTATATTTTCAGACGAGTCTAGATTTTGTTTATACAAGCACGACAGGAAGAAAAAAGTGTACAGAAGACCGGAGAGTGCTATAACCAAACCTGTATAAAAGAAAAAGTACCATACGGCGGAGGCTCTGTTCACGTGTGGGCTGGGATTTCTTCAGTAAGCCGCACTGAGCTAGTGGTGATAGAAAATGGAACTATAGCTGCACAAAGATATGTCACTGAAATTCTGAATGACTACATTGGTCTATTTTTAGTGGACATGGGCGAGAATGCCGTCTTTATGCAAGACAATGCCAGCCCGCATACAGCTCAGGTAGTGTTTACCTATTTTCAAGAAGTCGGTATCACACAAATGAGACGAACTGGGACCAGCCCCGGATCTAGGGGAGGGGGCAAGCCAGGGCCCATGCCCCGGGCGGCAAGTTCAGTGGGCGGCCAAATTCACACTTTACAGACGAATGGACAACTCATCATTCACTTAACTTTGACCACAGAATAAATTATAGTACAAGTAGCTGAAGTTATAAGGATGATAAAGGTAAAAATAAATATAAGTGGGCGGGGGCGGCATTTTTCAATTTTTGCCCCGCCTAAAAAAATGCAGAGAATTCTGCAGCGTCGCCTAGTATGGTCAATATGAAGGTTATATAATAAGATAATGTTATGAATAGTTAAAATCTCCTACTAATTTAGTTCTACACCAATTTCGAATTAAGGAATTGTCTATGCGTGTGATATTGTGGCAACACTCGAGGAAAAAGCGGGAGGGACGGGAGGACGTGCCGTCCGTCCGTCATACTGACACTCTATTCGTACTCGCTAACGGATCTAATCGCCTTATCAAAATGTAAAGAACTCGAAATACAATTCATCAATCACTCGACGAATTTTAATTAGAACTAAATCATCATCATCATACAAAACAGGAATTATAACACAAACTTGTGTATTGGGTCGTTCATCGTTTTTACCTTAAAAACGTAGAAAACTTAGGTGTGTCCTGAAAAGTAAACTGCTCGTTTGCAAAGTGTTATAATTAAAAGTAGTGTATTAAGAATATTTAGCGGTGAGTATATCTCATTGCAATATCTTGAAATCAATTCATATAAATTTATGTAAATGTATGCTCCGAACGTACTTATTAATCTATTTCATCGTGCCGCTTACGGTTTTTTAACTTGAAATAAATTACGAGCGAGGCGAACGGGCGATTCGACCCGAGCAATCTTGGAGGTCTTTTTACTGTACAAATAATTGCTTGTACATATTGATATAGTATCACAGGTTAAAGTTAAGAACTGCTTTAGCACAATCTTCTGGCAGTCCAACTTTTTTATTCTGTATCCATTCACCGTGGTAATTACGTCACGTTCATCGTAACTAAACTAATATCATCCAGCACGAAATATTATTTCATGTCATAAATCTAAACATCTTTAAACATAGCTTTGATTAGTACTGAAAATAACATAATAGTCCATATTAAGACCTAGAAGCATCAAGGGAAGATTGTAAATAAATTTACTTTATAGGCACCCCTCCGACACAACAAAACGAGACGCAAATAAGACATCCACATGACATCAACATACCCACGAGTCTTAGACCTTCGACTTCAGTTAAAACCAATTGAGCTCATAAAATAGAACTAGAAATTGTATCCATTACTCGCGTTGTACGCGCGCTACGAAAATTAGCAAACACTGCGCACGGATACAGCGTTCGTCTATGCTCGTAGTGTCCATATATTTATCAGGCCCAGAGAGCTATCATATTGAAGGATCAAAAGCAGTCCCTGGCACAGGATGGCCGTTCCTCAACATCAAAGGCCAGCGTGTAGTTCCACCGCGTAAAGATATTGTCACGCACGAGTGATCGACGGACAGGACAAAGATGCGCCGCGGCTGCTTTGTTCGACGCGTTCAGGGCTGCCACTGACCGATATTTATTATAAAATTTTAGTGGCAAGCTACTTTATAATAGTACATAAGCAACATTTACAAACGGTTAACAAGCGTTGTAGTTCCCTTCCTTCCAGGAGAGAAATAATAAAAGTATATTTACAAAAATTTGTTTTGTCGCAATATGTAACAATAGATTGTATGTTGATATATTTATATGTATATACTTTTGTGCAAGAGTAATAGAATGTTTTGAAATTGAATATAATTTATTTTTCGAAATATACTTAATGTCATTGATAAAAAAAATATTTCTGTCATCAAAGCATAGCCAAACGTGCATTCAGAGTATTCGGCTTGACACCTTCTAGGAGTTTCAACTGACACCTTTAGCCAATCCACTCTGAAACAACAATACGACGCCCCCCACAGTCTCAGTAGTAAAAAGATACCAATGGGATAAAGTAAACAAATAAAAATAATGTAGCAATATCGAGAATCAACAGCCCTACATTTTTATTCTTTACATAGTAGCTGGGAGCGTTCATCATGCGGCCGATTTGTGCCCGCAGCGGCGTGACGATCGGCCTGACAACGTCGAGAAAAAATTATATTATCTGTAATGAACCGATGGCCGTCCACGCCGTGCGGCGCGTCCGCGCGGATTAACCTCAATGTGACCATTAAAACACATTCAGAACATGAATTAAATTTAATGTTAAGCTTTTTGCTCCTATACTTTGAAATTTTATTTTTGAATCGCCTCTGACGACATTTAAATTTGTCAGCCTCTCTCTATCTTAAGGTTTATTATGGAGTTATAAGTAAAAAAACTTTTAGGCAACGATAAAAATTCAGCCGAATGATTTTCATAATTCTGGCACACATGAATTTGATTCAAATATGGCTTGAATTGGCAATAATATTGGTCTAATATGTAAGCTATGTTTACGTAAGACACAGTTGGCCGTTTTAGCGAACAATATACGCTTTCACGGTACATTGTTTGCAGTGATTTGTTTATTTAATTTATTTATTAAAATTAATTAGCACGAGTTAAGCAATTGAACTAATTAATATAGATAAAGATTTTAAACTTTGGATTATAGGTAGAAAATTTAAAATTTGAACAAACATTGTTATGAATTATTATTATTATGAATTATTTTGTATTATGATTTTTTTCCGCAATATTTTCCCGGAACCCGATCGCAGCGCCACCCACCATGTCCAATTGTGAACTATGCCAACCAGAGAGAGACCCACGTAATCGGACACACAAAATTTAAGAAAAATCAATCGGCTTACAATTGAATGACCATAGTGACAGTCACTGATAAATTTCCTGAAAAATATTGTGTAAAGCGTTTTAATGTTTCTTATGTGTATCGGTGCACACACATGTACATGCACACACACACACGCGGTCGTATATGGGCGGCGGCGACCACTTACCAAAAGGTAGTAGCTCGTCTGTTTTTTCCAGACCAACTTCCGTTTGATTTTGTTGAAAAATAAAACCTTAACAAGGCCAAAGAAATTAATGAATGAAGTACTTGAACTAGTCTACCAGTTGGTATTAATAACTTAAATTAGGAATAACATTAATCAGATAGAAGTGTACTCGCGCCGATTATATCTAAATGCTGTCATTGTACTTGTTGCTGAGAAGTTGTGATAATGTGTCCACTCATATTAGTATATGCAATAGAATTTCTCAACGGTTATGCAACCTGCAAGGTGTCGCCGACGGAAATCAGTTTCATTTGCAGCTTTTCTCTTCCGACAATCGATTCAAAAGGTACTTTTGCATCATTTCTATATATTGCGTGAAAATAGACGCCTGGAAGTATTGAACGCTGCAGGCCATGGTTGTTTTTAAGGCATGTTTTATGGTAGCCGTCAGGAGACAAGCAGATGGGCTATGTGATGGCATGTGCGGCTCTTGAATGTCCATATAGATCTATCAGTGGACTCATCATCGAAGTGATGCCAACCAATAAGAGGAATAAAGCTACTTTTTGATGTCAGTGTCGACTCCAACCGAAAAGCTTTAAAAATAATTGTCGGATTAAATTTAAAACAGTTTCCCACCATCGAAATCTTTTACCCATACACATATATAACATCTTTTATTTTAGCTCCATTTAAACTGAAATAATTTTTATATACTTACTTATGAAATAATTTTTATATACTTACTTACCAGGTGTAGTACGAAATTGAATGGCAGTTTACAATTAATAAGCAATACGTGTCTCAAAAACTGTTACGTATTACGCTCAAATAGGATCACAAAATATGTATGTGCTCACTCCGCTAATGAATATTTCTAAAAATTTTATTTTCGCGAGCTACGTAGCCGATTTCAACTTCGCAACAGTCACAAAGGTTAGGATGAAATTAGTTCGGTCCAAATGGTAAATAATGTAGGTACCTTTTTGTTTCATAACTAGAGTTCCACTCCGACTTCGTTCGGGTTGAGCAATTAACCTTTGAAATCTTGAAGAGATTCTGTTAGGTGCTTGGTTCCTCCGCATAAACATAAACTCACGAAATTCGCATTCTCATTACAGTATTAGTAAAGATTCGGTGTTGACATGATAAAAAAACATATTAAGCTTTAAGCTAGTATTCGATTAAAGTAATTTTTCAGTAACAAGCACCTTCCACGTAATACTGTCCAAAGCGTAGAACATTAATTCCAGTCGGGCTATTCAGACGTAGCGTTGGCCGTTGTACCACGAGCCTTGGGGATATAATTAATGTCGCAAATCGTTAGCAGGTGCACACTGCATGCTTTGAAATGCCAAAGCGGCCGCCATCGCGCCATCCACGCACGATGGGGACGCGTAATGACCAACGTTAGTTGTTCTCTAGGGTTTTGCTGGCATAAAAGTAATTTTAAAATGTACAGTGCATTAGTCACAAAACTGAAATCCCTGTACGGTATCTGAGGGAGATTTTTTTTGTAATTATACAAGTGATAAATGGAATGCGGACTAAGATAGATCGCAACAACTGTGATTGAAATCAGTATTGCTGTATCTTAGCTGGGAACTACGTTCTTACACCAACTTAAGCGAAGTAATCATAACCCAAAGACTACGAGTAAGGAACTTAAAATACGAGGGCAGTGGGAAGTTGGTGGCTTCTGTGCTTCAGATGGTATGTTACCCGTTAGTCCCGGCTGCTACGAGTATCTATGAATAACCAGCAATGGATCATTGATCGGAGATGGCAATAGTTTCCAATTTTGGTTTGGTCATCCTCCACTGCTACGCGCAGGAAACTCGTGCGTTGATATCAAAAACACCTAAGTACAAAGATTGTTTCTCTTCGTGTATATCTACCGTTATCGCTTACCAAATATAATTAGACTAGAAAGTTCATAAAAAACCGTAGTAAGGAATAGGTATATAAGGGGTAGAAGAAAATGGTATTCACCAGAAGTAAGTGTATAACCAAAAGTATGCCTCGTTCAATATCCCTGACTGGCAGATGTATTTTTTTCTAAATGAAAACAAATGCCTTAGAATAGTTAGAATGTTAGCTGGGCTCCTGATCGGAAGAAAAAAAATTTCAAGAACCTATGCAGATTGTTTCTGTGATTGTGTGGCATCATGGATCACTTGAATGCCTCTGGAAACCGTAAAAATTGTTACTTTGGCTTTACTTACAAAATGTGAATAAAATAAACATCGGAACAGGATTTTTTATAATTTTCGTCTGATTGTGTATTACTCAATAACTATAAAACTAATGTACCGATATTAATGAACTTTGGTAAGCTGATAAGTTATCATTCGGGTCATACTTTTTCCGGCGAAGGGGCCTCTTAGCGCGCCGTCACACTGCCGCGATGAATTGTTTTAAAACATATTGAACTTCCATTATAGTTATCTTCAGAATGAATTATCAGATCCTCACCATACTTCTGACATCAACCTGAAGACCTGGTACTTTGCGTCTTTTTATGGAGATATAACATTAAAAATTTCGTCTCTCGTCGGTGGTGAAGTTTCGATGTCGAGCTGGAGCGTTGATGTGTTATGCGGAGTACACTCTGCTTAATATATCCGATAAGTATACAGTATAAATATGTTAAATTTATATATATAACTAAAATGTCGCACAACATAAAGGACACCACGTGAACGCAGCCGCGGTTAACAGCTAGTATAAATAGATATGACTGTCGACTTTCTAAAGTTAATTTTAAAATAGGACAAATTATTGATTAAATGCGTATAAGACAACCGTTTTTGTTGGCATTTTTTCATGTCAAATCCTGATCGTTGCTTAGCCCAGAGTGTTGACTTGGACAAAACGAAACGAGTTACAGACCCTTTCAGTCCGATCTACGTTAATTTGTAAGCATATATTTAGTTTTAAGTTCCCTTAGAAATCATCGTGAGAACATATTCATTAAAACATAAATATAGGCAGCGACCATGTCGGTGGAGTGAAAACGCAAACATCACCGCATAAAAACAGTGGATTACAATTAAAAACATATTCTCATTCCGTTCAATTTTTAAAAACGACTTATGAAGGTTTCTTTTGACAGATTAAATGTTAACAGCCAATTAATAAGTGCATGAGGTGAAGTAAATGTATAAAGGTAAAAGGTAAAAAGTAGTTGTTGCAGGTAAAATTATCGTGGGCGATTTTATTGTACCCTTATACACATTATACCCTTTTGTTTAGCCGCTTCTAGCCACCAGTGTCGTCATTTACGCGCCGGCTAGTAGCCGTCGGCTAGTCCATCAATTTAAAGTTCACCGGTAATTTATAGAGACATTTGTTTGGCTGAATGGCTACATAATGATAATAAAGAAATGTCTTTATTTCGTTAAATTACAGTTTTTGTTTGTGTAACAACCGAAGTAAAGGGCGAGCAGTCCACTGTAATCACGTGAGTGAATGTTGTCAAAAAGGTACTTTCATTTTGGATACAATCAACATTATTGAAAAGATTACAAAAAAAAAATTGTATAATAAATAACACAATTTTTTCGGGTGAGTATTTGTGAACATACTCGTAGAGCAAAGCGGCGACGATGAAGTATTGAATTAAAACAGTGGGAACAATTTCGTGAATATACTTTACTAAACGATAATCTCAAATAAATCCAATTGCATTTTATATTTTTAGTATTAGGTACATTTTTAATCGTTATCTATTAAAAAGATAAAAAGATATCCCACTACTTCTACGTCCTGGAACATTATAACTGCGTTTACTTAAAATTGTTTCTCAAGATTTACGCAACGGACCTTATGCTACAATGTAACATAAATAAATATTAAATCAATATCCAGCTTTCATGTTTCGGCTTCTAACTCCAATTTAATTCTAGTGCTGTCAAAGTATATGGCTGTGGTTAACGTGAGGTGAAATGTTTCGTGCTTTGTTTTTGCTCACACATACGCCCCCAGTTAAATTCTCTTTGAACCCCGTTCCGTTCGTTCGGCATGCAGAGTCACTATCACTACCAATTAAGCAACAACGTCGTATGCCAACTTATATTATCTACAATAGCATAAACCATATACAGAATTTCAAAACGCCCGTTATTGTTACAGCGCTAGAAGTACATGTGTTAGCATTAGAAGCAGTCGCACACACACTAGCGCCACCTGCAGTAGACAAGTAGACATTCAATTACTGACGCAGTATTTGTGCGTTCCGAGCACGTTAATGTCTCTTTAATAGCCGGCTACGGGGAACGGGTAGACTGACAGACCCATCGATCTTGGGACGCGTTTTATTATATTGTCGGTAATGGGGGGCATTAGGGCGGGGCGGAAGGATTTAATAAGCGAGCGGTGCGCAGCGCACGGTGAAATTGCGACGTTCGTTCGCTCGCTGCGTACGCGCCGCGCCCCGGGCGGCACCGCATCGCGGCGCTAAACCGGCCGTATTCTTTGGATCCTTATCGATAATTCTATGATTTTTCGGATAACGTTACATGCAGGTTTGATGGGTTTCTAGCTCCTTTATTCGGTTCGCCGTTTATATGTTAATTACAGAGAAAGGAACCAACGCGCCCGATAGTAACCCGTCATCTATGGACGTTCGTAATACCGAAGAATAGAAGTTACCAAAACAATAAAGGCTTAAGAAGAAAACGAAATCTGATTGTTTTCCTTACTTTGTGGAGGACCGTTCTTCAATCTTGACATGTAAAACGCATAGTGCACCTGCGAGGCGATGTCAAGCTTACTACGTTACTTAAAAGAGACTGTAAGGTCGTTTCTGTATAATTCTATCTTTGAATGCTTAAGTTCCGTCATATTTTGTCATAGTTATCTTCTTTTATAGAAACAGTGAACATTAATATTTTCCTTTTACCGAGATATTACGATATAAAAAGTGGTGGAGTATAAGAATATTAATATCGATACAACGGCATCAGTCCCCTCACTACAGTGGCTATGAGACAGGTATAATTTATTTCCCATTGAGTGTACTTGCGTCGATTATTATTATTGTTCCACGAAGCGGCGCTCGCGCATAAAATATATAAGCTGTTACGAATTGTTCAGCTGGAAACATCGCTAGTACAACTTTGTTTTGAAATGATAAAATATCATTCTCTTTACATATTGCAGGTAGTGGTTTGATAGGGTAATATTTTCAAGATGGTCTTTAAGATTCCGTGCATCTTGAAGACTTAACTTACTCTCATTGTTACAAAGATTGCACGCAGCCCTGGTCGCAGTCTTAAAGTTTAAGTAAAGTATTAATTTGTCAGTTACTCGGAAGTTATTAATTTTGATGCAGCCTTTACGATTTAAAAATCTATTGAGTGTTGTAGTTTGATATAGGCATCATGCGCGTTCTCGTACACTGAAAGAGATGTTAAGTAATTCTTTATTTATCCGACTGCTCGATGCAAAAAAGGATTGGGGATGTCATGCGTATCTCGACGTTGGAAGGAGTAAATTAGGCGCGGTCATATAAATTATGTCACGCAAATGATAATTATATTTTTTATTTTAGAAAGGAAGCGATTTCAAAAGGTAAGGTATTCGGTGATAAGTGTATGCGTTATCTGCGTGTTCCCAGTAAATACAGTTTCCGTCTTGGGTTCGTGTTCGAGCAATGCGTTGAATAAAGACGTTGATGTACTATGTGATAGACGGTACAAAGATAACGAACTGTCTCCCCAAAATGTATATACTCGTGTGTACACAGATTATCTATGCGGTATTTGTTTTTATTTACAAATCTAGATGGTGTTACTGAGGAGCGGAATGACAGTTTATGTTAAAAATTATTGCAATATCCTTCCAATGAATCTATACTTAAATCTTTTTAGGATTACCTCATTCGTTTCCACATTAAACAATTCTGTGCTCACGAAATAATAAATGGTGGTATTAAAATGCAAATTATTAAATTCTTCATTGTATATCTGTTTATCACTTTGTCCGAGCATCACACAAACCACAGAATCAATTATAATTGATGTCAATCAAAAACCGCTATAGGTATATTGCAAAAGAAACGTTTGCATAGGACTGAAGTAACAGTTTAATCAAAACGTCTATTTCTCATACAGCGTAGCCGTATTGTATTAACAGATTAAATTCCCCTCGAACTCATTGGCAAAATGTATTTAAAAGTGTTTATACAATCTAAAATTTCGCAATTAACGCTGTATAAACTTTAATACATCTCGTACCCCTTGCCGAGCAGGCGACGCGGCGGCGGCGTCGCTACATACAGACAACCTCGTAAATGAACATAATTACCCATTTTGTCCTTATTCGTTTGAATTTACAACGTTAAGTGCAGCTTAGGCTGAATGATGCGACTTAAATTGTAATCAAGAAATACTTTAATTTTTATTTGCAGTTTAGAAGTTTTGTTATTCCGCTTGACAGAGCCGCAAAGTCGTAATTTATACGGCATCGGTCCCCATAAAATACGAGAAGGTGGAAGCTTCATACCATATTTTCCTGCATGAAGTTAGTGATAATTGATGTTTAATGAATACATAACTTGAAAAATTGAGATGCGCGCGGTACGAACCTTCCTCATTATTTACCGCCCTCCTTCGACAATCAAAATCGAAAGCCCCTCGCTTCCATGTGATCGGCAATGCTTCGATGTCAATCACAGGCGATCAGCGGACACTAAGTCGTCTATTACATTATACACAGGAAGAGGAAGTTTATAAATTATTATAAGTTGCAATAACGGTCGTCGATCCTTCCGTACGGAGGGCAGAAAGTACATATCTTGCCATTGCGTTATGTAAACAGGGGTCTCGCCGGCATCTAATTGCGCGGGTTTATCGCCGATATCATAAACGTACGGCAATTTTCAATAAATTACGCGGCATGGGGGCAAGCGCCGTTCGCTTTATTCAATTATGTAACCGCTAGACATGTGGGCAGAAATAAATGGACACTGGAAATTTATAGTAGAAACTGTTATCGCGCAGGAAATACTTGTCAACGCTGCCGTACTGAGAAAAATAATTAAGTATGAAACTTAATAACTTGGTTATTGCTCGAGCAATAACTTAGTGCACAGTTTACAACATTAATAACTTATTTTACGAGTGTATTTAATATTAATTATTATTGTGACATGGCGAAACCGCTATAAAGTGTAGTATTCGACCTGTATAGTAAAGAATACTTAAAATAATTACTCTCATTTTTTTCCTCTCATTGAAACATCTGTTTTGCCAATTTCATTTGTGTAAATTTTATTAAAGTCTATATTGTTACGAAACTTCGTGAAAGTTCGGTGAAAAACAAAAGCATTTTGTTTACAAAAAAATGAAATTTTAAAGAGTTGAATGTTGCGAGGTCGGACTGAAACCGTGAATTATAAATTAATAGCGCCCCACCCCTTCGGGTTTTAAAATTAAGTATATTATATGATATACAGTCTATATCGATGCGAAATAATGTATCGTTCTAATGGTAAAATTAGTATATAGTATACTATAGTACGAACTTAATCGTGTTTAAATGTTGTAATAACTCTACATCCCGAGCCCGAGCGAACAAACATTCCGGTGGACGGTCGCCCCGTCTGATAGCGCGCTCATTATCGCGCTGACATTTATAATAATTTAATACTAAATCCTCATCTTGCCGCCCAGTCGATATCATTTCTTATATACTTAAAAATAAGAGGAATGTTTCGTCTCTGTTCTCCAGACATCTCATTGGTATGGAAATAGTGGCTTCATTTTTATGTATCCTTGCTTCTTTGGATCTAGTCTTTCCTGATCCTCGTGCATTCAGCAGACAAATACATTCAACTCATTAGATAGTAACGACCCGTATCTTATTTTGGAGATCACCGGGCTCTACAGCACCCACCAGAGGCCACAGTACTCGCGCGCTCTCTGTTCATGTTCGGCACGACCCAGTGACGTTCCGTATATGACAAATGTGTATTTATATAAAATGTACAAATGTGTATTTATACAAGATGTACAAAAAACGTTATGACACGTTATTTTACGTGCCTCAGTGAAATGTGCTTATGATGTGTGAAGATCTTTATTGACTCTTAAAAGTATTTGTAATCGAGGCACTCACGTGCGCCGTGTACTGCACGTACAGTGGATGTTTGTGCGATAACTATTACTCCTAAATGAACTATAAAATTTTTCCGAGTTTTACGACCTAGCTGTTAATAAAACAATAAATAGATACGTATGAAACAGTGCGGCGTGCGGCTTGCGGTATGCGGCGTGTGGCATGCGCCATTCTAGTTGCGGCATACAGTTTATGGCATACGGCTTTTGGCGTACGTTATGAATTTTAGAGACGGAGGCTTATAGCTTGTAGCATGCCATTTATGTTACACAGCGCACGGTCTGCGGCCTGTGGCTTGCGGCGTGCGGCGTGCGGCATGCGCCGTGTGGCGTGCGGCATGTCTTACGTTGGAGTTATGACGGCTTGTTTTTTAGCTCGCAACTTACACGAATATATTATGAAGACATAGAATAAACTTATGGCACCGCCATGACGGTTTTATAGACGGCGGCCTGCCTTTGACTTTAGTGTGGTGGCACATTGCTTGAGAAAGGAGAGTACGGAGTATATTATTAACTCGGAAGTGTCAATGATGGAATTACAGTATTCAGTGACTATCAACAGTGCTACTTTTAACATCGGCCTCACGCAAGGTTTACCTGAATTTTAATGGAACACTTACACTTATTTTTTAATTATTTGAGTACACGTATAAAGAAAATCAAATTTCTCCGCTACAGGAAGACGTGCATGCGTGCACGTGAACCAGAGACTTCTCCATAATATCAGAATTTAGAATCCAGCAATAGAACATTTAATAAAAGTTGTTATGTTGATAATTCTGTGACTTCATTATACAATTTCCAAATTAGCGCTTACCTTTCAGCCTCGTAGCACGCTTCTTATAAATAAAGCCGACGAACATTCAAACGGCCACCTGATTATTACAAGTGAACAGTGCCGCCCATGGATATTCGCAACATCGGAGCCACCTCCAACGCTTTGGCCGAGAGGGGAGCGTTTACCGCTCCCATTTATAGACGTTATTTATAGACGTTAAATCAATTTATGTGCGATACCTCACTGTTACACTCTTAAAGTTCCAAAAAAAACACGGTATTTGTTACTAATGTTGAATAAATTGGAACATTTATAGTAAGCGTGATAGGAAATGCTGTAAGGATCAAAACGCGAAAACCGAGGTTAAAAAGAATCGAGCGATGCGGTCATGGACGGTGGTCGACTAGTTATATGTTTAATTTGACCGATATAAATGGTTTCGATATAACAAATGATAATTAACATCCTAAAATCAACAATAGTACGCGGTTAAACTAATTAGCAGCGTATTTAATGTATGTAAGTTATATGTTATGTAAATTGGCGCTAACGGGTTGAGGACAACCAATGCGTCCATAATAAATAATAGCATACAATCGCTGCGGCGTCCGCTGCGCTCGACACGGTGCGCAGGCGTCACGTCGGTATCGCAAAGATGAGCCATTGTTGCTATTGCATTCGGCACACGCACGACGCTATTCATGAACGCGGAACGCGGAACGCGGTTCGTGCCGAGTGCAGCGTGTGGTGCCGACCGGCGCACTGCACGTCGTAGTTATGCTAATTTTGAACATTCCAATTGATGTAAGGTATTATTGTTTGAAATTATAAGTACAACGCTGACACCACGCATCTGAGTTTATAGGGATACTCGCAAAATCAATAGCATATCGCGCGTCTAACTTCCCGTGTAATATAACAATCTGTAATCAACAAAATTAGTTCTGATATTAAAAATTAAATCCGATAGTTTTTATTTTCCACTCTCTGACTATGAATGGGCATGATTTAACGTAAATTACTACTATTATGTATTAAATCTAAATTAACTAATCATATTTTTTAAATATATATAAAAATATTTGAATCGGCTGTTAATGCAGGTGTAATTTGTGACCGTTTCGATGTATTGAAGTCACTTTTATACTGTGTAGTTAAACTATGGTGGCTGGTCTACCTCATATATTCGAATAACAACATACAAGTCAAGTTTTGTATTGTGTAATCGATCAGGCCGTGTATGTTTTAAACAGTGATGCGTCAATGAATGTGTTTTTTATGTAACTAGTCGATAAACGAGCGGCGAGCCATCCAATGGTAAACGGTCATCGACGTCGATTGGCATAATTAAAAACAAAGGAATCACCGACGCGTTGCCGATAGCAAACGACGTGAGGGAGCCGCATTATTAGGGACTCTCGGACAGTGCCACCGAAACACAAATAAAATATTTCGCAAATAATTCATAAGTCAGACTTTAGAAGGGCGATAGCTAGTCAGGCGGGCAAAATATCCTAGCACTATGTAGGTACTGTCGGGATTAACTGGGTGGTACATTTCAGCGACCACCAAGGGACCGTTGGCCATCTCGTTCGTTGTTCAGCCGTGTGCATCACGAGCAGGGGAAGTTGGCGTGGGCTCAAGGTGGGATGGAGCATCTTACCCACCAAAATGCTATCTTTAGTTTACCTTAATAATTTAAGTCTTAACTCCGCTCTATGTAGTGATGGTAGTGACACTGTTTACCGAGCTAAAAGTCCCATGTTCGATCTCGGCCACAGTTACGAATTATATGACAGATCTCTTTGCGGGTTTTGATTATTCATATTTCTTTATAATATACATTTAATAATTCCATTTTATTTAATTTTTCCGCACAGGTTTAAGCTTTTGTAATTATCATGTGTTGTTTTAAAAGATGTGCTGAGGAGTTTCTTTGGCCGTTTCTTCTCCTCAATGTTAAGCACCTTTTCGAAACGGTGGTAGAAGCAAAAAATGACGTGAACAAGTGTATTTACAGAATACCTATGACTAAATGATTTGGAATTTATAAATTCCATCCGTATCGACTGAATTCGTGGCATTCTTCCCGGTCCAATTCTCGCTATCTTTACTGCCGCGCACACGCAAATTGTGAAACGAACTTAGAGGTATTCCCGGAGCGTTATGATATGGAATTCTTCAAAAAAAAGGTGTGAAAGCGACTCCTCTGGTGTCCTCTAGTGTACGACGGCCGCCACTTACCATCAAGTGGCCCAACCACCCTTTATTTATATTGAACAACTGGCAGGCTTAATATCAAGTGGCATTCCCTACCAGTCATCCCTTGGTATTGGTTAGAAAGCCCGGTAAGCGCTATAGAACGTATTTATATATATTCACAGAGAATTTTTATGCGGAGGTGCGAGTGTTTATTCGTATAATAATTTCACACTAGATAAAAACCGTAATGTATTACAAAATATAAAAAGTAACGTGCGGCCGCCGCACAAGGCGTCCATCACCTTAGGCGCTTCGACATTACTAATCTATACTAATAATAAAATTCTAACTGATCGATTTCTGTACATGAACGATATGCGAGTAAAAATATTATTAGGGGCCTTTACAAACGCAATAGAACCCGAAACAATAGTTGCTAGAATTTTTGTCTCGGTCTGTGCGCTTGTTCCCGCTAATCACAGAAACGGCTCAACCGATTTCGTCCTGGTTTTCACTTGTACATTGCAGTGAGCGTCACTTAAAACTAAAAAGTTTGTTTCATTGCAATCCCTCCATAAATAAAAAAGTTATGAATTAATACATGTATTTCTAATTCAATGAACGAGAAAAACCCAGAAAAATGCAGACGCTATATTTAAGCGTAAGGTAGTTTTTCCGAAGCGAACTGAGGGCATTTGCTAGTTTGTAATAGAAGTTCTGAAATGTGCAAACACGGCAGCTTAATAACGTATAGCTTAGTACTACTTTAGCAGCTTAATACTGTATAGTTAAAAATAATATTTTAAAATTATACTTTGGTAATATTTCGGCGAATCGTAAAGTTCACATAATAATCCAAGTCACTCGCGGGCCACGACAGAGAATCCTCGTGGGGTTGCGTGTTATTTATGCACGGACCTTGTAAAAGACATTAAGGTAATATCTTCAATGCTTTATATATGCCAGAAAACCTTACGACAGCAGGGAGCTTTCAATAACCGACGGCTAATGCCGTAACGTAGAGGTGTTTATTAAAACAATAATTTGTAATCATAAAGTTTAATAAATATGTACATATATATATATATATATATATATATATACGTACATAAATACAATGCTTTAACATAACATTTTCTATATTATAGATAATAAATTAAACTTGTAATACACAACACATTTAATCACTAATTATCAACTATCGATCAGCGCGTTACGGTCACCGATAGTACGTCCGCCATCTACATAGACCTGGGCTATCACTGTTCACAGTACAATAAACATCAAATGTAGATGATCAGAATGTCAGTGGGAGCAATGTAAGTAAATTAATTTAATGTAATCATCATAATATATTTTTGATGAAATTACCATAATTATTTATCGTCACACGAACTGCAGTGCGAATGAGGTGTTCAGTCACATGTCAGAACTGTTCAACTCGAATGAAATTAAAAATATTACATTTCAACAGCATAGCACAATATAAGTTGATTCATTTTATTTTAATGATGATCCAACTAGGATGCAGTTTTACCGCAACAAACGTTTTTCGAACAGTCATTAGTTTGTCGAGACGTGCTCCGTGCTGGACGGTTCGTTCACTGCCGAGTTGATTTCGATCCTATACTTTTGATGCTGACTGTACAAGTTAACGAGCGTAGATCTGTGAGCGTGAACGTAGATCCCGCGAGACAAACCCCTTTAGGGGTCGGCTGCTACACGTATTGGCATACTAATAGTAGAAATTTATAATTAAGAATCAACACGAAAACTTCCCCTTAACGCTTCAATTTAATTCGTTGTAAATTCAATTACTGTTTACATTATGATGACAATTACCTACTAGTAAAATGTTATATGGGATATAATGTGAAATATTTATGTAATAATAGGCACTATCGCTTCTTGTCGGTCGCTTTACGTGGTACGTACGTACGTGGTAACTATTAGTTTATATATAGTGAAAAAATATAATATTCATCGTAGTAACAATCCTAAGCATTTACAGAGGCACGAGTACATATTGGTTGAAAAATGCATTACTTATATATGTGTAAGGCGTGAGTGAACAAGTTCCTTCTTGGTCGGCGATGCGTCGGTGACTTCTGGTGTTACGAATGTAAGTAACAAAAAATAATATAATATGATCACACACGCAACCAACTTCCAGGAAAAAACGTGTATCTGTTATTTAAATGTCCGCTCCGAGAATTGACCCGGGATCCCTCTCGGCAGGGAGGGCGCCCGTGAATTGTCTGCAGGGACCTGTATGACGAATACTGGGAGTCGGCGGCCGACAGTGCCGATGTCGAGTGCGAGTGTCGCTCATCGAATAAAGATAGCCTTTAGAAAGGAATTTGAAAATATCCTTTTTGTATATTTTGCATAAATGTAAGTAATTTAATTACAATCAATTCCAACAAGCTTCATAATTTGAATCAATAGTAAAGTGTTGACTTCGATGCAACTCGCGAAATTCGAATTTTCTTAAGTTTATTGTAAACTTCAGCAGTGCCGTAGTTCGCACTTTGGTCAAAATACGATTAGCGACCGTTATAAAGATATATTTACCGCGGAATAACCATATAAATCTTACAGCACTCCTCGCTGACCGAAGTGAAGAGAATGAAAATTCCACGCACTGCACGGAACGAAATACGTTAAGATTGACGCAATCGGGAGCCAAGTTTAATAAAATAACCAATTTACTATCTACGTGTACACTAGCAACAAAACTGCGTCGGAGCTGAATCTATACATCAAATGCCGTCGGTATAAAGGCCTTAACATTTTTCTTAGGGATTTTTGTCTGTCTGATGACACATAACACTAAAACCATTGAACATAATAGGTACTTAAATGACTTCTTTATATAAATAACAACCAACCGAGCAGGCGAGACCTTATGGTAAATGATCACTGAAGCTCATTGAAACATTGGCAATATATAAAACGTATCGAGAGTACCCGTTATATGTAAAATGTAATTAATACATGTAAAATGTAAAATCTAATTTCGCGATGACATAAGTTTAAAATCAAATCGACGACTTATGACAATCCATAGATATGACGTTTACGAATTTCGTCACCATTAAAAATAGTATATAGTCTATGCCCCCTGAATTGAATTGCGTTCCGTTTGTATAATCATTTATAACAGATATAATAGACTAATTTTGTTTGACTTAAAATAACAGGCTTCTTCGATATGAACAACTTTCACGAAAAATACAATTTATCTAAAATCAATGTTTGATCTGTACCTTCCTATGTCAACCGATTAATCAGTCATCCCACGACCGGTCCTTTTCATCTATATAATTATAAATAGTCCTAAACAGAACAGTTCGATGCAATTTAATTACTAGTTTTTCGATAGATTTTTTTTTGTCGTCATCGACAAGCCTCAGTGTTACCAACAATTTTTTTTTCGGAAAATTAACGTTATTCAGTAGTTGTGGTCAAATTTCGATTGCTGGGCGAACACTAGTAACAATGCAACAATAAAAGAAATAAATACACTTATACATACTTTTATAATGTATTGTTATTGTATTTAATAAAAAAGTGGTCGTGATTTTTCTAAAATTGGACAAAACATAAAGGTGGAGCTTATACTGTATACTAAACAGTTTTTTTTTTTAATTTCAATACAATGAAAATCATATTTTGATTAAACTATAACTAATTAGAATTATCAATCGGCACCCAAATTTATTATTTCATGTTCACAATGAGTTATGTTCATACATCTACAAACATTGCAACGATCTATAAAAAGTAACTTGATTGTAAGTAACTGACGTTATTAAAATTCGTCTCAAATACAATAGTTATAAAACTACATGAGACATTGTTTTTATTACTGCCCCCCCCNNNNCCCCCCGCCGGACTCTTGAATTTGCTATTTTTAGTTTAAAAATACTTAAAAAAATTAAATAAAATGAGGAATATTTTCCAAAGTGCTGCTGCTATTTATGTACTTTATGAATGAATGTTGTTATTTTTTTATATTTTAATACATCACACCTAAAAACGCTCGCCAGCCACATTTCTTTAACTGCGATTATATAATCAAACGATTACCCAAAAACAAAAAACAAAAGAAATAGTTATTTGAAACGATTGAAAAATTTGCTTTTGATTCCTAACATCATAATTGTTTTCCATCTACCAGTTTTCAATTGATAATTCGTAACTAACATTTTAAATTAAATTTTCGGTGGAAACCTTTTCTGTGGATGGTAAAACATCGAAATGAAGTTGAGACACTGGGGGGTAGCCAGGTAACTGCTGCTGTGCTGTTGATCCTGTGAGTAGGACGCTACATATGAGATTTATTAGGTATTAAATAAATTAGTATAACAAAATTTTACACAAACAAATAACTATTTGAAATCAATCATAGATTTGTTGGTGCCCTAAGAACTAAGGAACTGTGATATATGTCCTTATTAGAATCACTGACCTTTGCACCCTTCTGCACGAATTGCGAGGTTCCATACAAATGTTCCACCTAAGGTTACGTTGAACTTATGTCTCATTTTGGACCTTATTAGCAGAGTACAAGCCTTGTATTACAACGTTGAAAGATTTCTTATTGATCAATACCTTTATGGATATCTTGAAGGCATGTTTTAAGTCGACAACATCCCCTGAACTTACGCTTAGCTTGTTGGATGATTGTTGATTGTACGGTACATTTACCCACGTTATAAGGGTGTACTGGACGATTTTCCGGAGAGATAAGGCTTATATTACGACGGCATCATCCCCTGACTGCGTTTCCACTGCGCGCCCTGTCGCCGCGAGTGGTTGGCGCGCGAAGACTTGTGCTTCACTTTTTTGTCCCGGTTGTGGAGTACCTCCTTCTCCTGACCCTGGCCCCGGGGCTTGCCGGTCACGTCTGTGTTCCTGGAAAGATATACCAATTAGGTCTTAGTATTTAATGATCGTCCTTATTACAAACCCATATTGCCCCTCTATTGGGCTCGAGTTTCCTCTCACAATGAGAAGGGTTAAGGTCGGAATCCACCAGTCCGGCCAAAAAGGATTGGCGGGCTTCACACCCCTATTAGAACGTAATGGAAAACTCTCCTGTTTCTCACGATACGGAAATAAACTGAAAAATTGGAGGTGTGTGTGCAGGATTGGAACTCGAGCCTCACATGTTGGAGACCAATGTCAAAACCACTAGGCTACCACTACCATATAGTATTTAGTAAAAGAAATCTATTTGAAAGGTACATTATTCCTGATGACAAAGGCTGTGTACATCATGTGTAACAATGTCGAGGCAGGCCTATAGTTACTTATAAAAACGATATCTTCTGCACTAATTTTGACTTGTAAGATGTTCTATTCTTCCTCAGGCAAGTCTCCTATGTTACCTATTGGAAGGCGGTCGTTGTCCCGGCTTCCCGCGGCGCGCCTGCGCTGCGACTTCTCTTCGCGCACGCATCTCCTCAGGATTGACGCAGAAGTCCATTCTATTCCTGCCGGTACCTGGCTTCTCTTCTTCTGTTTGCTCCGACGGCTCCTCTTCTGACTCGTCCTAATGGAATATAATGAATCCCTCAAAGCATTATGTGGAAACTATTACAGAGATATCAAAAGCCCATTATTAGACACTTACTTAAATCAAATTCAAGTCCTCTCAAGATAAGACAAATTTAAATTATAATACAATTAAATGAAGTCTGCGACATTAAGAGGATTTACAAGACTTCCCACCACTCTGAGAACTATATGAATATCATCCAGGTGAGCGAGTTTCATGATGTTTTCCTTAACTAAGGCAAGTCACAGTATCAATTTTAAAAACAGAGAAGGTGGTCCAGCTCGCACCGGGACCAAAACAGGAAAACCTAACATAACAAAAATATTCATGGTGTCTGTAATGTAAATGATAACTTCATCCTGATCAATATCGATTTACTAATGATTATAGTATAACTGACGTAGACGAGCTTTTGAGCACATTTTCGAGGCCTGAGAAGTGTCACCAGTTGCCACTGATGTATTTCGTGATCTATCCAAAGCCTTCGTTGTGTTGAGATTTATAACGCTACCTCATAAACATACACTACGGCAATAAGAACACTTCATTCAATTTGATTGTCTCCTACCTAAAATGTAGAATTAAATGTGGTATCATAAATGTTGCCAAATCATTGGTATCACTAACTTTGATGGGAAGACCGCAGGGCGCAAATGTAGGTCCTATAATTTTTTCAGTTTATTTTGATTTGCGGTCTTGACGTTTAGACTATGCGCCGTTTGCTGGTGATAAATCATTAATATTTAAGAAAAACAGACAATAAATTTTGAAAATGTAAATAGTCTACTACCACACTGGTTTATTCTAAAGGTAGTGTGTAGTAGAATTTCAGCACCAATGTGCAAAAATGAATGGCAGATTTTTTCGCTTGAATTGTACATTACAAATTTAAACGGGACACCCATATAGCGACTCACTCGAGTTAATTAGGTAACCTTATGTCATCAGAATGATAGAAGTGATAAGCTTATTTATTTTGACAGTATTCTGTCTTACGATATGTTGCCGTTTCAATGTGTGTATTGCATAAAAGGTTAAAATAAAGCCTACTAATGAGGCTTTTCAGTGCATTCAAAGCAATATAGTACTCATGAGAAAAAATGTAGTATGTACAAAAAGAAATGTCGGTGTATATATATACCAGTAAACAAATGAATGGTATTGTTATTAAATTAGTATTAATTTATTTTGCAACAATCCCCAAGCACAACGTATGATGGTATATAATTTTAACCATGGATAGCTTAGACACTCAATCCCTCCCACGAAGGAAAACATGCAATTATGATAAATAAAAGTGTATACCAACATACAAACCGTCACCAACACGTGTGTCGCTCCGAAACGGAGCGTCCTCAGGGTGAGTAGACCCTACGAGTGTTAGCCGCTAACTTTAATAACTTTAAAAACAATGAATTTCCGCAAAGTAACGCCTGATACTATCAACAATGTTATTACTGTCGGTGTAGTTATAACAACCATTCCAGTTTTTTTTGTGTGATGTGCTTGTATTATTTCCTCTTTAATAAATAAACATTAGTAAACAAAACTTATTTAGTGTCGAAATCATAATGTCAAAAAAAAATTTAAGCGATGGTCGTACCTCGCGGTCCCGCCGTGCGGTGCGCAGCGCCCGGGGGGTGACGAAGGGGCGGCGCGGGTCCTCGCCGTCGGCGGCGGGCGTCACGCCGTCCGAGTCGTACGTGTCGTCGTACTCGTCAGAATACATGTTCTCGTCGTCGCACACCAGACTGGAACAACACGTTATGTGACGTCTTTGTATCGCCTTCGGTAGATTCAGCGTTTTTATGGGGCTCGGTGTTCGTTTTTACAATAAGGTTCCAAAGTTGATATGTGATTTACTTACTGGAACTTCCAAACGGCAACGCATAGTTTATTAAGAATATTATAATATAGATCAATATATAAATGATAAGTTTTGAAATGAAAAAATGTGCTGAAGTATTCATTTTCCTATTTTCTTCTCCTTGTTAAAGCACCTTTTTGAAACAGTAGAAATTATACCTCTATTCTGTATGCCATTTACCCTAATTTTAGTTGTCTTTAACACTAAATAGACCTACGAAAAATCCTGGAACTTTCTTTATTTATATCTTATGATCCAAAAAGAACGACGGAACAAATGCTATAATCATTCTGCCAGTCAACCTTCAGACAAATTGAGAACCGACGATGGTGTTGCATTATCCTATTTAAGAAAAACTAACATGCATTATTTCACTGTCCAATCTCGAGCAAACTCTAATCTATGTTATATTATAGTATACTGATATTATAAAGGGAAAGTGTTAAGTTTATGAGATCGTGTATATGCGGAAGGTAAGATCTGGAACCACGAAAGTGTTGTTGAAAAATTATTTTACCATTTAAAAGGCACATTATTTCGGATGGACATAGAATTTATCATCATTCCAACCCATATCGTCTCACTACTGGGCTCGGGTCGCCATACACATTGAGAGAGCCATAGTCCACCACGCTGGCCCAATACAGATTGGCAGACTTCACTCACCTTCGAGAACATTATGGAGAACTCTCAGGTTTCAATGCGCACAATAAACGAGCATTCAAACCGCGTCCTCCGTGCAGGCGGTACGTTCACTACGTAACGGTGGATACCCGCCGTACGTCGAGTTGTCCGCTGGAGGAACGGCGAGTCGACGATGGGGGAATTACTTCGAACAATTCCTGCGCACGCTTTCCAAAATGTTTCCTATAGAATACCGAGAGACTGGCAACCCTGCGCCTGCGCTCAAGGCTTCGCAGATCGGTTCCGACTAGATCTGGGTCACCAATGGGCCTCTTTGCACGCCTCTCTATCGAGTCCAACGCTGATAGGTGACATTTGGCAGCACCAGCCCAAATGTGACAACAGTACTCCACACACGACTTACGATCAAACCACTAGGATATCACTGCTTGTTTATACTATACCATATTTTATATATTTAACCGTTCAACCCGAACGAAGTCGGGGCAGACCACTACACCTCGCCTTACAAAAACGTACTCACTTGTACTTGCTGTAGATGTCGATCCGTTTCCGGACCTCCGTCTTGTCATCGAGCATGTCCCCGAGGTCCTTGTACTTGGACCTCCTCTTGCCGACGTGCATCCGCGACAGGTCGACGTCGTCGCGCGTCATCACGTCGAACTGGTCGCCGTCGAACACGTTCAGCCGCGCCACGCCCGTCTCCAGGAACTTGGTGTCCAACGGATCTTCGGGTATTATCGGGAGGTTTTGGTCTAAATCTGAAAGTTATATATTACTAGCAACTGTAATGATGATATTGAGATTATGTATTAATAATTATATGTATAATCAATTTTGTATCCAAAGTTCATGAGAAAAGAATGAGTTTATTGCTCATGTCTACAGTAGGACCATAATTATAAGAGGGTAGTTGGGATTTATTTATTAATTGTTAGGGAATCTTCAATCACAGCTCACGTACGGTTTTAATAATAATTATATTTATATTGTTACAAATTAAATCAAGTTCCCAATTAAAAATGACATCGCTGCATCGAAAGTCCATCGGCGAGAGAATGACTTGCCCATACGAACAGCGCGGCCGGCCAGTGTCAACATGACCGCGCTTGTCCATGTGTGCGTGCGTCAACACTAGTAACACTAAATATAATATATAAACATGATTCCATTATCGATCGATGATACACTTATTATTATGCTACAATATATCAATAGTAAATTAATTTGATTATGGGGATTATTGGTCATTGTACTGTTAAATGTGTTTTTTTCTTAATTGCATTCCTTCTCCTTTCCTTAAAAAAAATGGGCGCATAATACTGTATAACGAATCATATATCAAGCTATCAGCCAATCAAGTCTAGTGCTAGGCATAGACATACTTTATTCACGCCACTGTGACCAATTCTAGAAACTCTGACTACCCGCGTTTTCATACATTTCACAAGTTATCAGTGTAATCGAATATAATAATTTTATTTAGAGTAAAATATTGTTCCCACTTAAAAAAAACTATGCGCAGTTTAGTTTTTTTAGGGTTCCGTATAAAAAGAATCGGAATTACTACAATTTCGCTGTCGGTGCGTCGTCCTTGTGTCCAACGATGAAAAAATATATTTTTTTATTTAACTGGTTATAGACCAAATATATATTAAAAAGAAACTTTACCGCATACCTTTCAATGATTCCGCTAGCGTGCCTTCTAGAAGACTGTTTATAACTCTCTCGGAGTTGAATCCGTAATGCTGCAGACACTTAAGAATGAATCCGTCGCCGAGGTGCGGTAAAATGTCCTTAACATCACTTATTAACGAGTCTTCCCTGACATTGTCCGGTATCTCGATGTCCGGGGACGGATCTGGAACGCTCGGCGCGGGCTCCGGTTGACCGATATGGCCGTTCGTTAACCCCTCGGTGTTGCTACCTAATAATTCTTCAGGAACTGGTTCGTCTATATTAGAATATACTGCTTGTAAAATAAAGTCAGTCTTTACAGTGTCGCTGGGTGTTTTGATAGGAATAATCATACAATATTTTTCTATAATTTTCATAAAAAGGCAAAACACAACACAAACGTAAGTTAACTACAAGATAAATTTACCATTTAAAAATTTCAATGTCTATAATAGAGTTTGTGGTAGGAAATATTGCCATTATACAGAAGGTTGAATAGTTTCTCCATATTTACTAACATGAGGAGGTTAAAAAAAATTTAACCTGCGGCGTTATGGCGCCATGCTGTCCTTATTTAACTCTTAAGCACTACAACAGTCAACAGATCAATTGCATGTATCAGTATTATAAAATTCTGTACAATTAAAATATCAAATTAGAGATAAGGAAAACGTTCAAGTAGTACTTTGTTATACGCGGGGCTGATTCCTGATCGTTCAGCTTCATATCGAACCTTGACAAAGGATACATATCAGGGTAGGCCTGTCGCAGCATTTCGAGGTCGTCGTGTACCGGATAGGTGGCGTGGTAGTCGCGCACGAACAACCGCTCGGACAGGGCTTCCATCATCAACGCCAAGTAGCCCTCCACGTGCGAGGCCACGCTGCCTCTAGTCAGTACACGTGGGTACATGCGTCGACGTTATCATGGCTTTACAATATCTTAATATCGACCAGATACATTTCAGGACATTAATAAAATAAACGCAATAAGGCGTCAACTTTCTTTCACACCAACACGAAGACAACCCAGACACAAAGAGTACGAATAAAAATTAGGTCGATATCAAGTATGTGAGACGAGACTCACCCACATGGTAGGACAAATCAACTCTTATTGGCATGAAGGTAGCCGGTAAGGCACAGAATACACCTATTCTAGCAACTGCAAATTATTGCAATTAGTACATATGACAGAAGTCCCGAGACAGTTCTACTCTGATAGTTTAAATGTTTTAAC
Source organism: Megathymus violae (assembly GCA_003671415.1). Taxonomy (NCBI): domain Eukaryota; kingdom Metazoa; phylum Arthropoda; class Insecta; order Lepidoptera; family Hesperiidae; genus Megathymus; species Megathymus violae. Next base: position 2,182,986 of record PDGT01000038.1, on the reverse strand, counting down.
TCGTCGGCGACGTCTCTCCTTACAATTTTCCCAACTCTACCAAGTTGCTTCAATACGGGTTAGAAGAAGGCTTAATACAGGCTCACACATATGTTGAAAGATCTTATGCCAGCCAAAATCTTTGGAGAAAGTTTAACGGGTAATCTAACAATAACGATCGACATAGGCGCCTTAACGTGCCCTTCGAAGAGCAGAAACGCCTCAGAAATTTTGGCACTAGCGGTCACCCATCCTAGGCCCGACCACGTTCGCACTGCTTAACTGCGCTTGCTTCTAGGCAGATTATGATCAATGTTAAACGTAAACTTGTAATACTCACTCTCCACTAAATATACAGTTCTTGTATACCGCTAGCACTTCCTTGAACAAGTCGATGAGCTCTGCACGCGCGCTGTCCAAGTAATACTCCACTTCGGAGAAGCTGGTGCTGCCCTCCTCACCCAACTCTTCCAGCTTCTCGTATAGCTGGGGGATACCGTGCTCATACAACTGGACTATACTGGAACAAATAATATTGATCTAGGAAGCCGTTTTCACATTTAATACGACTGAGCGGTAAATTTCATGAGAGCTTGTTCACGTTGGGTATACAATACGACACGAGACGGCGCTATCGTATTCCTGAATCACGCTATCGAAGCTTCTATGTAGCTTGTATATATCATCGATTTAGAGGAATCGGAGCACGGCCCCTCCCCAGGTATTATCACGTAGCGTGGCGGGAGATATCCATTTGCTTCGGCATATATAGAAGCAGTCCAGAGGCTTAAAACTTTCGATATGATTGATTTCGGTCGTCCATTCTCAGACACGAGCAACAAATATGGGAACCACTTCAAGTTCAAACACAGTTATTTCATTGAATTCACAGTGTTTAAAAATCTCCATCTGTCAACTCTATTACCTTACTGCAAATAAAGATCAAACCCAAATCACCTTAAAACGAAATTCTTCTTCTTCAGAATATATGCCGCCTTCGGGTAAACTTCCACAAATATCCTCAAGGTGATGGCCGTGTCCAACAGGTGCACCACCAGGTCGCGGAGGATGTCGAAGGTAATGCCGCCGTGACCCTTGACGTCCGCATCGGACGGACGACGGATGTCTCTGAACCCCTTGAAGGCCTCCGGGAGGTTCGGCGGCTCCTCACTGTCGTAATCCTTGTTCACTTGAAGTATTATGTATTTGAATACCTAAAAATTATGTTGTAGATAATGAGCAGATAAATAAATTCGCAGAAATAAATAAAAACTCAAAAACAAATTACCCCGCATTAGCATCGGCAGTGTTAACATATGCAAATCTTAAATGACCAACAACCAACAGTTGAATACTCTCATACATTTGTAACATAAAAGCACGCGTATGACCCATATTAGTCCATCCATAAGTCTCTGCAAATAAGTCTGCTATTGTTCACCATTCGTTTACAGGAAAACCTATACGAAGATGCTGATTCTTAAAAATCCTAGGTTAAAACCAAGATAACCTTGTTATAACACATATGATATTTGTGTTGTCAGGTGTCATATACGGACATCATCGGTTCAGAAGTCAAATGACGTTGACATTTAAAAAATAACCGTGTACACAAGTAGGTACCTCGCTGACGAACGCCGCGGCGTGCTCGAGGTCTCGCTCGTAGCGCGGCTGCAGCTCGAACACGGCGCCGACGAGCCGCGCCACGTGGCGCGCGTTGTCCGCGCCGTACGTCGCGCACACGTCCCACAGCACCGGCACGCTGAATACGAACTTGTTGTACACCATCTCACCCATGTACTGCTTGCTCATCCAATGCGACTGGAACAGATCAAATGTAAATATATGGGGTTTACTCGTAATTAGGTGTAACTACTTCGGGCCCGTCTAGTTACGACCTACTTTGAGCGGGACAGTTCCACTTTCAAAGTATGTTTCGATGTCCCCAAAATACCCAAATTGTCTCGTACTGACAAACATCTTTGCGTTAGGATTTTGTGATTTGTAGGTCTGTGAGGCTATATCAAAGAAAAATTGTTTATCAGACAAATAAAAAAAAACTACTCCACTAGACCAGAGTATCCTATTTTTATTATATTATAACTATTAAGAGCATCTTGCTCTAAGGTTAAATGATCATATTAGTCTAGGATAACTGAAGTGGAGCTGTTAATAGCCCATTTAAGTTGAGTTGAGCTGAGGTTTAATCATGGTCAGTGGTTGGATGAATGATCGCCAATGGTTTAATTAAGCATTGCTGTTAATGTTAAAATGTAGCTACTAAAGGTCAGCCATCCAACAACAGACCGCACCCAATGTTGCTTATTTGGTCAATTAATTTAGGAAGATCATAACTCACTTACTTTACTTTCCTTATTGGTGACAAGTCTACTCAACACTACAAGTACCAGCCGCCTTATCTCCTCATACAGCTTCTGCACATCTTTGTTTTCATAAGGTGGCATATACGGAGGGCTGGCTTCTTGGAGAAACGACACTAACATATCCATACACTGTGGATGATAGAGTATTGTGCTCCAAAATCTGGAAATGTTAAATGATTATAAATATTATACATGGTTAAATGGTAGAAAATGCTTTTGGGCGTTAAGACTGGAAACTTAAAAAATTCTGTAAAAATAAATATCCAAACTAATACATCACAAAACTATATAACAGGGTACTTAAAAATTTTCATCAATGAGAATCACTCACTAGATTTATTAATACCTGTGATGTTCCAACTGAAGTAACCACTTTAAGTTGTCCAAGTAAACTTCCATTTTAGTCTTCCAAACTTCTACAGCACCCAAGATGAGCGAGCTTCCTGTTGGAGGCTTCTCATACACTATTAGCTCCCGTTTCTCTACCCAATATGGGTCCTAGAATCAATGACTGTAAATTTTAATTTAATCTTCATAATACATACTTCAAAATAAATTTTGATTGAGCCTACCTACATTACATTAGTACTGTAACATTTTATGAGCATAAATGTTTATATTAATTACTTTTTCCTGTGTCTAAATTCCAAGATATGTTGAATCAAAACAATACAGCACATTGTTATAATATTGTGCAATACTAATTAAAAGTGCATTCTCTATATGAACGAACGCTTTGATAAGTATGCTTAACTTGATATGTATTAAAAAACACTTTTCACATGGTAAGTACTCTTACCAAAGCCTTTATTTGTTGAACTACACCAGAATTAGAAACGGACAAAATTAATTCCTCCACCGGTAAGTTATTGGGGTTCTGAAAACAAAATGAACATTATTTAGCAGTTTTGTACGTGTCGTTCTGCACATGCAACAAAATTATTCTTATAAAAATTTAAACGAGTACAAAATAACAAAATATTTTACTCACATGGAATTCGACATGCTTGCTACTCATATTTCTGTACAACGGAAAATAGTTACCATCCAATATCAAATATATTCAATAGATATAAAAAATATATATTTTTCATAGAACAACAATAAAAAGTTTAAGCCTGCAATATGCAACCCGACAGAAAACCAGACGTGAATTGTCATTCATTGATGTCATCAACTTTCAACCAACAACTCTTCAGTCAGCTTTATGTCATGTCATTGATTTATTTTTTACCAGGTATTTTGAAATGTCAACATTAATGTTATGAATACAGTTATTAACAAGTAAAAACCGGACAGTAAAAAACTATCTCATTTTTTTACTACTGAATTGATTTAAGAAAGAAAGTTATTAATTTTTTTTATTCATGCTACATAAGCTGTCGTATTAATGTCATTGTCAACTGTCATCTTGTATACGATATTTACTTATCTTTTACTATAATAACGAATGTTTGTTTTGAATTTTATAATATTGTCATTAAAAATTAGTAGGTAATACCGTATAGATAATTTTATGTTTCTTCAAATTCTCATAGAGAAAAATTAGTAAAGCTGCTGATCAAACGCGTTGAGGAGTGCGATGAGTGCACTGGATCTAGTAGACAGGAATTTGTTTTTCACAAATTGAAATGAAAAAATCAGGCACGGACCCCAAAGTGAAGAAAGTCCTTGTCAGAAACTGCGAACAGAAAGTACGGAAAGAGCGAGAGCGAGTAATTCATGATGTTGATGCGTCATCTTCAAAAACAGCTAATATCTCGCATTCAAAAGAAAAGGAACTTGATCACCCATCGTTGTGTTCTAGTGAAGTGTTAGCAAAATATTTACTTGATACAAAAAAGTCTGTATCTCCACTACAAGCGGATGATTTAAATGTTGACAAAGGTCAAATAATTGCAAAAGTAAGGAATTACTTCAACAAAACATTTATATATTTAATTGTTATAAAGATCTGTGCATTGGTTTATGTAGATCAATGCAAATACTGTGACAATTTTTTAAACTGATTTGGATTGGAAATTAACGATTTGAACTTACAACACATTATAATGTATGCTGTAATAGCAGTCCATTTAATTCAAACTTTTAACATACACTACATTCAATAAGATGAAATGGTTCTTATGTCACCATATGTAATCTTAAACAATTTGTTTGTATTTGTTACAGATGACCAAGAAATTGAACTTCCACTTCAATGACAGAATATATAAAAACTTAGTAGAACTGAATGCGGACACAGCAAGCTTAAAAAATAAAAAGGATAAAAAATTTGTAAGACCCAGTACCCTGAAAAAAGATCTAGAACCTAGAATAGAAGACTTCTATGACAATGAGGATGAAGTAGACTTATGTCCAAGTATACCTGTGATAAAACCTAAATTTAAAGCCATCCGACAAGTTGAAAGTGGACACATACATAGACTAATTGCTTCCTTTGAATGTTTATGACTAAATTTCTCATTTGTTACTTTTGACCTTTTTGACATTTTGATTCAATAGAAGTATGTGACATAGTAATAAAATGATTTAAACAATAACAAACTTGTCTTTCTTTATTTTTTTATTATGGATACTAAACTATGGCAACCCAACAGCCCAATTCACCTGCAACATGATTGCATCTGGGTTCAACCTGCAACAGGTAATCCTAGTGGAGGTTTTGTATTTAATTGTTTACCATGAAGTCATTCCACATGCCTTGTGTACCTGTTTGGAAATATGTGCAAAATTCTCACCTCTAGGATGTCCATGCACCCTTGGATAATGTCATTTTAACAACACTTATCAATTAAGTGAGTTTGGAATTAATACTTATTATAGTATACATGAGTACATGAATGACAAGGATGCCTGGACAAAATTAGTGTCGAAATCAGTTCCGCACAGTTTTAAACTTTTGTAATTACCATATGTTGTTTAAAAGATGTGCTGAGGAGTTTCTTTCGCCGTTTCTTCTCCTCATTTTTAAAGCACCTTTTCGAAACGGTGGTAGAAGCAAAAATGACGTTCATAAGTGTATTTACTGAATACCTATATGATTAAATGATTTTGAATATTGAGTGTGTAATACGAACAAGAGACCTTGATTTGGATTCAAGAATGAAGTTTCTTTTATTCCCATTCTTACAGACCAAATTTATTTATTTATTATTAAATTTCATGCACACATTGAACTTAGCGTTAAACTAGAAGGTATCTGATGTATCTTGTTCCATGGTATTTAGTATGAAAATTTGAGTAGAAAGTTTTGTATCAGTAAAGAATAAAGTAATCTAAAGATTTTCTTTTGATAACTATGGCAACACAATATTCATAATTTTTTCTTTGGCATAGATATTTAGTCAGTTGTAATTTGTGTGTATTCAGAAATATTGGTAGGGCAATTACTAAGTAATAAAAAAAATGTCTTATTATTTATTTATACTTATAATACCATGGAAAGTTTTATGGCGTAGAATAGCAAATATTGAAACATAAGTTCCAATTACTAATTTTATCCGTTCGAATTAGACCGCGAAATGTGTTGTGTCGTTAATGTCGTTTCGACTCGCTCGTCTTGTAAAAGAGGGGTGTTGCTACTGATAGTCTCAACTCTTCTATCACGTGCAATTTGCAAATCATTTTGTTTCATTTTATGCCATCTCATCCAGTCCAGCTGAGTCAATATGAATTATTTAAAATTCAGTATTTTCAGTACTCTGTGTTCTTTTCTTCAGTCAGTTTTCATCAGTCAGTCTATTTTCGACTATTGAGCGGCGCGGTTGTTGCTACAGTTTTCAGTGGCGTAAAATTTTAACAACTTCTCCTTTTATATTTCATAAAAGAACACACTAATGGCTGAAACAGAAATGATATCTAATAGTGAAAATAACGATCAATTTTTCGAAGGCGTAGAAAAGCTAATTGAAATATGGTTTACGCCGGCTAAACATGCAGACTTGAGAAAAATTACACGGTGAGCATTTACGATTTGACTACCTTTAACCCTATTTTTCATTATACATACAATTTTAAATCTCATATATCATGGATATAGTTGAATATAATATTTATTTTATCACAAACAGGTTACCGGCGTCTTTTAAGCTATTAGATAACCTCCAACGGGAACTGAATAAAATGGGTATTTATTCATTATTATGATAAACTTTTTCAATTTTTTAGAATTCAATTTTATGTCCTATAACTGATGAACAGTGTTTGTAATTGAGGTGTGGTGGACATATGATTTTACTATTATTATTATAGAACGTTCTAGAATCAGCTGATGGTATTGCCGGGCCGCCGCCTACCTTGGGCGGCCGGGCTAATATATAATATCTATATATTAGCCCGATGGCCACTTGATTATCAAAAATAATAATTTGATAATTAAAATATAGCATGATACAAAATTCCGTGACAATTCTTTAAAACTACTTGGTTCAAAATTCTAAGTATATTTTAACTGCTAATGATGGTAATCAAGACCACAATACATAACTTCATCACATTTTATAATCATATTTCTCCTATCATTGAATTTTAATAACATAAATTGTAATTTTATTGATCCACATTTTACATGCCAAAAGGCTTGGTAAAAATTCATACGTTAAAGCAATGTAGATGGAACACAATCATATCCTACAAAACCTGTTCAATATAATTAAAGGCCAGACAGACTTTCAGAACTCGTTTTTTCCAAAAGTTCCTGAACCGGATGTGATGGGGGTTTCCCAAATATGGTCAAAACAAGAAGTAAAAATTGATGCACTTGCCATTTTTTGCAAGATTACTTGCTGGCCATATTTGTATATTAAAATAATTAATATATACAATTCCATAAAATGAATTCTCAAATTTCTAAAACAGGTTTTTAATACATATTATAACATTTCAGAACACTGCAAACTTAAGTTATACATTCTGTAATGTCTTGTAGTTGCTAGTGATTCATAAGAGTCATAGTTACATAATATGTACAAGTTACAAGTATTTATGTTACACATGTTGTTATATATATTAGACATTATTCAAGTAAAGAAATTAAAACTAAATCACAATAAGGACATCCATCATAGTCAGAAAAGTAGTAGTGTGACAAAAAATAAACAGCTAATTTGTCTGTAGTGTGAGGACGGGAGTGAAGCCTCAAGCTTCTTGCTGTCACATGATATGAGTGTATTGTTATAAAAGATCATAGTTAACATATGTATCCCATGAGACCTTACAATTGATTTTAATTGTACCAGTAGAGCTTCCAAGAGCCTCTATTAATGTAATGGACTATATATGCCACTGATACTAAATATCACAAAACCCTATTTGTAATTTCTTTCTGTTACTATTGCCATTGATACTAATTGATCTGTTCTGGATAATTCAGTTATTTCAGGAAACCAGTTATTTGGAATTATGAAACATTAGCGTGGTTTTAATAGGATCTTGCCAAAACTCTTGTTTCGAAACATTTTTTAATCTCAGTGATACACTTAGCCTATCTCACAAAATAAGACACTATAAGATCCTTATGCCTTCCAACATAATTGATTATGTAGAATTTATTTCATGGGTATATATTTGAATGGTCATCACATGAGACACATTATAAATATGTAGTTTCTCATCAATTTGGGTGACAATTCAACAAAAATCCAGAGCAGTTTGTGTTACATTGAAGATTCTTCGTGGCTTATTAATACTGAGCAAAGGGGCATCAGCAAAATAACTTTCTGCAGTGTTTGTGTGTATGTCTTTGTACCTGTGTTCCAATACAAATGTTAAGTAAAATATTATTTCCAGACAACAATGGGAGAATGTGCTGAAAATCGTACGCTGCGAGATCATATCATTCACACAGAGTGAGCAAGTTGATGCCTATGTTCTTAGGTAAGTAACTTTACACTATTTATGCATTACTTATTGACATTAATGTAGATCAACTGACGCATCAAACGCAGCAAAAACCTACTTACGCCACCATTCTTGGACTCTTTAGGCATATTGAGGCATTATAGTTGTTGTAAATTGGGATAAAAATTCAGCTTGTGACCAATATACATTTCATCTTCTACATAAATTAATTTTTTCCTTTTAATTCATTTGATTTTTTGAATGTCACTATCATCTTTACAATCGGGAAATTAAAATCGCATTTATTTTTACTGAGATAATATCAGGTCCTCAGTGAGTGTTGTTTTAAATTTATTTTTGAGGTGGGAGTTTATTTTTGTGTAGCTGTGGGAGTCGATTGTGCCACCTGTGTAATTATAGAACAAATATTTTTATGCATAACAATAATGCGTATTTACCTTCTCGTTTGGATTATTACCATTAAGTTTATTAATATTATTAAATTAATCTATTAATTGGTTTTATTTGATACTAGCTGTGCCCGCGACTTCGTCCGCGAGGAATTTAATAAAAAAGTTTTTTTAGTAGAAATAAAAGTAGCCTAAGTTACTCCTTATTACATCAGCTACCTGTCAGTGAAAGTCCCGTCAAAATAGGTCCAGCCGTTTCGAGATTGGCCGGAAAAAACAGACAGACAGACAAAAAAATGTTACTTTGGTATATGTACCCTATACAGGGTATCCCGTAAGTAGTGGACCAACGGGATGTGGGTGATAGAGGGGATCTCTGACATTACAACGATTTATTTCTGCAATATTTTATATATATTATTGTTATTTTAAAATTCATCATTATTTTGTGTTATTTGAATGTACTGGAACATGAACGAACATACATGAATCAATTATCAAATAATTATAGTATATAACTATATAGGTACTCTTATCTCGTTCTCCTCCTGCTTGGAAGATACTCAAATTACGTACATTGTCATTCGAATGTCCTAGATCCTCATAAATTTCCACAACATTGAAAATATTCCTAGTACGTTTATAGTGTGGTACTCTGTACCACGCGAGTTCGATTCGGACTTGACTAGTTTTATTAGGTTCGTGTGACGTGGAAAACCTTTGGAAATAGAATACCGTGAATAATGATTTATATTCCAATATTAGTCTGTATAAGACGATACTTGGCAAATGCTCTCCCACGACGACCTTTCAATGTTTTTGTCAACGACGTCAGACATCAGCAAACTTATGACGTGATAGCTTGTGAATACTGAGTTACCGCTGTGGTTTATAATTTCAAATTGACTTGCGCAAATATTATTTTCAAATCTGATCTTTTTTGTGTTTCGTGTTCGTGTTTTTTGCGATAGATGTAACATTCTTTAAAACGTCGATGTTTGTATGTTACGGGTATTATGTTCTAGCGAAGTTATATCTAGTAAAGTAGCTGTTAAGTTGACGAATTTCAAAGTGAATTGCAGTAAAGCTCGTCATCTACAATACTAATTCAAAAACGATATCAGATAACGCTTTTTAAGATAAATTTTATTAATGCCGTGAGGTGAGACGCCTGGGGACATTTTATAAATTTCGTCATTTACGATCCCGTAGCCCAGTTGGTGGTGAACTCGCCTACCGAGCGAGGGGTTCCGGGTTCGATTCTCGGCCATGGCGGACGCTCATGTGACAGATAAACGTTCGTGATTGGCTTATAAGTGTTTATGACGTCATATATGTTTACGTTCATGCCGCCCGCAACGCAGGAACTCTTAGTGCAGCAGTGTGAGTGTGTGAACGTTTATTTGTTTATTTATCGTGTCTATAACGCTCGATAATAACGCAAGTTTCCATATCTACCGGACAGGTTGAATTGGTTTGTAGGTATATCCAACTTGTTTGTTCGAAATCCCTTCAGAGTTTTCACAACGACCTTGCGTTAGTTACAATACATCACAAGTCAATATTGATTTTTATGAATTCTCTCTACTCTATGTAATTTCCACTCGTCAATATCTCCGACGATGTTGCCAAAACCTGCGTCTCCTGACGTCATTAGGCCAACGCGACACAATCTTGACCAATTTATTAATCAAGCATCTGGATCAGTATGTTCTGGAGGGGCCAATGAAAATCGTCTTTATAACACGTGAGGGGCCGATTACGCTACTGGGTTTCTCCGCTGCTGTCAACCGGTTAAATTACATGATATACGGTCCGGGTGACCCCCACGAGCTCGCCTCTAAACCTCCCCAGGGTTAAGGTTATCGCCGTCGTTGCCAGGGTTGTCTGCTGACCCTAAACAGCCGGTATGCTTATTGTATAGTAATTTTAATTCATTAATTGCATTTGTTGTAAGCAAGCACAAAGCGTATTTATTAGACGATAATGAATTCTACAAATTCATACTTCATGAAAGGTGGTGACGTTTACGCGTAAAAGTTATGAGTAGGTATATGATGTATACTTATGAGACATAGTTGCTTATAAATAGGAAGGTATACGATCGAAGTCCTGAACTACGTCCATTTTATTAATGTCTCGACAATCTACTTCTATTTTCCAATCTACTTTCCGTTATTAAAAACCATAATTGTTTCACTGCTGGGCTTGGGTCTTCTGTCACAGATAGAGTGGCGAAGGCCATAGTTCGCCACGCTTCCCCAATGCGGATTTGCAGAATTCACACACCTTCAAAAATATTATGGAGAACTCTCAGGTTTATGCAGGTTTCCTCACGATGTTTCCTTCACCGAATAAGTAAATGATGTTTATTTGCTAATACGACATAATTTGAAAAAAAGGGATTAGGTGAAACAGTAGAAGATTTGATTTCAAGTGTTCCGTGTTAGAGACCGACGTTCAGATCTCGTGACTGTCATTGCTTATGCACATATTTCCGTGTGACAGCTGAAACACATTGATTGCCGAGAGATTTTAGTAAGCACTGGTTTCTGTGGACAATTCAAACAAAGAAATATCTTAAAACTCGAACTTCCTTTGACACATGGACACACAATTGACAGATTACAAACAACTGTGATTTGCTAATACATATTCACCGGCGATCCGTATTTAAATATTTGTTCTGGCGATAGAACCTGAGACACTTCGCTCGACATGCAATGTCATGCAACTGAACTACAGGGTCGTCCAAAAAATAGTGTCATCTTCATGTAATGATTTTTTTTTACATAAAACAAGTTAACGCTTGACAACAACCCCACCTGATGGTAAGTGGTGATGAAGTATAAGATGGTGAACGCACTAACTTATAATAGCCTATTCACTCTCCTCTTGAAGAGTCCCACATCGTAAGTATCCGGGAACACCGACGCGGGCAGGTTATTCCAGTCCTTAGCAGTGCGTATAATGAATGAAGACGCAAACCGCGTCCTCCGTGCAGGTGGTACGTTCACTACGTAAGGGTGGACACCTGCCGTACGTCGAATTGTCCACTGGAGGAACGGCGATGGGGGAATTAACACGAACTATTCCCGTGCACACTCTCCAAATGAATGCGTCTAACGTGTAAAATTAAGTTTGTCAGTTTAAATATAAATATTATTTACGATGTGTTTAGAACTTAGAGGTGAACAGTTTGGGTTATCTTACACCTTAGAGGCTATCGCGCGTAATTATTAATTGCTTACATACTCCTATGACACATACATACTATACTTGGCATGATAATACATCTTGCGTAATTAATTGCCCTCACGTGGCCAGCGTGGCGGACTAAGTCACTAACCGCTCTCATCATGAGAGGAGATCCAACCCTTCTTTGTTACCTCGTACCTATATATGTATGTATATTGCCCTTATCCAACATCTAGTATTTTCTCTTCGATAACTACCTACTTAGAAAAATGCCTCGATCGATCTAATTTACATTTTTTTTTTATTTAAATTTTTCGTAAGAGGTTAGCCAATTAAAATTAAATTGCTTAAGTCGATAAATATAGATTTTTGAATTAAAACTTAGGCTCAAAATATCAAATTGGGATGTTGATGACGGCAGTGTTGTGGTCAAACGAATGAAGCGACTGTTTCATTTTATTATAAAGTGTCACGAATGTTCCTTTAGAGAAAATGCTTCATGTTAGAGTAACATAGTGCCTCGTTCTCGTTCAAACCGCGTGAAGTAGTAATATCAAAGTTTTTCATATACTTCGGATGGGTGCCGACGTCCCATTTCTTCCGATAAAAAAGTAATACAGACCTCCAAAGAAATCTATGTAGGACCACATATTATATATATATCTTTACCATATTACAACAATAACTCATTGAATCAATTATGATATCTATGTTCTTGATAATATCAATTTAGAACATTCCCGAATAATATTATCAGGTCCGAACTGACATCATGTAGGAACATTGTAACACGATCGACCCCCGATTACATCTCTGACACGTTACTCTTTATTCTTATTCCTAAATGAGAGGTCAAGCGTCCGCGTTGACAAATCCGCTCCCCGTAATCAAAGTCTACACCGTTATCACGGCAACCTCAGAGGCTATCGAATGTGGTTATCGTACGCTCAGATATAGTAAACTACACGCGGAACGTCTGGAGATAAAGTTGTTACCGACCGACGGGCTGGAGCTCAAGACCGCGCGGCGTACGACGAACTGTGTTAATTTGCAGGCCATCGTCTTCGGACCCTCGATAAGAGATCGGCGATTGATAAGTTATGAGTTCGGTATGTGACGCAAACCTGTTTTAGGTAATTTGAACGGTCCGCTGAATATTCTTTTGAATATATTTTTGGAATACGAATTGATTAATGGTTGGAAAATTTGAGGGCTATCCACTCGGAGATAGATATTTTTATATATTGTCTTATGCTGGAGATAATTCTCTCTATCCGTAAAACATTCTATGTTGGCATTCTATATTTGGCGGATATACAGAGTATTTTTTTATATCTCGATGGAAGTAGGTGCGAAGCATAGATTTCGGAAAGAGTCCATACTTAATGACATCTTGGTTTAAACGACTTTCTTTACGGTTTAATTTACGACTTTCTCAGCTTACCTTCTTCTTTCAACGGCGATTTTGTGTAAGAGGATGAGATGGACATTTTCATCTCAGTTACAATTATTCGGCTCCTCATCTCTTTGATTGTTGATCAGGAACACTAACAAATGATAAAATTGATGTACAGACGTATTTTGATTAATTCTCTACCAAAACTACGTTTTTGTATTATATTTTTATCACAGTGCATTGATTATTATTAGCTCACGGTAATGAAAGCCAAGTAGTTTCAGTGTGAATGTTTATCGTACGAGGGGGGCAGAATCGGATTCTGCGTGCATTTAAATTTAGTATAATTTATATGTATATATAACAGATAAATCATCATCTGTTGTGACGGGTAATGTTATGGTTAAAATTATAGTTCTCGCATCACAATTATGGTGATGACTAATCGTCTTAATTTGCGTAAAAATATGTACCTACTATAAACCATTTCAGCCACTTAGTCAAAAAACACAATAATTGAAAATTTCATTTCATCATAAATGAATCCCACTTGCACGTTGTCACTTTTTTATAATCCTGCATACTAGAGCGAGGTGACGTCAATACATATGTATAAAAAATTGTTTATTTCTCGTGCGGCAACGCGATGTTTCGTTTCCAAGCAACGAATGTATACCGCGAATTAGTTCAATACAAGGTTAACATAATATTGACCGTCATACTTGTCGGTACGTAAAGGTGCCTGTTCACTGGAACGACACGGGCTTTTTAAAAGTATTACTTACGGATAAAATTTCACTTTTCGCACGGCGAAATCGGCAAGGTGATTCTTGATCATCGTGCGGTTCCATTCTCTGGAAGTACATGTCCACATTGGCAAGATGCCGTAAGTAAATGTATCGTTTTGCCTCTGGTAGGTGCGTATTACGTGTATTTTGGTCACTACGTACGGATCCGTTGCGGACGTACGCCGGCGTCTGTGGAGTGACGCGACGTTCCCGGCCGGGAGCCAAAAGTGATCGATAGTGAAAGTATTTATGTAAACATAAGAAATAGTCGTTTTTGTTTTGGTTTTGAATTCCTAGCTAGCTTCATGGATCCATTTTAAACTACAATTTGTTCACGGTGGCAGCCCTATGAATATTCAAATTATTTTCAGATTTTATTTAATTTCTTAACAGACACGATAAAAAATAGTGACATTTTGTTGTGTGTATGTAAACGAATGCTGCCAAGCAGGAAGTGGGGATGAAGTCTTGTTATTGGTTCTCTATCTCTTACATGGCAACCGAAATAAGTAAAATAAACATGTAGTTGTTGATACTAGGAGCAAGATGGTACCTGGTGTGACTTTTTATGGGGATAAATCTAACCTGCGACTATTGTTCGTCCGTTAGTCTGCTATCAGTTCCATAAGTTGCATCGACACGATAATAATCGACACGATAAAAATACAATACGATATTTACTCCACTACGTAGCCACGGTACAAGTATTGGCCATTGGATAAAAAAGCTCAATACCTATCGCTTGTTTACTGCATGCATACGTTCGAGACGAGTCCATGTTACGTTACGACGGCAGATCCGTTTTAGTGCGAAAAGTGCAGACGGCTCTATAGAGTATACTTGATTTAATATGATCCCAGTCACCCATCCAATTGAATCAAACGAGCAAGGCGATTGAAATAGACGCGCTCCAGAACGTTCAGCGCCCGTTACGTAAATCATGACGGCGGCACACGGCACGAGATTAACTTTTTCAGATAGGTGAACTTGTCGATTGTAAATTTTCAGACGTGTGTTGCGGTCATAGAGCAGAACCTTTGATTGAGTAAGAAAGATCGCGTAATTTGTAAGCTATTGAAATAATCCTAAACATGTAATCCGTGATTGCATTGCATGATATAAACCTCAGACTGACCTGATATGACAGGCGTGTCACTATAACGGGTCATTCATCTCGTAGTTTGTCGGGTTCGTCCCAACGAGTTCTGGATTTACCCTAGGCAATTTATCAGGAGCCGTCCGCAACAACTTCGCACGTGAAGATTGCAGCGAGGAAAGGCTTCTAATAGGTCACTACTGGAATGCATCTCAGCAGTTTTATTTTGTATGTATTCAGGCACGAATTATTCAGTTTTAAATAACATTAAACACTGAACAAAGGGCTAAGACAATCTGTTGTATAATGTTAATTACCGGGAGTTATTGCTTAGCACGACTGCGGTAGCTTGTAGGATTGCCATTGGCAATCATTCGGCCAGGTTCCAGCCACCGCCATCGTTCGTTTTCAATAGACTATCATGAAGCTTAGCTAGTGACTCTGTCTACCTACAGGCAGGTTTTGGGAAGTCGGAGCTTACAATCCTGGCCGGCCAACATACATCTGACAGATTAGTGTTTCGGGTTACATCGGGCGGTAAGCGCCATCCCTGTATGTCCAATAATTATGTTTATGCTTCTTATACTCTATGCCGCAGTCATTTAAATCTAATGGAGTATTGTGGATCTGAACATATTTTTAATTGTGTCAGCCTTGTTGTTTCTGTGTTCAATACGATTCCAATAAAGCCACAAGTGCATTCAATCATTCGCCGTTCGTCGGAAGTCAATAAGTCATGAGCGTCTCAATCAGTCGCTCGCTCGCTAGTTAACGAGTGTCCCGAGTGTCAATAGACCGTAATGCAACCTTTACCCGCGCTCTCGCACCGTTCACGTCGTACGATTCGCCATACGATATTTTTGTTGTATCACGATACGACGGCTACCATAATTTGCAGAGGTTCCACCTCTCATGGTCAGAGGGTCTCTTCCTATTCGGTTATTTCCTGCAGCATACAACAAGAAAACAATAATGAAGAACACGATCGCGTTAAGATAAAGAGTCCAGAGAAGACGGCGTAGACTAGTGTCCATCTGTGACGCGGCTACGCGGTCTCTAGTAGTCGCCAAGAATCAAAGCAGAAACAGAAAGTCAGATTTGCCGCACAACGGTGAAGATGGTGAACGTTTCATCTGATATTCACCATGTCCTTGCGCAAATAATTGTAACGTAGTAAATGTTACTGTTAATTTAATTATTTGAAATGTAAGTTATGTTATTGTAATATATTCATTTATTCGTGTCTATTGGAGCTCCTATTATCGGCTTAGCAAATTAGCGCGTAAACAGACCTTTGCCTATTGTTAGTTTAATATTGGACTAAATTTGGATGTCGTAGGTCTGATTGATCATGTACAATACATTTGTAGGTATCAATATTTCCTACATAACGATACACGTACACACATTTAGAATATTGCATTTATATAAAATGATGTTTTTGTTGCAGATTCAATAAAATCGAAAAAAAAAATGGTAATAATACATAAATAATAAAAATTAATATTATAAGTATTACGGCGTTGTTTTAAAAAGTTATTTTGTAAATAATATTTATTGCCCAAGATTAGTAGCACGTTTGTAATCTGTTTAGGGAGTAAACTCATCATAATGATCACCATTGCAGCTCATGTTGTCCCAGAGCTGGGCTCGGATGTCTGTTTTCAATGTGAGGGGATAAGCACATAGTCCTCCACACCGACCAAGTGCCGGTCGGCAGACTTTCCATACCTTTGAGAATATCATGGAGAACTGTCAGGTGTGCAGGTTTCCTCGCGATGTTTGTATTACAGTTATAATTTGGAAAATAAAAGGGACGTGTAGGATTCGAACTCGAGTCTCCCGAGCGGAAGACCAACGTTCGAACCGTTCGTTCGGCTACGACTGCTCCTACACTGCATGTAGTGTGTGTGTTTAATATAGAATAGCCAAGTCATTATAAAGACTAAGTGATGGTCAACTCATTCTAGTTACTTAGATCGCTTCACAGATTAGTGTGAATTGCTACAGTCAGCCCGCGAATTGCTGATTATTGGTGGTAGAAAATATGATGACCCACTATTAAACCATATTTAAACGGATATTGCTCTGTTGTAGCGCGCCGGTGATACCAATGGCAAGGCGGCTTAGTTCAAGGTTTTGATCCTCCGGTTTTTTGGAGATAGCGAATACAACTCGCCTGACGGTCAATTTTCATGCATATTAAAATAGTCAATATAAAATTACGAAGTATAAAAATATTGTACAACGAATCCTTTATTGAATATATCACATTAAAAAAGTATTCATTGTTAATGTAAAAGTCTACAAACAAAATTCAAATTTTTTTTAATGACCTCCGTCGGATAACTTCCAACATCAGAAATCGTTTATTACCCGTCCGTCATTGCGTCACCTAACACTTGTATGTGTGAAACATACACTACGTATGTTTTTATTGTATATATTTAGACTCTCACAGCAAAACATGCAATGCATTTACGTTTTTCCTATTACATACAGGTAACGCAAGCATTAATATGTAAGCCTATTATAGTACATATCGGTTACACGATAACAGCCTTACAACGTTTCCGTTCCGACTTCAACAAAATCGATCGTGACAGACTCTTAGATAGAAACGCGAATGATCTTGTAATTAGCACTTTGATGCGTGCATAATGCGTGCTCGCTGAAGTTTCCTCGGGTGAAGAAGACACCATACACTTGAACACCGTATCCTGGTATAGCAGTGTAATGGAAATTTCCGCCAGTTCATACAAAATAAACAGTGAAAGCAAATAAGAGGGATTACGTGGAGCCAAAAAGATGTTTCGCCGCGAGGAGCGGGATTAAATCGATGGACGGGTGAACAGATGAACGATGGTGAAGCGTGGTCAGGGTTGTTGCGGTGAATTACTACTGGACTCTGTTTTTAAACGGTTTTATTCTTATGATGTTTTTAAACGGTTTTATTTTGATGACAATATAATCTAATACACTCTGTATCCTTGTAAATCCAAGATTGCCGCAGCTACAAAATGGCGATTTACATGGTTTTTTTTTACAACTACCTCAATATCCGTATCACATGAAAGTGCTTGACTAGTAGAATAGTAGTAAACTAGAAAAAAAAATGCAAATGCAATATGGCCGCCAACAAAATGGCGAATTAAGTACATATTTTTTCACAACGCCTTCAATGTGGGTATCAAATGAAAGTGCTTTATAAGTAGAATACTGTACGCTATGACAAATTTCAAATACGTCGTTAGCGGTACATTGGCATTATGCCACACAATCCTCGGCGCCATTTTTATCCAAAAACTATATGTCGTTACCCTTTAAAACTTGTTGCCCCTCTATTGGTCCTCTGGGGGTCGATTGTTGTAATGTCCAATACTTGTGGGACCAACATGGTAATAAGAGTATATGGTATATAAAGGTTAATACACATAATCGGCATCATATCTATTATCATGACTAGCTATTGCATTAAAATTAATAAAAACGTTTTTTACTTAATGTTCTAATGACCGTTATTATGTCCAATACTTGTGGGAACAACATGGTAACAAATAATAATAAAACATAATAATCATGACTATCTTTATTTTCAATGAAACAGTTAAATCTATTTTTTTTACTTAATTCCCGAGATTCCTTCTCTATTGACATTTGATGGGACGAACCTAGACGGATATTTCCGTTGATCCGACTATCCCCAGGGCAAAATCGAAATTTTCAACCCTAGCTTCGCATTGAATTGGCGATTTGCGTACCGACTACGGGAATTTTCGCTTCCATGCCGCTTTAGGATTGGTTTTTATCACCAAGATTACCCGCTACCCACTCGTGCCTTTGACGTCGTTATATAAAAGGGAGGACTCGCTGATGGGGGCTGAAATATTTGCTCCGCTCCGCCGCGCAACGAGAGAGCTTGTAATTTTTTACGTTCCTCGTTCCCATCATTCCATTCTATTTATACTTTCTGTTTGTTTGTAAAAGTTTTGGGATTGCCCGGTATTGTAACTGAAGTACTCGTTCGTCTGTTGGAAAATTTATATAGGTAGATATATTATATATGTGCTGTTATGAAAGAGAAATGAAATTTTTTTTTTAATGTTAATCCGATCATTGGTGGTCCTTGCAACTTGTCTGAATAGGATATTCAGACCCCATAGGACAACAGTCCTGTTGACTTGTAACAGTGATCATAATTACATATAAGTTTGACTCTCGTCTCAGATTCTAGATTAACTACTTCCGAGGACTAATATTGAGCGCTTTATTATTAAGAAGCACTGTAATAATAACAATGTTGTGTCATATCTTATAATACGAAGTTATTAAGTATTACGATGTTGGCAAAATTCGGTGACCATCGTAATAGTATGATCACTGATTGTTGATAAAGTATGCAACAGGGGAGCTGGTCTTCTTGCTTGTACCTCCAAACTGAAACGCAATCTGTGTGTCGGTGGCTTGATATCTTACTTCATGGCTGAGACAGCGGGCGTAGTGGGATTAGCGATCAGTAGAGCGGTTGCTTTCACGTATCAAAGATTTGAAATAGAAAGATATTAAATGCTAGCGGCCTATTTCAGGGCAACAGTTCCAAATATTTCAGAAAACTTGAAGCGAACAACCTCATGCTGCTCCATTACGAATTAGTTGGAGTTTAGTGGGTGTCGATTACTATTCAGTTATCGCAATTGAGACCGCCCTTGTATCATGATACAATCGTAATAAATGGAAAATGTATTAATAACGATAAAAAAAAATTCGTGACATTCTCGTTGTGACGTAACATAATATTGTAACAAGTAGACACGGGTGATCTATCATTGATAATGCTTGATTACCCGTCACAATGCAATCTAATGTGTGGGAAATTTCGCGCCAGGTTAAATAGCATGTTAAAATGGGAAGCTTGTTCAGAATTAGGAGGATTATTATAAATTATTCTCTTATTATTACGTTTTTTCCGTTTATTTAAACAGTAAATACTCAACAAAAAAATTTAGTTCCTTCAAACGAAGCTGAACTCGTTCAAGAACCCTATTCCTCTCGCAATAATAATGTTTATTAAAAGCTTTTTTCCTAATTCATTATTAGTTATTTTTTGGCGGGTTTCTGTATTTAGTTTTATGTTGTATACCGTGTTTTTTGGTAATTCCAAATGTTTATTTTTTGTGGTGTACAATAAAGTGTATTGTATTTTATTATTTATCTATTTTCATAAGTTTTAATAAAACGCGCAAAATATACGTTCACTGTGACATGAGTGCATTAGAATACCCTGTTACGGATGTTATGAACATTGACAAATGAGATGTTCCGAATATGCATGATTCGAAAACAAACATTTATCAGATACATAAATGATTGGCGTGGCCAGGTTTCGAACTTGGAACCCCTCCGTATGCGGGAACATCATCAGCTTCGCTTACAGGGTCGTCTAAGATTTTTTTTAGTATATTGTAATACTAATTCTTTTGGACTCAGGAACAGTATTTTTATGTATGTTTATATTGTAACTCGTTTTTATCAGGCGTTTCATGAATTTTATTCCATACATCAAACATTTCTCATGAAACACTACCCTAAAAACCGCATGAAAAACGTGTGCAGTAATTTTCGACATCACCACATTCAGATAGATGTACTTATACCGCTTTATACTATACAGCAATACATTTGAATTAAAAGATGTGGATATTGTTACAGAACGGGCGCATAACGCTCATTTACTGATGTAATAATATGCACAATTATGAGCAATTGTTACGTAGGAACCGGAGTACACACACTTTATCTGTCTTACCGTCATGTCTGTGCCTCAGTGCTTATCTCTAATCTGCCTGATATTATATTCCCCTATTGTTATGTACTTCAGCGTCGTCGCTGTGTTTGACAGGCCGCTGACGCCGAATACCGCTTAAAATTTATCGGGAGATTTCGCAGTGCCGCGATTTTTTTTGCGATATTCAGTACGTACTATTATCTGGGATTGTTCGAATCAAAATACGAATCTTGATATGATCAAATGAGATTATTCAATAATTTTGTGTTGAAAATTCGTCACTTAAGAATAAACTCAAGTGTTTTGCGGTTACATTGGGAGAGCAGGAAAAAGAGTGCAGTTTTTACCTAATGAAATATTCCTCGTACAGATCCCGAAAATGTTAAGTTCCAAATTGTGACGTTAATAATGTATATTCGTGTAGAGTATTCTTGACGTCAAATGTTATTACAGTAACGTATATTTTTGTAAGGAAAACTGAATAATAGATACGCGACTCACCTGTGATTAAGTATTATTTATGTCGTGTAAGCAGTTAGTTGTGTAAGTTATAAAATTATTAGCGTGTTCGTACTGCGAATAAATCAATGTTCAATGCACAGAGGGAGTACTCGGGTGCATAAAGGGTATTGATTGGGGCAAATGAGAGTGTCATGCGAATCGCGCTAAGTCGGCGCGCCCCGGGGGGGAGGGACGACGCCGGGTGGGATGGGGAAGGTCAAGGTGGCGCCAGGCTGGCCTGGCGCATGCTCGGTGCACCCTAGTGCATAGCCGGCGGTGTTTGTATTTAATTACATAGACCATAAACCGGTAACGGTATTGTCTCGTGTCTCTTGAAATCACTAAATTGTTTTTAATGCGTCTCCTAATGTTTTTAATGGTCATTCCAGTTACTCTTTAGATAATTAGGGATCGTTTAAATTAGGTTTTCTTTGTTCATGTTTATATACAGCATTGAGCAGTCGGGTTACGTGTTACGTAAGTGGTGCCTACCGCTGCCCGTGTAGGTACATACATACCAACGGTGCTATCGAGGGATTGCCGACCGCAAAGGAATTTAGTTATTTATTATGTCATCGAATGTTTTTTGCATTTGATTATTTGTAAGATCTATTATTTATTTACGGATTTAATTAAACAACACGTTTTGTTCCAATTTACAATTACAATTTACTATGATCTTTAATTCACAGATTTATATTTAAGAGTTCTAAATAGATAAATAAAGCTTTTCCTTCTGGCCAATTAGCTTATTGTTAAGACAATACATATTTGTTCTTCTTTCCTTGTTAGTGTGTCGTTTGGACAACAACGGTGACAAGTAACTACCGAATGAATATACGCTGGAGTGACATTTGTAGTGTACACATGTACAACAGTATTACTTTGTTGTTTTTTCTTTGTATCGTTATTTTAGCATTTTATTAAAGTCTAGCAAACCGCCGTCGCTTCGCTTCAGAAAAACTACGTTACACTTAGAAATTGCATCTGCATTGTTTTTTTGGACTGGGATTTTCACGTTCTGTGAATTAGAAATACGAGTACATATATTAATTTATAACTTTTTTATTTATGGACGGATTAAAATGATACAAACTGTAAATATTGGGTGACGCTTACTGCAATTATTTTACAATTACACATTAGTGAAAACCGTAACGAAATCGGATCAGCCGTTTTTGAGATAGCGCGAACAAACGCACAGACAAAACAAACATGCAGATAAAGAAACAAAAATCTCAGTAACTCTTGTTTTTGATTTTATTGTGTTAATAAAGGACTCTAATAGTAGTTTTTCTCATGTATTCTGAGTGCATAGAATATGTTTTAACTGTAGTAGTTAAACTGATTCTGCTACAAAAATAGAGAGAATGTCTGTACAGAATGCAGAGAAGCTCCTCTGACAAACAGAAGAAAAAGAAACTAGAGGCGGAACAATGAGAGTAATTAATGAAAGGCAAAAATTAAAGAATTGAACATAACACCAACATGTAAGTACCGAATTTCCGAATGTTTGCACTACGCGTTACACCGTAACGAAAATATTATCGTTACCCACAAGAACCTCCATTGATGACGTAACATATTCCATTCCGTCTGCGATAAGAGAAAGGAATATAAGAATGATTGTAATTTACTGATGATATCACAAGAGACGGTTCTGTGGCCAGTTGGTATTAAAACACTGCGAAGAGCAAATATCACTGTAAACTCGTTTGTAAAAAAACTCCGACCACTCAATTAGGGATTTCACTCGGCCGGGCTAAATGATAAACAAATTTCTTATTGTTAGGGCCGTAGATATGATGTAAGGAAACGTCAGAAGGTTCGACTGAGGCGAGACGAATACAGACGAGGCAGTAGCCTATTGAATGACCTTAGAATTATAGCGGAAATTTTAGTTATTTGTAAAGTTATGTTTGTATGTATGTACATTCGAAAGTTATGTCATTTTACAATATTTTATCTATTTTATGCTGATATTTATTTTCAAATTATCAAAGGCAATCAAATCAAAAGCTTAAACTTAATTGTTAATCAATCGATGCAATCGAAACATACTCTTAATGAGCTTTTGAATTTTTACACATACATAATTGAAGCTGGGATGGATTGTTAAATGTATTGTGATTCAATACGCCATTGTGAAGTTAGTGTACTGCAGGTCTGCAGGTAGCAGTGCAGACAGCCGTGTGTTTTACCAAAATATCTCGACCGGTAGGAGGCGAGTTCAATGACATTTGGTTGAGAGGCTGAGCCGAACACGATTTAATTTGGTTCAAGGCAGTGCGACTTTTCTATTAGACACAATACTTCGTACGTTTGAAATGAGTCCGAAATATTTCCGACTTCGATATAACCTCCGTTTTACTCCGTCGAACCGGTAAATTGATTCGTTTAAATATTTTACACGCGTCAGATTGTCTTCGTTCGGGTTGAAAAATTAATTATATGTATGTACATGATAATTCAAAGTTTCATGTTTTTTGTCTTTCGATTAGACATCATTAGGATTACTGATAGTTTATATAGCCAATTTTTTGCCCAATCACGTGTTCTCATTACATAACAATTTTCATTAAGATCGTCCAAGCTGTTCTTGAGTTATAACAGGACTGACAGACGGACAGGCAAAAATTTTCAAAGGGGTCAAATTTATGTCGGTGAGTCATAAAACGAACATCTATACATATAATAAAATTCTAACTGTTCGCTTTCAGTACATTAACGATATTTGAGATGAAATATTTATTATAGGGGTCCTTGATTAACGCGATAGAACACAAAACAGTAGTTGTTAGAATTTTTTTCTGTTTGTCTGTGCGTTTTTTTGCGCTAATCTCAGACACGGCTTAACAGATTTTGTTCTGGTTTTCACTAATATATAGCGGTGAGCGTCACTTGATACTTAAAGTTTGTTGCATTGCAATCCGTCCTTAAAATAAAAAAGTTATAAATTAGTTGAAAATAATATAGGTACAAATTCTTAGCTTGAGGCGTAGATTTTCCGAAACGAAGCGAGGGAAATTCGCTAGTTTATCATAAAATTGAATAGTCTTTAGGCGAGAGACATTTCTGATGTCAATTTTCAGTTTTGTTGTAGCGAGTAGTAGGTAGACTTGTCCCTTTTCGAGACAGTAGACAATTAGTCGAATGAAGCTGCATAAGATCAGGTTACCAATGGACCCGGTCGTGTTCCATATTAATGAGCATAGGCACGATCTTGAATGTCAGGACGCAAAACTGATAACAGATTACGGTGCTTCCAAAAATTTATCCCTGTGTTCGATTCTAGTTTACTTCGTGTTCCTTGCGTTTCGGCTGGCACTGTGTATGTGTATACAAAGATATGAAGAATTTTGAGAGTCAATAATAGAGTAGCTTTACAAGGTATGTTACGGTCGAAGCGAACATTGGCTTCTCGCAACACATGAATACAAGACGATTGAAGAATGTTTAGTTGTGTTAGCGTGTGATGTCATAAACTTTTCAACTAAATACGGTCAGTGAGTTTGACCGTGTGAGGCAACGAGACATAACCGCGGCGCACTCTGTCGTCTGTTACAAAACCGGCCCTCACCTTGAGAATGTTAAGGCCACGTGCGATGCGAATGAGTATTTTTATCTTATTTGAACACTATTAGTATGGCGACAGACCACTTCGCAGTGTTTGGACAGCAGGTTTGGCTTGAGCCGCGTCGGTTGCGATATGGGTTGTTATTTGTTTGGACGTTTCTAGAATGTTTTCCGACACACTCGTTTATCGTTTGTTTGGAGAATTTGCTCGGTTCTGGGCAGTCTTTTACAAGGTTAACATGGCGAGGTGTCGATAAATGATTTCAAATTTATGATTGCAAAGGAAAATGCCTTAATTTTATACTCTTTTTTGTAACTACCCGCCAGATGCCCGGACCGGTGACGGAATGTTAATGGTGTTAAAAATAAATGGCAAACTATTAATTAAGTGCGGGCACTTGGACAGAAACAGCTTACTTAGCATTGTACTATTTTTAAAATAATTTCTAAACGATAAAATTGTCATACGTTTCCTTCGACCTTTCGTTTTTGTTTTGCACTTATGTACGTGTTCTCGGCTGATTTTAAGATTTACTTGTACGCGTTATCGATACCTAAACTGTCCCAGATAAAAATTAATGTCGTTTAATAAATAACTAAGTTTATGCTTATACATATAGGTACAAACCAGTTAACAATATTACTGCAGAACAACACGAACATTCGCGTGCGCTCCGTATACAATATTTAGTTGAATGTTTTATAATTGCCTGCATTAGATTTATTTGTAACTACCGACCCACCCTAACTTCGTTTGGGGTGGAGAAATTAATTATATGTATATAGTCTGAGTATGTCTGAAATAATGTACGTTTCAAACGGTTAAAGATTTATTCAAATAGGTGACGTGCTCCCGAGATTTCCCTTCGCCTACACACAAATTCACAAAATTCGCACTTTCTATATGAGTATAGATAATAGTGCAATGAAAAATAACATCTAATTGAAAATAAGAATTAGTTATGGGATGTTAAGTAGCCACCGTCGTGGTACATAGAAATTTATCGTCGCAAAGTGGTTCTTTATGTGGTTTTATTTGTTTTGTTGGCGGTAATGTATGTTTTTACCAGACTTCTAGAAAGGATGGGGTTTCCTATTCGCTTCTATTTTTTTTTAAGTTTTTTTACCTCAGAACTCCGTTATTTATTAATCGATTGCATTTTGGTGAAGTTCTTTCACGTCTTCCGTCCGCTCGTACGGCGGCTTTTAACATAAAAAAATTCTAAGCACTATAACTTCATTTTTGCCCTTAAAGCACCAACGTTATGATCGGCAGGAAAGATCGACACGCAGTCCCATAGAAAATGTAAATGTATCATGTGTCGAAGCGTGTAGTAACAAGAGTGTACCTACGGCGTGTGGGTCACGACTGTTTGTACACAGACACACGTGTACATGTGCAAATTACGTTTTCTGCGCTCGGAGACTCAAAAATAAACCAGAATTAAATTAAAACTATTTTAATTTATAAAAAAATTACAATGAGAACTTATAGTTAGCCTACGTCAAAGCCCTATCGATGCGAGAATAGAAATGCATAATTACAATTTCAATTAATTAATATCGGCTGTGATAAAATAGCTAAATTGCACTTTTCATATTCTCAACAAACAACTCGTGTCCCAGTTCTTCAACAAATGTCGGCAGCGTCAGCAGCCCTCGTAGGGTTCCGCTACGTAATTTTCACGTCAGGATGATGCCCGCTGGTGGACATGTGCGGTTGGAAATAGGGCGGGTGTGTGTGTGTGTGTTGCCAATATAATGGGGCCGGCGGGTGTGTGTGTTGCCAATAGAATCGCTCTCGTGGCAGACGTTGCTCACTGCTGTCACTATTAGGTTCCGTATTATACGGACACCAGGCCATCTGTAATGTATCGGACTTTCTTTAGATTTCATAGAAACGTTTCGAAAAGAAAGAGAGTTAAGTAGGTTTAAGACAATGAAATTATTGAGATTGTAATATTATGTACAGTATAAAAACTGGTCCAATCATCAATCAATGCAGTAGTACATAACATTTATGCTCCTTAGTGTTTTTGTAGGATGTAAATGGGGCGGAGCCAACGCCTAATCTATATATTATCTGTGATGTAATACGATTTAAGAAATCTTCTCGTCTTGAATGTGACTCAATCAGATTGTTGAATGACGTAAATTAGCTTTTGTCAGCAGTAGCTCGATTTCAGAATCACGTATTTATTCTGATAAGAAATAAGATATTTTGCTCTCGGCTACTAAATATGGTTATCGTACGAAATATATCTGTGTATTATTGTCTAATTGTAGAAGGGATTGTGAGACCGCTCACAAGCTTCGTGCTTTATTTATATCGATGAGGTGGATATAGCGCATCGACTCATGACATGCCGCATGGCATTTACGTAGATGGTCAGGCGGACGTAACAGCCCTAAAAAATAGATTTCAAGTCTGGCTAGTGCTGACATTGAACTGTTACAATCGTTAGTAACAATCCATTTAATAACAATATTGCAAGCCGTCCTCGGACCACCACCTCACGCCCAAGTCAAGTCAAGTTTCCTCGGTATATTTTGCGTAGTTCCTTTCAACCGTGCCGGTGGTGGCCAGTGACGTTTGAAACGTAATGCCAAATTGGGTCATCGTGAATAATAAAAAATTTTCAAGTGGGTTCTGATTCCGCTGCGCACGTTGGTTAACTCAACTTGAGTATTCACTGTATGTATGAGAGAATGTCTCGCTCAGTTTTTGATGTTTTCGTATTATATTTAGCAAATGTCTATCCTTATTCGTATGTATGCTTACGCCGAACCGAAATATCAAGGAGTTTGAAGTTATTCGTGATGATTTTGATTTTTATAGTAGGTATATACGTCAATTCCGTGCTAGGCGATAATGTACGACAGGAAATGATAGCTATACCTGTACAAATAATAATATTTTTTGCCTGTGTTGTCAGTTAAGTAAACTAAATTAACTAAATGTTATTTGCTCACGACATTATTACGTACATGTCTAGATGGCATATATATCCGTCCCTCTATACTGTTTTGGATGCTGGAGTTTATGAAACTCACTGATCCAATTTAACGCCATGTAATTTCCGTGAAGTCAGTGTTGAACGATGTTGTCAGTAGCCGGTACCTACTAATCAGTATTGAATACAGTTTTGTCTGCTGGACTTAACGAGAGACGGTTTCTGGAGGCCTTGCTCTGTTACTTATTTATTGCCTACATATCTTAAGTGAGTTTTTCTAATTCTCTTCACGTCTCCATATCGTGTCCTAATTAAATTTAATATGTAAAAATTCCACAATCCCGCAATTGTATGCGTTAGTGATTCTTTGCACATAGCTATGTAACAAGCACTGGCGCGGGAGTCCTGTTTAGTTTCCCGTTTAACGTTGTTGTAGCGAGCGGTGTTGGTGTTGTGAACGTGAAATGGCCGCGGCCGTCCCGTCCCGTACTCGTATCGATCGCGGGCCGTGCGCGCGCTGCACCGCGTGACGCAGTCGCCGTGTACGGTACACGCGCCACTGTCTCCCAATGTATTTATCACTACATCTGCTATTTTAAGAAACTATGAATACATTGTTATAGACCGATTATATTTGTAGATGTCGTGTGTCACAGATGATAAGTATACTTGATAATCTTATCTTCGGCGTTTTCCGTCTGCTCGTTTTCCTGCTATTAAAGGAAAAAATGGCAAGTCGCATAAAATAAGCATATGTTTATATTATTACGAATTATTTATTTATTTCATTAGATATCTTGATTAACGTCGTGTTCCGTCGACGTTCGGTGAACCTGCTGTAATTATAGACGAATGTTTACCTCATGAATGACCACTTGTGTACATGGAAAAATAATGCGATAGCGACGCTCGCAGCGTGCGAAAAACATTAATTAGGTATGTAAGTGTGATTATTTATCAATACATTATAATAAAATTTTCGCTGGTTTAACTGATCGCTCTCTGTACATTAAACACATATTAGAAAAACTTTCTTAAAGCAACAGAACATTAAACAATAGTTGGTAGAATTTTTTTCGGTTTGTCTGTGTGTTTGGTTATGGATTTCACTACTGTATTGCAGTAAGCATCATTTAATATTTAAAGTTCGTTTAATTTTAATCCGTCTATAAATAAAATAGTTATAAATTAATCTAACGACGAGACAAACCCAGTCCAATGCAGGTGCTATTTTTAAGTGTAAGGCGTAGTTTCTCTGAGGCGAAGCGAGAGCGTTTTGCTATGGTAACTGTATCATGACACTCATATGTCATAACAAAAATGATATTTATGGTCGAGTGCCAAACATGGAGACATTAAATTCAAATGTAATTTATTACATTCTCAAAATTTTATATACTCGTGCTGTTTCACATAAACACTTTACAGAGTTAGGGAACATGAGTCGACCCCGTATGGCTTTCCCTTATTGGCTCACATTTAGGTCAAGGTCCTTGCTGAGAGGTCAGTGTGAGACCGACTGGAGCACATTGACCCAATTAGCTGACTTTTAAACTTAAGTTAAAATTAAATGTAATCTATATGTTGCTCCAAGTGAGTAGTAAATTTCATTACCAGACGCGTAGTATCAATTTGTACAATATTCATTTGGGTTTCAAAAAATTTGAATGTCGTTTGTACTAATTGGTTAGTTTTCGGTTTTGGCGACATTGACATCAGTCGAGGAGCACAATATATTTATATATATATTTTTATGTGAATAGCCGACAAACGAGCAGACGAGCCACCTGATAGTAAGTGGTCACCGTCGCCCATGGAAGCCCATGGTCGCCATGCAAGACCAAAGGTATAACTGATGCGTTGTTGGCCAGGAAATGAGAAGGTAAGAAAGTAAGAACTGGCTCTCAAGTCCCCAGCCGGAACACGACGAGTCGTTTGGCGGCTGACTCAAGCAGGAGGGTGGTAGCTAGCCAGGCAGGTTTCACGGAAAGATACCGATATTAAATACCGGTAATAATATTGATGACTTAATAATAATACCGATAGTATAATCCTTACGCGAAGCCCTACCACCAAGCAGGCTGGCTTCTGTCACGTCTTACGACACCCTGTTCTGCCAGCATGGGATTGGGGAGAGTATTCTAGGCCGCCCCAATATGGCCAAAAATATACATATATAATTCGTGTTTGTTTAAAGGGTACCCGAAAGTCAAAACTGACTGGTGTGATTAATTTGTAAAACTTCACTTAAATAAATCACTTCACTCAAATTAAATATATTTTATAACTGTTGCTGCTTTACAGTGGGTAACTGTAATGTTATAAGTGTTCCCGGTTCGAATGTCAACGTTTTTGTGATTAAAACTGACTGTGTTGTGAGTACATTCCATTGTTTTAACCCTTGTTCTTTGATCTGGTAGTAATTTTGTTTTATTTCTACACGCGAAAAGTTCTAAATATAGTATGTATAAATTTACTAAATGGCATCGCGGTAGTTAGTTAAGTATGATCAACCCATCGCTATCTTACTAATGCCAAAATAAATAAATATATTGAAAAGATTTTAGTTATATTTGAAGACGGTGTTTTGTTGACAAGTAAAACAGCTACCCCTATATAACCAAAAACATGCATTTGATGACGGCTAAAGAAAAATTGGAAGGTAAATGAAAGGACGACATTCTTTAAAGATATATCTAGCTATCAATCGAGAAAACGTGATGAGAAAACCAGTAATGTAGTACATCGAGTTCTTCATAAGCGTCAATGTTCAATTGCCCTAGTATTCTTCAGATTGAAGTCAGAGCTAATTTTATTAAGTATAAACCCATTCTGATTCTTGACACTTCACATATGGATATTGCACATGAAAGATTACAAGAGCGGGCAACATGTATACACAACACAACTATGACCTAAAAACCAACAGCTTATAGACTGTGTCGTGACATCGATACGACCGATTCTCACACATGCACAGCACATGTAAGTAAACACAAGCATAATTAACCCGTGCAAACATACGAGCAGTTATCGACACGTATGGTCTGGTGCCTAATTAGGTATCTAAGTACCATCTAGCAGGTTGGTTACTGTTCAATTGGAATATTGTTGGTTTTTTTTATATTCATTAAAGATCTGGTAAAGTAAACTGGTAAAGTTGGTGCTTATATCAAGTTACTTTACGCGCGTTCCGTTCATTCGTTCCAGCGAGAGCAGCATGTTCGTGTCGCGCCGCCGCTGGATCCTGAAGACGTGCGGCACGACGACGCCGCTGCGGTGCGTGCGCGCCGTGCTCGCGTTGGCGCGCGACGCGGCCGGCCACTCGCGCGTGCACAACGTTTTCTATTCGCGCCGAGAGTTCGCCAGGCCGGCCGCGCAGCTGCAACCGCATGATAACTTTGATTCTGAGGTGAGATTCTAACAGTTAAGTTTTCGCTTTCTATTGAAAGAAAGTCGCCGCGAGACCCGTTGCGCAGACTCAGGGTATGATAGTTTTATTAGTCAGACTGTATTATTGTACACTGTGTTCTGCTCGTATTCTGCCCTAACTATAGGGCTATGAAAAATTTGATAACTTGCGACTCTGGTTTCTCTCTAACCAATACTTTACTCTTCTCTTTCCTCTATACTATCTCTTTACTTTAGCCAATAATTTAAATTATACGTGCGGGTATCGAATTCTAATCGCCATGTGAGTTTGAACGACTTCTCGTGCATATTTTATGTATATTTTTATTTCATACTAAAAACAAATATACGCGTGTTGATATATAACGCCATCTAGAGCCGCCAGTGCCCGTGATCTTTTCCAGTTGTAGAGCAGAGGCATGTTCAGTAGAATAGATGATTTAACCCATCTTTGAAGCCCTTTTCTTATACCATTAACTTTAATTGACTGAGCATTCAATACAAATATCTTGTTTTATTTTATAAGCTTTAATTCACGTGTAGTAGCGCGTGTCCTGCGTCATGTTCTTCTGCGTTTAGGAGCATCTCACTTGACGTCACCGTGCTTCGACACGAGTGTCGCCTACACACGAAACACGTGCTAAACTCATTGACGCTTGAAACTAACTAACTCAAGACACGCCTCTAATGGAAGGGTATACAATAAATATTGGTCATACATAGAATTTTATTGATATCAAATTATCTGTAAAAATTTATGTATGCCCTTGTATGATGAGGTTTCTCCAAAGATAAACAGAAAAGCTCTTTTGTATGAAATAATTATAAGTTTTCGATTTTTAGGGAGTTCTAATATGAATGTCTTCGATCGTTTATTTAACATTCCATTTATCTTGCTAATTGCTATCTCCTTCCTTGTAAGCAACCTCGCTAGTTTATGCGATTGTCATCGTAACATAAGATACCTTTGACCTGTCATTTTCGGATATTTTGTAGGTGCATTGGAACCATGGAATTGAATAAACACAAGCTATTCATTTCATTAATGATTGATACAGCCCCGAATGAAATTTTATTGCAGTCTTAAATAGATGGTGTATTTATGTACGAGTGCGCCAACGTATTAACCACGATAGTTCCCGCCGTACGTTTAGCCTGTTTTTTAGTTATAATGGGAAAACCCTATACGCATATGCATTAACTTGGATGTCGTCAGCAGAGGACATAAACCGTCACTTATTCGTCTTTATTCTTGACAACTTAACTTTTATGATGAAATGTATTTTTAGTTTTAAAACAATTTGATTAATTCAGTTTTCACTATTTGTGTTAATTTTACGTTTTAGTTGTATGTCTACAAGCGGCAAAATTGCATTTAAATGAGAACATTGTAAAACCTGTATTCCTCAATAATATGCAGATTTGAATAGGAATAACAATCTGTTTATATGAAACTAGTAACTCGGTAAAATTACATTCATACTGCAAGATAATGTTTTAATTTTAGTATTACTTACTATTAATTTACATCCTGTTAAGATATGCGCCGCCAATGAATGTAGGTGTTGTAAAAGCTATTCTTAGAATTGGTTTATGAAAAGATGAACGGATGCAAGAAGAATAAACCTTTGTCACCGCTGCTGATATCTTATCGACAGTGCACCGGGAATATGAACTCGTGGATCGTGTATTATATTTTATATTTGTGGCAGTTGTAATTGAACTCTTTTGTATTATGCGAAACTTTTCAATTTAAGTTTACTCGTGATTTGAAAAGATGTAGAAAGAAAAATAGATTTATGAACGCCCCGTTCAGCACTTAATATGTAGGTTATGTTTAAACAAAATAATTTTATTATTACAAATAATGCGAAATCATTAAAAAATATTAGGCAATTTTAGCTTCCGTGATATCTTTCTGTGCGCGCTAAATGAGTATCACATTATTATTTGTCCTTTTTACACTTAAGAGCTTTAGCTGCTGCTTAGTTGCTAGCTAGCTGCGGCCAGGCATTGCTGAAATGTATCAATTTAGCTGTTCATATTTCCGATTAAAAAGAAATCGTTGTCACTCTTCACTCTAAAAACCTTTGTGCTGAAAACGGCGTCAATTCGCTATTACCGTCACCGTACTATATCGTGTACTGCCGGAACAATTAACAAAGGTAATAAGGCTTAACATTTGTAATTTCGAAAGTGAATAGGTATTTCCAACACTATGAGCGTTCGAGTAATCTTGTTCTCTGACTATGTTCCATCCGTTGCACAGCTTATTGTATGTTGTGTGCGGTCGAAGCACGTTTAAATATAAGTAAAATTTGCCATACGCTTGATGTGAAATCCTGTCCTTATTGTGTATTTATGTTCTATATAAATAAATAGGCGAAGACGAGTCAGTTCAGTACCATTGTCCCCTCATTTTGTCTTACCATTTGTCTTTTTTAATAGCTATGGACCAGGTTTAGTGTTTGTGGATAAAAAACATTTGAGAAAGGAATGTTTTATAATGATTACGGTCGAATTTCGACCATTAACCGAACACTGGTATTATACTCGTATTAATATGCAAAGCTAAAGATAAACATTTGTATCCCCTGTTGAAGTATATTGTTATGACGGTTGAATGCTAGAATTGGCAAAGTTAACATTGACCTGAAGATGGAGTGTGCAAAGCGAAAATTAATATGTAATACATGATTGCAGAAATACATGAAAATTTAATTTAATAATACATTAATTGTTTACGTTAATACTTTCAATGAGAAACAGTCGCACGGAGTTGAGATTGTGGCCAAATAGTTTTAAAATGTCAGTTCGATAAATGAGTTCCGCGCTGTACAGAATTTTGTGTGAGATTTATTGTTCCTTTTTTTCATAGTATTTAGAGAGTGATGGCAAAAACTATGTTTATTTTTTGTTGCGTGCAGAAGATTTTAAATATCAGTGAAATAGAGCTCGCTTAATTTATGTATTTACACTAAGACAGTAAAATTATGTATCGGACACGCTACGTTCAGTTGCACCATCGTTGGTCGACGTTCGTAACACGACAGTCATTACCGACGCCGTGACGCATCGGCGTCCGGCCTAAAAGGCAGCGGAGAACCCGCTCCTTAAGTAGCTCTCTGATAGTGCAATGGGAACGCATTAAAACATTTTACGCTTCTAAGAGGGGCCGTAACTAACTCGACCGGTAGATGCCTACTTACCAATGTAATAATTATAAGCTTTCATCGTCACCGAATACACAAATCCAAATACATTTAGCCGTATTGGGGCGGCTTAGAATACTCCCCCCAATCCCATGCTGGCAGAACAGAGTGTCGTAAGAGGCGACGGAAGCCAGCCTGGTTGGTGGTAGGGTTTCGCGAATGGATTATATTATCAATATTATTATTAAGTAATTAATATTATTACTGGTATTATTATTATTCCGTGAAGCCTGCCTGGCTAGCTACCACGCTCCTGCTTGAGTCAGCCGCCGAACGACTCGTCGTGTTCCGGTTGGGAGCTTGAGAGCCCCAGTACCTTCCTTCTAAATTCTTCTCATTTCCTGGCCGACAACGCTTCAGTGACACCTTTGGTCTTGCTGATGTCCATGGGCGACGGTGACCACTTGTCGTCTGCTCGTTTGTCGGCTATTAACATAAAAAAAACATCAAAGTTCATCAAAATTATAGAGACATGATATTAACAGCTTTAAAAAAATATCAACCGGGTATTCAAATTCGTACGAAAACCCGCAAAGCTTTTTATTCTCTAGAGGCTATTCGATTTAATACGGAATGAATAACTAACTAACAACACTACAATAGAAATCAGTGCGAACGCCAGTTGAAGATCCGATACGGAGGAGAACTAAATATAAAATTGGTGTTATTCAAATATGAACGCTATTATAAATATTTGAATTCATGCACCAAGTATTATAACGGCCAAATATTTATTTAACAATAGTAATTCGCACCGTTAAGTGTACCGTGCAAAGATTGCGTCATGGAGTTATTTTTTGAGACTATTGGAAGTGGGTAAATTTATATCCCGATATAAATAATGATCGACTTGTATTGGCAATTGTTATTTAATTATGTTAAAAATCTAACTAATTCAGCTAACAGTAAGGGGGAAGTACCAGGTCAAGTAATTTAAGTCTATTACATACATTTAAGTACAGTAACGGTAGTTAAGTAAATAATACAGTACATTAAGTCTTAATCTGTTGGGTGCAAAGTCTTTTTTTTCCGAAAAACTGAATTGCATGAAGGTTACACTGCTTACTTGTTGGGCACGGGAGCGCTTCAACAACATCACTTCTCTTTTCCTATGATTAAAAATATTTTAAATAGCAGAGTGCACGATGAATTCAATGTGACGCAACGTTGTCAATTAACAAGACGTGATGTGATCCAAGAGTGAGATGGACACGTTCGCTTTTTACTAAACGGTCAATTCAAGGCGATAGGTCGCTTTGTCGGACCCGTAAACATCCCGAGTCTATCTGTAACGAAATTGAGGATGTATTTGAATCTGAGATCGGTGACATTGAATTGTTATTTAGCAATTGAAGATTGTTACCGCTCTGAACTTCATAACCATAGTGTACGCGTGTAAAGAGGTGGAGGGTAACATTTAAAAACTCTTCTTAATTAATGACTATAAAATAATATATCTTGTGCATATATGTATATTCATATTTAAAATGAAAACGCTGAAAAAGGAGTTAATTGACGAGTTCATCGTTACCACCAATATTGTCCCACTGTTGGGCTAGGTTTTCCTTTTACAATATAAGCGTTTAACACCGTAGTCCGCCACGCTGGCCGAGTGCGGGTTGGCAGCCTTCACTTACCTTAGAGAACATTATGGAAAATTCTCAGGTCGGTATGCAGAGTTCTCCATAATATTGGCAACCACTGCTTATGACGAAGTTGAATTTTGGCGAATCAATCACCAAATTATCGTAATCTGAGCAGCTTCAGTACGATTCGAATATATACGTAGGTACAATGCGAAGACGCTGCATCATAGATGAAGTTTTGTTTTACATAGTCTATGGGTCAGTGATCTGGTTGAAGTGAAGCTTTATATAACGTCACCAGTCTAGCCGCAATCATCGAGTTACCGGCTTATGTAAGTCGCCGCTCGGCGGATTCACGCGTACGGAGCGGATTATCACTCGGTGCTTGCATGCAATGGAAACGTCAATTGAAATATTATTAGATCAACAACGACGCCAGTATACATGTTTTAATGACCTTTTAGTAGCTCAATCACTTCGGGACACGAGTCCCTCCTGTCCCCGATAAGGAGGCCAGGGGCCAAGACGGTGTAAGATTTTGTTAGCGCTTACTAAATGTACGAAGTGACATTGTCTTGGAGCGTACTGCTCGCTGTTTGGTGCAGATTGGTGCTCTAATGCTGATAACCTCTGGCATGACGTAATGATTGCCGTCCAACTACAGTAGATTAATAATTTGACACTAGAGGATAACCATTCGACGCTTGAGTGCATCCAAAGGCCTTGAATATGATCTTATCTATAGTATTTGTGATCGATAATAGCGTGCTTGCTGTATATACATGGCATTAGACAATTCTCCTGAAGGTTGTGTTGCCGCGGCTCCGGGGGCTTATTTATAAGGATCTCTGTATTTTTATTCTAATTGTAATAATAACGTATTTTTCCAGGTCGAACTGTTGGACTCCTTCTTCGGCGACGGACGCGCGTACATAATGGGGCCGGAGAAGGATTGCTGGTATCTGTACACTCTGCTACCGCTAGAAGGTAAGATCAACGGCCAAGTCTTAGGACGTCGTAATTTACTTACATTAAGTTACACAACATTTACTTTTAATTTCTAATTGAAAATAGAGGTAGAATGACATGACGTATCATTGTGTTAGTTATCTAGTTCAACCGGATTTTTTTACGTTTATACCCTCAGCCCGCACTAGAATTCCCCGTATTACCCGTGGCATGGACATACACAAATATAACATTAAAAACACCCATGACCCGAGAACAATTATTCATCTATCACATAAATGTCTGCCACGACCGGGAATGGAACCCGGGACCTTATGGGATTTACGTAACCCAAACGCCTCCGTCAGTCCGCAACAGGTATTATTTGACCATAACGCTTGTTGTATCCTATGGTATGATGTATGTATGTCCCGAAGAACAATGTGGCCTTTTTGGAAAGGTTGCTATAATTTATTCTTGAAATTCCGTCATGGTTCTTTTATTTCATTTAGTGTCTTATGTTTTGGTCCTGCGAGCCCATTACCAGCAAATTGCATCTCCACAGGTACAGTGGATGCTCTTGAGAAGGAGCAACGCGAGGCGGCAGTGGGGCGCGAGGGGGAGCCTGATCAGACTATCGAGATCCTCATGTCGGACCTGGACCCCGACGTAATGGATATCTTCACCAGAGCCGCCTCCATCGACGCGGCTCACGCGACTAGGGTGAGTTGCACTAGCAAGACAGTTACGGAGGGAACTGGTGTTTGAAAATTAATAATATTGCTATTGTTACAAAATGTCTGGCTAAATTATTTTTTTGAAAGTTACATCAATTTATATTTAAAGTATACATATTTTAAATGGGTGAATTATTTAAATTATGGTTAAAAACTGTTTGTGATTTTATAATATTATGATGAAAATTTTAAATACTTTTCAATAATTAATATCTTCACTTAGGCAAATTGCCTACCATGTGCAGTTCTGACAGAAAAAGTTATTATATTGTTTGCAGGAGTCGGGGATAGACAAGATCATACCGGGGATGGTGATCGACGACTACCTTTTCGATCCCTGTGGGTACTCCATGAACGGGGTCGCCAAAGATGTAAGTGCAATAGATGTAATCTACCAGAAGTGGGTCAAAGCTCAACAGTTCGTGTTCGTTAGCCGCAGAGAGAAGTCGGTTGTGATGTCAGCCGCTAATGTATACTGTCGAGCGATCGTCTGTTTACGAGCCGCTCGGGACCTTAATCCATTTCTTTCCACCAGTGTGCGAGTGAGGACTGCTTGATTACTGTTTTGGATACATAAAACCGGAATCAACAACTTTATGGAAAACGGAAGGGCTCAAAACTTCTTGCCATTGAATATTAGTATCGATCAATGATAATTATATTTTGTATACATTATGTATCATATGTTTTTGTATAAATATATTGACTTGTATATTCCAATATTTGTGCCAACAAAGGGAGATAAGGATTCGCCATCTGTAAGTTTACGTAACTTAATTTTTTTAACTTAGTTACTGGTGTTTAGTATATGACGTAGGTCCATTTATAGTTTTTATAGATGTACAAATGCTGTTCTTGCTCAATTCTTTGGTCGCTCGATCTAAGCGAAGATGGCTGCGCATTATCATCAAACCTGAAAAGGAGAGGCGGAGAGGGGATATTATCGAGTTGTTGGGTATTTCAGAGGGACCAAAAGGCTTATGGACTTCACATTAATCTACCTCTGTATTCACTTTTTATATTAATAACCAGCAAACTTAACTCGAATAAACAAGCAGACAGGCTTCTGACGGTAAGTGATCACCGCCGTCGTTGGACGTCTGCAACACCAAAAACATCACTGATGCAGTACCGGCCTCCGGGGAAGCGGACGGAGTCATCTTCGTCCGCCGGTCGGTAGAGTTTGCACTCTAAGACGGATGGAGCTCTCTTTACTCACCGAAACGTCAATATCAACGAACAATGTATATGTACTATCGCGGTCTTTGTCGCTCGCAGGGCTGCTACATGACAATCCACATAACGCCGGAGAGGTCGTGCTCGTACGTGTCGTTCGAGTCGAACGTGCCCGTGAGCAGCTACGACGGGGTGATAGCTCGCGTGCTGCGCGCCTTCCGCCCCGCCAAGTTCGTGCTCACCGTGTTCGCCACGCCGGTCAGTCGCACGCACCGGACACTACTTATACATGTTACGTTACACGGATACATACAGACGTTACTAACGCCGTGCTCATATAACGAATTCTTGTTGTCGTGCTGAAGTTTAGCATGCTCTCCGACTGTACATAATTACTTGTTTTAAACAAAAGTGTCAGCAAGTAAATGTGTGGAACTCGGCTTCTCATCGTGTTCATTATTTGATTTATAAGCGCCTCTTGTATATATATTGGCAAAAAACATCGTCCATATTCAATATAAAACTTCACTAAGACCTGCTCAATCTGCTGCAGTATCAATTTGATTTTACCTGTTTCAACAGGACTCTCCCGGGGCTGCGGCGCCGAGGCGGCTGAAGCAGTTCCCGTCGCTGGCGGGCTACGAGCAGAAGGACGCGCAGCTGTGCCGCTTCTCCGGCTACGAGCTGCACTACGCACTGTACGCCAAGTTCCCGAGCTGAGGG
>PDGT01000038.1:2112540-2143254 GCA_003671415.1 Megathymus violae | reverse complement strand
CCGCCGCCCCGCCTGCACGCCCCGCGCCGCGCGCCTAGCGCACCCCGCAGGTATAGCGAACAAAATACCATTATCCGTGGTGTGATGATCTGCTGGCCTCGGCTGGATCTCGCTCATTATGAACGTACACGAGTATAAGAAGTTGGGTTATAGTCCACCGCGCCAGCCAGTTGTAGGTTTACAGATTTCATATATATTTGAAAATGTAGCGAGCCGTAAAATTTGTAACAATATTTTTTGCATCACAGCACTCGTTTATGTTATCAGCTATTATTATCAATTTGTAGAGAAATCTCCGATATGCTGTCAGCCGTGCCGGACGCGCCGCCGCTACGGGACCCGCCACGGCGCACCGCTCGTCCTCAGCAGCAGCCGCGGTTACAACCGATGCCATCGTCATACCGCCCACCGCATCCGAAGACGTCGGAGTGGCAGGCTGACCACTCGACGACGTCGAAAAGGCGGGATCACCCTCCGAGGACGTCGGAGAGACAGATTCATCACCCGAGGACGTCGGAAAGGCAGGCCGACCACCCGAGAATATCGGAGAGGCAGCCCGGCGCGCTTCTGTTGCGGCTCGCATGCGCGTTCCTCGCATGCCGTTGGCGGGCGAGCGGCGCCTGAAGCGACAAGTTGAGTGTCGACTAAGTTTGGCATCGGTCGCCGCGCGCCCGCGACCGGCACCGCTGCAGTCGCTGCGCGGCCGGCGGCCCCGGGAGCGGCAGTCTGTAGGGCCGACGGCGCTCGATCGGTGCACCGGTCGCCCCGGCGGGGGGAGGGGCGACTCAGCCCCGCGCCACTTCTCAATGTACAAAAACCTACCCTTTTAATAAACATTTATAACCTCATAGCAAATGAGGCGTTGGAAAAAAAATGCGTATTTTTATGTAATTTTATGCCTACGGCCGACTTCGCTAGGAGTGTAGATCAGTTTGAAGTTTAATTGTAGGCATTGTTGCAGTAGCCTTTGAACTGTCGTTGCGCTGAATCTCGTCACGTTCGGTGTGTACGTACGGACGTGACGTACATTCGTTCATAAGCACAGGTGTCTACCGCACATATAAGTTACACCGATGTACGCATCGTATCGCGTAATTAGAATCTTATATGCTTATTGTATTTTTGAGATCGAGCATGTGACTTATATTCGTGAAATACGCACGTATTATACCGAAAAAAAAAAATCGAATTTGTAGTGAACTTTAATCTGTCGCTCAAGTCGGGGAGTTCTCGGCTCGTTCCGGGACGTACCTACGTTGGGGATGTAGCTTGAGTGTTCGGGACGCCCGAGCGGCCGCCGGTCGGTGGCCCTGTGACCGCTTGTAGCGTCGGCACACGCACTTGAAGTTGTGAAGCTTCACTTATCCGTACAGCCTGTAGATGTACGAATTCGGTCTTGAATATTGTCAACGAAGCGTCCAGGATTTTATAACTTCTTTAAGGAGCTTAAGGGAGCGTCTGACCTACGATTTGTCTTTTGCACAATTTAATTAGACACAAAGTAGATTTTAGATGAGCGCTCCTGCGATTAAATGTTAAATTAGAATTGTAATGTATCGATAAATCCAGTGGACTCGTATTATTTCTAGCGTGTAGATTCGGCGTTCGCTTCGCTTCATCGCCAACCTTGCCAAACATAGTTCGGTAGAAAATCGAGACAATATTTTTCTATCTGTAACCAACGGACGAACGTGTACAAACTAAAGTTTAATTACGTATCGTTAAGAATTCGCTGGGCACGCGATGAAACGGAATTGTGATAAGATTGCTGACGAACTTCCAGAAGCAAACGGGAACTGGCGGCGGCGGCGGTTCCGGCGGTCGGCTCACAGTTTCCTTCGAGCGTGTGCCGGCTGTAGAGCAGGGTGCCGTATTATGTGATGTAACTATTCCATTCCACGTTCGTGATCCTAAGTGATAGATAAACGTTTAATGTAGAACAGGTCGGCGTACCGCCCCACCGCGGCACGTCGACTACACTTCGCAGCGAATTGACGGAAAACTTGCATTCTTATCGTCGATAAAACACTCCCTTGATGTAAGTGTATTTTATGATTACTTAATGTTAATTGTATTTGTATAATCCATACGAAATTGTTCATAGCCAGAGGCTGTCTCGATGCATCATAGAGTTTCTTATTAAAAACCCACTAGGTTGTTTCCGAGTCGGAATTTTGTAAATGCATTGCATATGAATTGTTTTTTCGAATATTACATTTTTCTAATTCAATATAAGTTTAGCATCTAATC
The DNA here is from genome assembly GCA_003671415.1 of Megathymus violae. Taxonomy (NCBI): domain Eukaryota; kingdom Metazoa; phylum Arthropoda; class Insecta; order Lepidoptera; family Hesperiidae; genus Megathymus; species Megathymus violae. Next base: position 2,141,004 of record PDGT01000038.1, on the reverse strand, counting down.
TTCATAGTAGCGTCGATATAATCCTGAAATACAATTGTAATATTATTGACTATTGTTTTTGCGAATACTTAATTTTGTCGCAATAATTATCAGATGACATTTTGTATAATATGTACCTTGAAGTAGCGTGAAATTTGATTATGTAGTAGTTAAAATTGAAATTGTTTTTGAAACAGCATAAATGGACGATATTAATCGATGTTGCTGCTGTAGAGACCTTAGATTACACTAGTTAGATATGACGGTGTGGTGAGCGACGACTCGGCAGGCACGTTGGGGTTGTTCCTGGGGGGAGTCAATTTGTTGCGAATACTGATGGGAACACATCCTCGTGTGGCAGGGCAGTGCGGGGTGTGCCAGATTTAATAATCTATATTAAAACATTTCTTCTCAGTTAAACCCGTTTTTTAATTATCTCTTCAAACTCACGTGTTTAAAAAGCAGGGCAGTGGAGTTGACGACTTTGGTACAACGTTTACCGATATAGAAATATCTATTAAATGATTTAGGCAATCTTTGTGAAAATCTTCAGAGTGTGAGCAACAAATATAAATAGACGCCTGCCAGGGGCAATTTAACAGATGATTAGTAAAAGTCGTTGTAAATCAAAAGTTATTTAATGAAAACATTTCATATAATGATCTAAAAAATATTAATATTTATATAAAATAATTGTTTTACCATCACCAACGGAATAAAAATATTTCCCGAAAGCTTTGCAAGTACTTTTAATTAAAATAAATAATAATTGCTTCTTTCACAAAATTTAACACATAACTGATATCCCTTCACCAACTAAGCTATTCAGTACCGTGCTGGCCCTACGTCCAGCTATAATTAATGGGGCAGGATTCAAAATCAATAGGAATTGAACCTGGTTTAACCTTTTAACATCCAATTCGCAAACTAAATGTCTCATTTTGGAAAGCCGTTTACCATCCTACCATTTGATATCACAAAAAAAAATTCGTTTAACACCATTTTGAGCATCACAACATCACTTCCATTTCGACTAAACGAAGCTCAGTAAATTAATTTATTAATAAATTAGTAGCTCTGCTCTATAGGCCAAGTATATAAATGAACAAAATGACTTATTTTTACTGACAAATAAAAATTTCTAACATTTATATATTAATTTAGCTGCAAAATCAAAAGTAATACTTTTTCTTTTCAATAATTTTATCATGTTTTTGACGGTTAATTTGTATATAAAAAATAGTGCTATTCTTCACTCCTAAATTAATATTGAAATGTTACAATTTGTACTCTGCCTACGGTGCTAGCTGGAGCCAGCTGGTCCTCTTAACGGTCTCTCTATGGTCGCCTCCAGTCCATTAGTGCTGGATGCAGGGCGGGACGTACCCCCCCAGCACTCGCAGGTGGTCGGCCGCGGCCAAACACAGCGCGTCCTGTCCCGGCGCCGCCACCACTTGGATGCCCAGCGGCAATCCCTCACTGTTCACGCCCAGGGGGACCTGGAGATGTCGTCGTCTTTATTAGGAGTAAACAGATAATAAGCACACAACAAGAAACAAGAATTCACATCTTCCCCATTGCCGGAATTGAGGCACTAATCCTAGCAGACCTAATTAATTTTTGAGAACTTAATGGAAAATTTGCGGAGGGTTTAAACAATGTAAGAATATGACAATTTGTTAGCGATGCGATCATTCAAAAACTAACAAATAGAGTGCCATACTTTATGCTGTTGTCACATTAGTTTTTAAATTATCACATGACGTCATCGTTCACAGTGTTATACTGTCTGGGCACCCTGACATTATTACTGTCGTAATAATAAATCATAAATGATTTTGTAGCATACACATATCCATAAAATAAAAATAAGAGACGCGTGCACATTTCGTGCTCGTTAAAACTTTGATGGTACCGTGGAAAAAATGTAAATGACATTTTTTCCCAAACATTAGGCAGTGCTTGACCACAATCCGTCCTTATGTTGGCGATGACCGTGACGTCTCGAATAGTTAAATATACAAATTAGAAGATCTATCACGTAATAATATTTTGTAAAAAAAATCGTTTTGCGTGCCGACCTGTGCGGCGGGGAACTTGAGCGCGTTGAAGATCGCCCAGTAGGCGAAGTTGAAGGGGCGCAAGTAGAGCGAGTAGTGGTAGGGAGCCGGCGCCGGCGCGCTCGGGAACAGCAGCACGCCGTCCGCGCCCAGCTTCGACTGAGCCGTGCGTGCGGACACAGAGCGATCGATACTAGTGTTCGCCTTATCGAAATTCGACGATAAGCATTATACAAGGTTAAATTCAAGTAGTTAAGGAAGTAAGCTGACAAATGGCAGGAAAAGGTAAATAGTTTTTCTGTATTAATATAACAGATTTAGGCACTTGAAATAAATTCAAAATTGTCTTCTTAATTTAGTAACAGTCAAAAACATTACACGGTCAGTGATTTTATCAACTCACGGTGAGATCCTCGACCAGGTCTTCAGTGAGCCGCTCGGCCCACTGCCCGTCGACACGCGGCAGCACCTGGTCGTCCAGCAGCTTGAGAATGGCCGCAAGCGTGTACGCCGAGTAGCCGACCAGCTGACGACAAACCAATACATATTTTTTTTACATCCCAACATTCATGCATTTGAAGATACTAATCATCTAAGGCTATGAAACAGCACGTTGGAACACAACAACACAGTCTTACACGTTGTTATAAACAAATATTTTATGTACAATTTGCCAGCGTAGCTTTTTTAACCTCGTGGAATGTCGCCGGTCAGGGTCTAAACACAATTTTTATTCCAAAGACTTGTGTAGTTGTTGTCTGTCATTAAAGACACATGTCATCGCATTGTGTATTATAGTACTGTAGCAAAAGCTAAGCGTTTTTTTTTAAAAAGGACCCGGAGCGTCCGCCATCCTTACATATTTGATGTCCGAAGTGGGATCCCAGGTAAACCGTAAACTACTGGGATGTGTTAGGTGTTAGGCGTCGTGATATTCTTTCAGGTCTCGCACCATAATTTAGCTCAATGGACGTAAAGTTCTCTTGTCTTTTGGACGATCTTTTCGGTGAACCTCTTAGACGTCTTCACCACTTACCATCAGGTGGGATTGTGGTCAAGCATTAACTTATATAAATAAATGTCTCGAGTATGTGAGGTTGAGCCCACACTGCTGTACTCCGGATGTTGGTGAAGGTAAGCTTCCGCTATCTAGTGTAAACCCACATCAACCCTTGGGTTATCATGGAACACTCTTGATGCTACCGTGTTCGACGAGAAGCCTTCCCTTCGAATGTTAGCCTTCACCGCGCATCATCGTCGACATGCTGGTTTACCTACGTCATCATCACGGCAACTCGTGGCAACCGAAATACCACCCTCTAAGTACGACGTGTGGTGCGTCACCAACCTCAAACCGTAATTGACTCACTCACCACGTATTTTCGCCTTTGCCTAAATGCTCCTGCTATCTTGTGTTGTCTAATTTACTCACGACAAGTTTTAGTTAAAAAAAAAAAATTATTAACTTACAGCATTAAAACTCGAGATTTTATATGGAAATAATGTCCTTACATCTAAACAATAATCTAGGTTAACCTAACTTCTGACGAAAATGATAACGTCAGGATCACTATACTTCACGCACGCACACACGCGCATGCGCACCGCACGCACACAGGCACGCAAGCGCATACGCACCACGTACGCACATTATTGTGTTCCTCGTGTTATAAAACGTAAAAGATGAGGATAAATCTTTTTATTATTCTGTTTGACGTACGATGCTATGGTGGTACCTTTTTAGCGAGCTCCACGAGTCCGCTGGCCGCTCCGTGGTTGTTCATGAGAAGCCGCGGGAAGTCCTCGGCCTCGTGCGTCATCCAGTACCGCCACAGCGCGAACATGTGCTCGAACCCGCGGTGGTAGTACTGCACCGGCGCCGCAGAGGGCGCCGCCGTCGACAGGTGGCTCACCACCCTGCAATAAACACGGATATGTTCTGTCATCGTGTTCACCTCGCGAATGCTTTATGGATAAATTCGAATACACATAACGATATGTTGATCACTCATCACGTGTTGAATCCCACCTCACCCATAAAATATTATTAACAAACTTGACATATATTGTGCGAATATAAACTCAATCCAGCCATGTAGTTATTGAAAAGGAAATAATACATGAATCCATCTTATTCGCCCATTTCCATAGTGAGTTTCATATACACAAACAACATTACAACATTCGTGTGTACGGTAGTTGTTACACCGCCGAGTATCAGCAAAGGAATATGTCAATAATTCCATCTGAATTTCATACACTAAATAAAAAGCTGATGGATCAAAGCGACATAATGATTGAATGCAACATGTGATATTCCGCTAATTTATGATATCTTAGTTAAATTACCCGGTAAATATATTAAAAATTTTATTGTAAATATTCATGATGACCGATGACTTTAAAATTTTTAATGTAAAAAGCTAACACAAAACTGGCTAACAGGCGACATACACTATTTTTTTCACATAAATTAACGCTTGACAACAATCCCGCCTGATGGTAAGTGGTGATAAAGCCTAATATTTTGAACGTACTAACTAATAAAAGTCTATTCAGTATTCCTAAAATTCTGTATAGGTATGTGTGTGTGTTTCAACGACACGCCGGTACCTCTTCATGGCTCGCCTGAGGTCCGGGCTGACGGGGCTCACCCGCAGGTCCTTGGCCATCTCCACGTAGTAAAACTTAAGATTCTGCAAAACGGTACCATAGATAACGCTATATTTTTATTTTAACAACGACAATTGAATTAAAATGTATTTTTACAGAATGCAATATCTGAAGAAGATGAGAATTTGACTGAAACGATATATGTTGAATTTAAAAACCGTGAGTTTATTTGTCAAATGACAAAAATGTATTTCGAAAACGGGGGAATAATTTTCTTCAACCATCCACCATCTTCTCTAGTATAAAATTACAACAAATAAAATTATTAAAATTACTTTGTGTTTACAAACTATAAATCTGTACATTATCTTTCCCATTCGGTTGGTTCAGATTCGAGTTCTGTACACAATAAATAAACCTGATAATAGGCGATCAATTATCGTTTGATTTGAATTCCAATTTCAGGATATCTGATAGTTTTCTGTAAATTCTCAATGGCTCTTGATCACCCGGTCTATGGGGGATTTATGGCGTGTCTCCCTCTTACACCCGACCCATCTCCGAGACCCAACACAACAGTGGACATTAAGTTAAAATGCAACTTCCGACAATAAGGTAGGCCACAACGCTCTCCACCCAATAACGCACTGAAGCAGCATGCTGGAGGACGCTCTAGGTCTGGGCCTTCTTAATTACGACGTGTGTCTTACATGTGATCGCTGATGGTCCGAAACCATTTCCACTCACGTTGACATCAACCTTCCGGTCGAGGTTGAGCGAGGAGGCCTTGTCTCCGGCCACGATCTTAGTGAGCGGGGCCAGGTCCTCGCAGTGCTTGCTGAGGAAGCCGATGGACGCCATCGACGGCTCCCGACCCAACCGCAGCGCCGAGCCTGGGAGAGTATTCACGTTCTTAGGAAGCTCTCTCGATAATTTATAAACAATACGAAATTCTACAATTACTTCTTACTGCCTATGCTTAATTTTAGATGCTACTGTCCATGCCCAAAAAACGAAAGGCCCGAATTCGATTCCCGGACGGAGTAAGCATTTGTTCATGGAAGAAGTTAAAATTGTGTGTGTCCATACCAACTGTAACTCGCAACAATTTTGGTGCAAACGTTTACGTAAGATTCTTATTTATATAAGTATACTCGTACATATGTAATATAACTTAGACTTAAAATCTTGATATCTATCATTACTCACAAATGCTGTATTCTATTTTAATTAAATTTTGTAACGAAAATTAATGATACAGCGAACCTCACTTTTCTTTTCTATTAATTTTGTTCGAAGTACAACCCTATACTAAAGTATAAGAAATTACAGTAATTCATGTCTCATGTGTGAAAAAACTGACACCGTGTAGCCATGCGTCATACAGGCACATGGTTGTCACATGGCACAAAATAATATACAACAAAATAAATATGTATTTGGTACGAAGTACGATCGACCCGGACAGTCACGTTCGTTGGTCGACTTCATACGGACATAGAGAAAGAGAGATATTACGACAAGTATAAATTAAAATACCTTTGAGGCTGGTGTGTCCAGCGGTGGGGTTCAGTCCGAACAAGCCGCAGTAGAAGGCCGGCATGCGGGTCGAGCCGCCGATGTCCGAGCCTAACAATAAATACTTCTAAGACACGATTAAGGAATATTATGGACATATTTAAGAAATACTTATCTATAATTTGATTTGATTGATTGATTATATATCTTATAATTTATCTATAATTTTAATTGAGATTCAAGATTAAGAGGATTTTAATCTGTGAAATACCTAGGAACCGTGTTGATTTAATTAAACATAGTAATTATAAAACTTATATTAATACACAGCAGAAGTTAATGTTCTCAATCTACCCGACAAATATAATTTTAACCGAGGACGATCACACGATGACGTACGACTCACAGAGCGAGATGGGGCTGGCGAGCGCCGCGGACAGTGCCGCCTCGCCGCCGCTGGAGCCCCCCACGGTGCGTCCGGTGTGGTACGGGTTGTTGGTCTGACCGAACACCATGTTGCGGGTCTCTTGCCTGCGAGCAAATTTTCACCTTTAGGCTATCAGGATTCTTTCTTTATATGACGTCAACCTAATCACTGACATATTTGTAATCGGGTGTGACATCGACACCCGCATACTATGATGATTGCAAAACAGTTTTGAGTATTGTAAGTTTTTAACTTATATTTACAGGATTATTTCATTAAAAGTACCCGCCCACGACTGCAAATGACGTCATCAGAAGCATAACGAATAGTTGTGTCGTTTGATCATATGGTATAAAATAAAAAAATCGTGAGTAACCCTTACAGTTAAATATATGGTATTATGTAAGTTTAAAATCATACTTTTACCACCGGACCCAAAAAGCGGGGACGTAATAATAAGTAAAGTAATTTTAAGCGTATAATATAATTCTTTATACACCCATTAGATGGCGCTGCTGGTGTGAATGCTTGTTTTGAATCGCAATATATGCAAGCTATAGAGCAAGTGTCATGAGGGATAATATAAATAAATCAATCTGGATCATACGTCCTATTCATATCAAACTAGTAACATACGAAAATCAAATAAACTTAGATAAAAATAAAAAATAAAAAAAATATACATATCTTTAGTGCTTGTGAGGTATTGTATCTATCGCACAGTCATTGTGAAAACACTGAAGGGGTTTCGATATGGAAACGCGCGTTATTATCGAGCGTTTTAGTCACGGTAAATAAACGAATAAACGTTCACCCTCACTGCTGCACTAGGAGTCCCCGTGTTGCGGGCGGCATGAACGTAAACGTGTAAAAACCTCGCAAACTTCCATCACCCGAGAACAAACGTTTATCTGTCACATAAATGTCAGTCCCGGTCGAAAATCGAACTCGGGACTCCTCGCTCGGCAGGCAGAGTCACTATCAACTGTTCTACGACGTCGTCGGGTTGATAACTCTAGTTGTTTATGAATGAAACCACTAACTTTAAGCTTTACTGTTTAAGTACAACGTTTATGTATTAATTATGAAACCGGTTTTTATAGTTGAAACCGGTATCATGTTAATACATCTGATAAATTAATTTACACATTTGTAATTAAATATGAGGACAGGCTATACAGTGAATGTTGAACAGTGTTATAGAACCAGGATTTCGGTATAACCAGAAACTCCGACCTAACAAACAAGCGCAGTGTAAATCCGTAATGGGAGCGCGTGTCACGGACAACGAATTTGATTTCAGAACGGCCTCAGTGCGGTCATAGACCATCTTACAGAGCAGGTTTCTCCGGCTGCTTCCGATTCTAATCTCTTTACGTATTAGTGTTTACGGAAATAGATCGTTGTTCCTATTATCTACGATATTACTGAGCCTAACATTTCAGAACAATACTGAATAATTCCTTATTCGTATTCCTATGTTAAAATTTCTATAGGCAATGAAAATGACCTTGGATATATCCAGTACGGCACGGAGTCGCAGAAGAGATCGTTTCCATTTCGATAGACTTCAATATACGCTCAATAATCTTACAGAATAAAGCGTTAATTAAAATTGGTCCGTATTTACTGGGATCAGGGCAGCTGCTTTTCTGGGCACGGGTTGCACATTGGCAAGCTTCCAGGATTTTGGCACTATACCAGTATTGAGAAAGAGGCAGAACAAACGCTGCTGACGCTGACGCCGAGGTGCTGACACACTGGAGGAAACTCGGGTGCCTTTAAATTCCAGTGATTGTCACTGGAATTTCATCAGGACCACCAACTTTTATAATGTCTAGACACCGAAGGTCTTCTTGAAAACCTCCTTGTTGGTGACGCAGATGCATAGAGATACCGCAGTAAGATGTTTGTGGTGGCACGATATTGCTGGCATTTATTCGGGAATTCCGGAAAACAGGGACGCGAGCCATTTGGTTTTACCAGTGGAGGCAGTGTAGGCCGACAGAGGTTAGAGTCAACTGCTTTGGCAAGAGACCAATAAGCTCTAGTGCCAGATGGTTGGCCAGAGAGAGTTGTGCTCCGATATACAAACTCATCACGACCGGTCTCACTGATACAATCAGACCCATTCCCCGTACGGCTTCATTAGACATTATGCCGGAATACGACAAATCGCTCGGCGGCATAGATTTGTCTGATGGGTGCTAACCAAAACCGGCACCCGATGTTGCGGCCTGACACCGGTGTTGCTGCTTCGCACTGCCCAGGAGATACGTGCAGGGAATTCAGTGTTCAAGTAACCTCCTATGGACGCGAGAAGCCCATTCCATACATTACATGTATGGCAATTACTGACAAAATAGATTATTGATTTTTCGATTAAGGATAAGAATAATTACGATAAAGATGATGAGAAATTAAAAAATATATTTTTTCTATATACGCGGCGGAACCGTAAAAAAAGCTTATACATATCGCACCTTCAGAATTAAAGTGATTTAACTCAAAATTCCCGAAATTCCAGATTTTACTATAAATTTACTTAAAAAAGCCTACTGTAAAACCCCATGGTGAAAAAGAGGCCGAATTATGAATGACAAAAGGGCAAAAGGGCAAAAGGGAAAACCTCATACATCAGTCTCTTCAAATTCACTAAAGACCATACATTTTTGAAAACGTTTTTCGTCATATCCCATAAATTGCAATTTTTGAGTTAAGTCACTTTAATTCTGAAGGTGCGATATATGCGCTGTCTCATTTTAGTTCTCTATCTCGTCTCTTTCAGTACGCGACTCACCATTTATTGATCTCCGGCACGTTGGTAACAGCGACCGGGATGGCGCCCGCGTCGCGCAACAAGCGCACGCACTCTGCGTCCTCGGAGGCGCGTATGTGGCGTCGCAGAGTGATCCCCAGCGTGTGCAGCATACCGCGCACCGCGTGGCTCTCCTTCGCGGTGAACGGTACGCCTGGATGTAAACACATCGTCGTTACTACCCAACATGTTCTGGGTTCACATTAACAGGGACAGGAAAAGGAGGGAATACATTATATAGGTACACACTATCAAGTCAAGACTATTTGCTACAATGTATATTAATATTATTTTACATGGATAATTACTTTACATGGATCACTTATAATTATTGTTTTTAATCATTTCAGAGTTGCTTAAGTTTTTCAACTTGTCTTGACAAGTCTTCGTTGGTCATTTAAACAGCTCGTGCTCCGGCCAAAGCGCCGTGGGTGGCGGGCGACAAAAGGGGCAAACGTGACCGGAATAATTATGAGCCCTTGTGTCGAACAGGACCGCTGGAAGTGGTTACTGACAAAACGAATCTGCGGTACGCATACGTTTATTAATTTGCCATTCGTCATTCATTTGCGAAGTGACTGGTTAATTATTTAATGTGATTTAGAATTTTCTACACACGTTTGTTCAAATTCATTTCACCTTTCTCTAACAACATTAAAATAGATACGGAAAGTCAAAACATGACTGAAAAGCCTACCAAGGATAGTGACTAGGTGTGAGAAATCTAGTAGAACGTGTACTTAATTCTTTATAAATGAAATGGCTTTAAAAGCTTATCTAGGTTTGTTTACATACCTAAGAAGGGTTTTTTCTGAAAGTACTCTTCGGACAGACCATTCTCTATGGCTTTGTCAACCTCACGAGCGTCCTGAAGGGCGTCTTCGAACCTCTCGTCCGTCACTGCATTCAGTATTGGATTAACCTATGGTATTATTTACACATATAAAATACAATTACTAAAACAGCTACAGATGTGTTGATACTCCTAGGATGGAAGACGAAACGTCTGACTGAAGCGTCGCTGGCTTGCTGAAAGCCAGGTCTTTGAAGGATCACGGCAATTGCTAAATATGCATTAAAATTATTGCCACTTGATAATTTGAAAAACAGATTTTATTAATTTTACGTATGCCACCACTACGATTGACATAAAAAACATTCAAAAATTGGTAATCAATTAATAATTAAGCTTTGACTGTCCTATACTATTCCAATACTAGTTTTAAATAGGAACTATGTTATAATGTTCACCAGAAAAACTCCCTTGTAAATAAGACAGATAAAATGCCACATAAATTATTTTTTATGAATATATGTTATGTGTTTTTATTATTGCATTAATATAATAGCGTTTGCAATTATGGGAAACTGGGAACGCTAATGTGTGTCCCTGTTTACGTACGTTAGGTACTCGACATGCACACGCACATGCGGGCATGGGTTAAAAAAATAATAAATAAATAATGTACGTACAATTTATTGATTTCTTTTTATACTTGAATGATGGACGAATAAGCAGTTGGTCCGACTAGATGGTAAGTGAAATAAAAATAGTAGTGCCCGCTTACACGAACTACCGCTTACGTAATTGTGTTTTTTGGCAGCTTTTTAACAATATTTGTTTGGTTAAATAAAAACTAGACTTTACTACACCTATTCGTCAGTTTATACTACCTGCGATAGGACGTGATGACGTAAGAATAAAAATCCAGCATCTTAAGCACACAAACACAAATGGCAGACGCAATATATTTTGTCGTCCATGGACTTAATACTGATATGACGGTATGTATGTAGGTATATACTTTTATTTATTATTTTTAGTTCCCGCAATGCTGAAGACCGCAACTAGTGGAGGAGCACTGGGTGTGCTGCGTTATCCAAAGTAGATGCGACATTATGAAACCGCGACTTAGGATTATAAGTGCATGTTTCCTTCTTGGGAGGCAGGGAGAAGCTACGCACCATCACATCCCGTCATACATTACGCTTGTGGATTGATTTGTGGCTAAACTGGAAAAGAAATATAACTCATTTTCCACGTTGTTTATAATCTGCTACTAGTTGTTTATAATCTATCTCTTTCATTGTGTGTGGAATGAATATTAAATGTTGTATATTTTGGTTGTAAAGAAATATTTTTCAACAAATGTAACTAAATGTTTCGTACTTAAACATTTTGACCAAAAACCTAAGAAAAAAAGTTTATAAAGGTCGAGAAACACGTACTGTAAAACTTTAGATAGATCTTTTGAACTTTGTACTGTTCTTAAATGTCAAGCGAATTAATGTCCGTCGCAGCGTGTCGGTGTTGCAGCTTTTAGGGTCCCGCGCAAGCAATTGATAAATAAAACCATCATAGGGTTCTCTATTTGTTATATTGTTGTCTATTTGTTATACCGAATTAATTTTAGATTCTATTACTATTACAATAAAAAGGGTCAGAAACAAAAATATTTTTTTTGTTTATAATTATAAAATGCGTTGTTTAATGAAAAAATCACGAAAATATTATATAAAAAATACAAAAATAATAATAGCGAACTGCCCTCTCTTCGCTTCAAGAAAACTCCGCCATACATTATTTTATATTAATTTATAACTTTTTGATTTATGGGCGGATTGCAATGAAACAAACTTTAAATATTAAGTGACACTTACTGCAATATATAAGTGAAAACCAGGACGGAATCGGTTGAGCCGTTTCTGAGATACGCGGGAACAAACGCACAGACAAACAAACAAAAATCCTAACAACTATTGTTTTGGGTTCTATTGCGTTAATAAAGGCCCGTAATAATGTTTTTTCTCATATGTCGTTCATGTACAGAAAGCGATCAGTTAGAATTTTATTATTAGTATAGATGTCTGATTACCAAGTCTTAAATTTAAAACAGATAACATAGGTCACACGACCTTTACTTTAATATCGTTTAAACTACCCGACAGTCCTTCACCAACCTTTTTGCAGGTGGTAGCTAGTCGACGAGGCAACGAGACGTCAGCATCATTTCATTTGATTGAAACAGTTTAGTTTCTACAATACTGTTATACACGATGTACTATATGTATTGCAGAGTTGAAAAGCCAGTTACGGCGCGAGTTCACCGCTTTGTGTCTGCCGGCAACGATTGTACAAAACGTGTTTACGTACGGTTAACAGTTCGTTTAAATAGTCGTCGAAATCCTTATTGCACAAGTTAAAATGATAAGCTAAATAAAAACATTTAATTTAATTGTGAAAACTAATGATCTTTGATACTGACCTGTACCGATGAATATTATGTTTCGTAATAATAATAAGGATTAATTCACTTATTTATAAAGAACAGTACATATTCTTTAGATATTTTACATATTATTATTTTATTTATATGTTATTGAACGACTTGACGACCCCATAGTCCAGTTGGTAGTTTACCCTGCCTGCCGAGCCGCGGGGTCCCGGGTTCGAATCCCGGCCGGGGCACACATTTATGTGGCATAAATTTTTGTTCTCGGGTCATGGGTGTTTGTGAAGTCATATGTGTGTACGTTCATGCCGCCCGCAACACAGGAAATCCTAGTGCGTGTTTGTGTGCAAACGCCTATTTATTTAATATTACTTATAATATTCGTAATATATTAATATTATTATTTACATTTTGTACATTTAATTAAAATTAAAGTTAGGATTGTGACTGTGATGAAGTTTTTCAATATTCAATAAATCATCTTAATCCATTGTGAGGTTTAAATCAGCTGGTTTTGTATGAACATTGAAATTAAAATTTGGATTTACAGCGCTAGTGGTATTCTCCTTTTTAACATTTCATGATGCAAACTCACTCAATATGATAATTACTGAAAGTGAAGTACTGAAAGTTTAGAATTCAATTCTGCAAAATAAGCGCAATAAAAATTGAGTTGCTGTTCTGTCATATTCAACAAACTTCTCGCTGAGCAGAAACAACAGTTGAGTGAACAAAATATATTGTATGATTTGCATTTTTTAGGGACCAGTACATTTAGAATTTAGATCTAGAAATGATTCCAAATGAGTGAAACTGAGTATCTATTCGTCGTGAGTATTGAGACGGAAAAAACAGGGAACTGATTTGACTTTTTTTATTCGGTACGAATGTCTCGACAGTATTTATATTATGTCGTGGTTGTTTATAACTTGGAGGGCACCTATTATTCTTTAAATTTTATTTAATAATATGTGTGCTTTGCATTTTCCGTTCACGATTTAAAAAAAAACATTAAAAAAAAAACAAAATAAGTGCAACGGGATCTCCCGCGGTTTGAGGTTCTTTTTCTTTTCTTTCTTTCACTTGGCATCTTACAGCGACGAAATGGCTTGGAAAGCACTAATCTACACGCCCGTGTGAAAGAGTCTCATTGGTGAGCGCGGTTGCATACCGCCGACTTCGATTAAGAAAAATACTTTTAAAAGTTCACCTACAGCTTTTATCCTTTCAATGCAAAGCGTGACCAGCTCTTCAGACTTCAACTCCTTGCGTCGGATTTTAGCTGCCAGTGAGCAGGCGCTTTCTGCTAACACCCCATGCCTTTTCTCCAGATCGGGGATGGCCTGACGCTTCCCCTCCCAGTACAGGGAGAACAGGAAGTCCACAAACATGTCGAAGTAGACCCGAAAGGTCAGGAACATGTTCTTCAGCATATCGGCAGCCATACCTCGTAGAATTTTACTAGTTTTTGTACTGCGTTGCTGTAAATTAAGATATTTATTTATCTTGAAAATTCTGTATTTTTTTTTTAATTCTTGATGCGAGTGTGCTCAGGATAGGATAGGATTGACAGTGCGAGAACGCATTGACAGTATAATAAAATTGTAACAGGATTAAATCTGGGTATATTAAAATTTGTTATCAATATAATCAAAACATTATTTTTTTGGAATCTCTGACTGTCTCTCTCTCACGTATCACACTGAAATCATTGAACAAATTTGGATAATACTTGTCATATTTGTAATATATATTATGGATCATAAGCTACGATACATTTCATCCCAGTAAATGGAACTGCCCCTGCGTTGTAATAAATTAATGCTTTTAATTCTATTAAATAAAATCACCCATTCTTAAACAATGCATAAACATAAGGTATATGTTTCCTAAAATGAAAGAGTGCGAATTTTCTGTGTATAAATGAACTAGAGCTGCGATGAAAGACTATGTCTGTTTTGTGTTCATTTATTAACTGTCCACATTTTGTCAAGCAAAATTAGGTGTTCATTCTATATTTGAATATGTATTTATGTTGTTAATAATTAGAGATGGGAAATTTTTCAGGAAAAAAAATAAAACAGATGTTCCATTTTAAAATCTCACATGAATATGAAATATACGCACAAACAACTGAATTGTGTTTTTATGCCATTCCTGAAAGTTACTTTTCGTTCACACTCATATTTGATCACAAATGTACTAATTTAATCAAAATTAGTTTCATGAAGACAATGTAATGTCTTCTAACTCTCCCTGGTATCTCCTATAGTTTCAGATTTCACCACATTGGCCCAGTGATAAAAAAAACCTTGTGTACATATAAACATTTTCACATTTTAAATGTATACTTCGAGTAGTGTCTTGTTCATAAAAGATATGTCTGGACATGTGAGCTGTGTGTACTCTTTATCTTGTGCAGAAGGAAAAGTTAATATTGCCTTAACACGCACTCACTATACGAGTTTTCCTTTTTCTCCACTTTCTTTTTCAACAACTTTTTGTACTAAGATTTATTGTATCCACACACTGTATCATACAAATAATATATAGTACAATGACACATTTGCTACTTACATGAACATAATAATTAATTAAACAATAAACACGATTCACTTGTTAAACAATTCACATATAAAATTCAGAATAAATATCTAAATTTTATCAATTAAAGCAGCGCAACAAAACTTACTTTGGAGAAAATTTCTTTTTTCGCGGTATTCGTATTCACCACAGTCATTGCATCGCCCGACGGCTATGTACTAACGTAATTTCGATATTAATACGTGCGCGACGAATACACCGTTAGAGGAAAAAACTAGAGGGGATTCGACGATTTAGTTCCTTGTATATTGGTACAGATTGTTATTTAATTTTTTAAGTGGGACTTTGTCGCTAAATGAACACACCATCCCATATAGTCCATATATGAACTTAACAAGTAACAATTATTAATATAAAAACACAATAAGTAGCATTCAGGGTTCGAAAATATCCGATTTGTATCATAAATATCAAAATATCGGATATTTATGATATATATCCAATATTGTTGTTTGATATATGTAAAAGTTTGATATATGTACTTTTTGTATGAAAGCCATATTAAATTAGTATTAATTTACTTTGCAACAATCCGCAAACACTCCGGTTAACACTCGTAGAGTCTACTACCCTGATGATGCTCTGTTTCGTAGCGAAACACGTGTTGGTATAGAAATATATATCATCATACATTGTTTGCGGATTGTTGCAAAGTAAATTAATACTAATTTAATACAATGAATTTCCACAAAGTAACGCCTGATACTATCAATTATATGAAAGCCATATTATTATTTTATTGTCTCATTTATGTATATTATTTGCATATGTGTTGCATATGATTATACATAATAAATTATTAAAAAAAACTAAAATGTTATTAATGTTTTATTTAGTTAGGTATTTAAAATCAGACAAATGAAACCAAAACATAACATCTTTTTGTAGAGCAGGC
The DNA here is from genome assembly GCA_003671415.1 of Megathymus violae. NCBI lineage: Eukaryota > Metazoa > Arthropoda > Insecta > Lepidoptera > Hesperiidae > Megathymus > Megathymus violae. Next base: position 2,124,857 of record PDGT01000038.1, on the reverse strand, counting down.
AAAATCACCTAAAAAACATATATTACATAAACATATATAAAACTAAAAAACAGAAGTTTTTTTGACAAGACGGACACCATTAATACCGGATGGATAAGAACTTACTATTAAGGAGTATGTTTTAACTCTACTCCAACAACATCTACATTTGGGAAGTAGAAATACAGTAACAAACGCCAAAAATTACTCAATAATATAAAATTTGATATGTATCATAAAAAATCATTTGATATATATCCATTGATATATATCCTCGAACCCTGGTAGCATTATTATAAAAGCTAAATATAATTGACTTTATACTTATTATGTTTTCTTAAGGCTAAGTCAGCCATATTCTAAAGAGATATGGCAGCTTCGCTTGACGGAAGGGTCAATATTCAATTTATATTACCGATATTTAAGCACTTCCTATTGAGACTTGGGACTCTTAATGCTTCATTACCGACACATTCCATTAGAATGTTTTGGACATCTTCAATGACTCCACATTGATTAATCGCCATCGAGTCTATGTTTAAAATGCCTTCATAAATATTACGCGTAAGTGATAGGTAAGAAGTATATAGCCAGGAAATAACTATAGCTTTACTGAACGTAGGTTCACCAGAAACAAAAACCTATACGTAGAAATAGTATGATGAATATGGTACAGAAAATATTATAATTATATATATTTAATTGTTAAATACAGATGAGGAGATATTGTAGAATTTAGTGAAAACTGGTCCTTATTGGTATCTCAAAATTCACTTTCTCGCCGTAATTTGTCCACGTCAGTATAAACGCAGTCGTAGTACCACCGCTAGGTTCACTCACCTACCAGTTTACTTTCACTTTTACTAGTTCACTATCACTCTCGAATCTCGATTTCAAAGTTTTATGTTTATTATATAGAAGCAAAATGTTTTCGTAACTCCTTATTTTCAATTACTTAATAAACAGGTAATTTATCAATATCAAATTGATTTTATATATATTAGTTAAATCCAAAGTTTTAAACTTATTTGAAATCCATATAAACAAGTACATACGAATACAGTATGAATACAGTACAGTACAATTGGACACCAAATTCATAAGTAAAATGTCAACTTGACCTGACAATGTCATATGTCATCTAATGTTACAGAATACTTAATGAAATGTTATTGCCATTTTGGAATGTTGTTAAAATTCATGGCATGCAATTGTTACAGTAATTATTAAATCGATTAACTCTTGAAATATTTTACTGTATAATTTTATTATTGGACGAAATTAAATAGATGGAGTAGCTGATCATAATTTTCACCACCCATTGATAGCCATTCCTAACAATACAAGACACGTTGCCGTTCAAGAATTAACGCTGATTGCCAAATGGAATGTATGGAATCATTTGCCAGCGTCAGTACTCCCATATTAGCTACCTATCATAGCGTGGATACCTTCAAGTCAATAGTGATTAATCTTTTTCAAAGTTATTTTGCTTTACTTTCTAAGCCTACTTACCATCAGACGGAATTGTTGTAAAACATTGACTTATAATAATAAAAAAAAACTGTTTATGGCGTAGAAGTGTGTTTAAATTCAAATAAAATACTACTTTCAGTTATAATTGTCATTAGATGTTGGATCAAATTAATTACATCGTACTTTTTCGTAAGAATCTTGACCGAATACCTTTTTCATCTTCATTATGTCGAATCTCCTCGACTTTATGCTAAATTGAAATATGGACTCTATGAAATTACGATGTGGTCAACAGGATACGATTAAAAAACTTTGTTTATATTAATAATATATTCAAACAAAACTTTTTTAAAGACAATATACAAAATGATTTTATTTTAATTTAAAACGACCGCAGAATATACACACAATTTTAGTAGTGCACTGTGTTAACAATATTTAATATGGAAAATGAAATACTAACCACTTAATTATATAGGACATAGTACACCTATCACAAACAGTAAAAAATAGCACTTGAGACCGTAGTGTAAATAATAACCAACACAGTTAATATTATTTAATGTTGTTTAACTTTGCACGCCATTATGGCGCCACTAAACTTTTCTTCGAGATATTTCGCAACCGTCAGGCAAAGGTCATCGTTGTATGGAGCCGCCAAAACTTGTATGCCGATAGGCAGGCCTTGACCATTTGTGCCAATGGGTACCTGAAATATACATACATGATGAAAGTACTTAGTTTAATTACCTGTGTAAGAAACGTGAAAGAACATTGACGTAGTTTCTTGGACTATCTGGACTATCCAACACTGGACTTGGAATAGTGAGAAAAGCACGTAGAACAAAAAATAAATTATGTTTTTGCGGAAATAATGCACATCTTATGGCGCCAATTCTAGTCGCGCGTGTACGGTTGTAGATCACCGGGATAGGCCAAGTCATCTGTTAGAATCACGCCTCTGTATCCTGACTCCTGATGTTTCCGTGTCATTCAACGAGTATAGACTATAAAGACTATGAAGTTTCCCCAACGGACATTTTATGAAACTATCGAATCGTTCGCGCCGTGTTCCTCAAGAATTCTTGAAATTAACTGGATTGTGTTCCAAAATTGCATTGATTGATTTATTGTACTCTGTTATAATTGTTATGACAAGTCAGTATAATAACATACTTCCTATTGTGGCGTAGAGTACCCTATAAATCCCCACTAATAATCATTTATAGCAAAAATATTGTCAAATAGATAGCAGCATATTCTGGGCTACATCTCATTCTATATTATACGAAATATGATATCGAAATTGGAACATAACAATTTTAAGTACCTATAAAATTGTTATTATATTTTCATAAAGGTCGGAAGTCTATTATGAGAGGGTGTAATTATAAATATTGTATAATAATATTTGAACTGTTGGCGACTACTATCCGAATGAGTTGAACTGGTGATACAATAATCATAATAATTAATTGAATGATTCTATTCATCCGTATATACCTTATTATTATGATGTATGCTTGTTGCATGTTTAATTTTACTACTAAGGATAAAGATTGTTTAGTAGGATAAATACAATTTACCCTATATCTTTTGCATTTTTCTTATTCTTAATCTCCTTATCTTTTACCACAAAGTTTCTTGAAAAAGATAAGACCACATCTCAATGACCGTCTCGTCTCTTCCATGGTAACCCTCTAGATTAAATGTATATAGAGACGATGGCGGACTTTTACTTCCAAATGTTGTTTGGTTTTAATTGCTAGAAAATGAAGCGATTTTCGATATTAGTCAATAGAAAAACTTTCGACTCGTTATTCTAAGTACCTATATTTTCTGTCTTTCCTTTCATTTTGTGGAAAATAATTTTCTAAGAGGCATTTGTACACTTGATTTCGTAAAGCGTAAACTTTTCGAAAAACAACGCCTCTATGATTACAAAAAACAACATGGCGATTTGACAATTGTCAAAGGTAATCAAGTTAGAAACTAACGCTAATAGAGCAACTTATATATAGGGAATCGATGATCGCAACATATTAAAAGTACGAGTTACCTGTGTGGCGGGGCATTTGAGCGCGTTGACGATCGAGAAATACGAGCAGTTGTATGGCCGCAGCAGACACGAGAAGTGGAACGGCGCGGCGTGCGGCGCACTCGGCAGCAGCAGGACTCCGTTGTCACCGAGCTTGCTCTTACCGAATAACATACACATACATAGACTTTAATGGTGCCAAATTTGAATATATTTTGGAAATTTTAATGTAGGAAGTGTGTCTGTCTCACTGTCACGAGTCGCACAAAAACCACTGAGCAAATTTAAATGATCCTTAGTATATTTTGAACTCAACCTTGTGCTTCACTTAATAAAGTCGAAAATACTTTACCGGGAAAGTTACTTATTACTTTTGAGTCACTAATATTCCTATTATTCTTTAATTTCAAACTACAAGACGTAGAAAAGTCAGTAATAGTCGAAAAGACTACAAAAGGTTGGCCAAAAAGACTTGCTCTTTTTTTTATTCGAGAATGGAAGCAATCAGGGTTTGGTTCTTTATTATGACTTCGAATGAGTGATTGAATACTCATGTTTTAGTGAGTGATAGTAATTCGTGTTGTATTTGTGAAATACCTTGGTATTTTACTGCACTATCGAGTGTTAACACGCTATATCAACATTTTAGCTTTCACTTACGAACAAATCTTCTTTCATCTTATTGGACAGATTTTCAGCCCACTCGGGATCGGGTTTCGGGATGAGAGTGTCTTCTAAAATACGTAAGATTGTAAACAAACAATATTTGCTAGCGCCGAACAACTGAAATTAAACATAAAAAAAGCATCGTTGAATATCTGCAATAACCTGTGATAATGTTCATAACTTTTGTCGAATCGAGATAACATTATGAATAATGTAGACTTGTACTCGAACGACTTCCTTCAAACGGAATCGCCCTCCTATTTCGAATTTGAACGATACTCCTGAGGCCTAAAAGGTATAAAAAGGAGCTTTAAAATATATAAATAAACGTTAGTGCCCGAGTTAAACGTCGATAATTTTTCTCTCAACTCGATATCGCTTAACGATTATCGATATGAACAATAGTGATGTCATAACGTTCTTTCCAAGGCATGGAAGCGTCTTGAAGTTTTGCCACTACCATTCATTCAACATTTCTCCGCACCCGCGTTGAACACGGTCGGTGCGCCATGATCAAAGAAATTAAATGAATACTGTGTACGTACTGTAAAATGACTTTGGTTTTGATTGCTAAACTGTTAGAATATATTAACACTTTAAACTTTCCTACCCGAAACAAACTTTACTTCTCAATGTTATTTTAGTTTACGATACTTAAGATAGCTTAAGATACGGCTTAAAATGGCCAACCTTAAAGTAATTACTGCGAGTATACCTTTTTAACCAGTTCTACGTAAACGTTGAATTCCCCCTGGCCGTTAGTGAGAAGGCGGAGGTAATTATCCGGCTCCTTAGTCATCCAGTAGCTCCACAGCCGATACATGTGGTCAAAGCCCTCGTGGTAGTACGGTTTCGGCGCCAGCTCGGTGCTCGCTTCTTGCCGGATAGTTGATATAACGCTGTGCACAAAGAAGGGTACACGATCCTTATGACTTTAACCTGTTCATAACATTGTTGTAGATTAAAAGAAATTGTTGGATTAGAAAAGAATAATATTTTGAAAATATTTTTTTTATAATTATTTCAATAAAATACACACAGATCATATTATTTGTATAGTGTAATAAACGATTTACCGACTTATAACATTTTGTTTGTGCATTCGTTACGTTAACTGCGTTGTTCTCTCTGCCAAACGCGCGAGGGATATACACTGCTCTGTTTCATAAATTGATTCAATCAATTATTTCAAAATTATGTACTTCTGCAATTTTTTTATTGGAAATTAACTTTTATAACAACAATCAGAAACGTAATTGTTTTTGTAAAAGTCACTAAATATTTCAATTGTTCAACTGTTGTCGCGATACAGAGCAATAGTTCTGTAAAAAAAGAAAACAAAAAAAAAATTGAATTTCGAGGGCTTCGTCAAAGAAATGAGCGTAAGCGAATTGAATTAGTATTTAACGTAAGAAATACGCACTGGATCGATAACATTGATTTTATTGTACTAGATTATAATCTATTTGTAAGTGAAATGTTATTTCATCTCTGTGTAAATTACTTCTAATGTTACTATTGATAATTGAATTTGTACTATAGTTGCTATTGAATTCAGGGATGGAATTGTTCCGAACACCGTTGCGGTTTTTAACAAGAAAGAGAAGACATAAATCCATTTAATAACAGATTTAAACTAAATTATTGTATCAGCAACGAGTTGCTAATGACGGCTACTTTAGCTATTCAATGTTCAATTCATGTTTGAAACACATTTTTACATAATATAATACGTTTGTTTTGGATTTTTTATTCTTCTAGTAACTTATTTACATATTTTTTGTTACCTGTAACACAGGGAACGAAGTGCGGGCAGAGAGAGATTACCTGTGTACATGCATACGCGTCGATGTATTATTTTAGCTGTATTTGTTTGTATGTATCTATGTGTGTTACATATGTATGTATAAATAATACTAGTTAACACGCTATCAAACATATCATTAAATATGTAGCTGTAAATATTGTTGCTTGAATTCGTGAGTCATTGACCAGCCTTCCGTTGAGGTCAACTCACACAACTCACACACTTTTGTTTTGCGTCAACTGCGATTAAACGATTCCGCCGTAGATAGGTATGCATTTCATTATATTCATTTATTCTTTATTATACTACGAGACAAGATATGTAAAAGGCGGATTTAATGCTAGGGTTTCCAACCATAATGTTAGCATCACAATGCCTGACACCAAGTGTCTGTCAGTGTCAAATATTCAAGACTGGCACTCACTGAGTCACTGATACATAGACATGCCAATGAATACAAAGTGGCGGGAAGGGAGAAATAGAACTTCAGTAATTTGAGTGAAAAATGCGCTCGTCATTTATTTTAGTTTTATTTATATTGTGGTGAGACCTGTGAAGCTTTTAAAAATGACACTAATTTGATAACTTTTGCGAGGAATATTAAAAATATGCCTTTCAAACATAAAAATATAAAATACCTACTGTTTTTTCTAACACACTGTTTATTTTCCATCTCAAACCTTACTTACTTTATTTCTAGTAAAAAAAAATTGGCGGCCTTTCTTGATGTTTTCTACCAATCAAACTTTGAATAAAGTAAAACGATGTGGCGGTATAAAAAATTATGTGTGAATGTTAATACTATAAATAAAATAATACTCGTATGGTGTAGTATCAATACCTGTTCAGTGCGTTCGTCATTTCAGACCTCAGCGGGCTCACGAAACAATCATTACTGGCCTCAAGGTAATAAAAATTAATGTCCTGAAAAATAAGGAAACATTTTATCAGAACTTCTACATAAGTTTATTGTTCAATTTATGTTGTTGTTACGTAAGATTTTTAAGGAAAAATAAAACTGAAAGTATCTGCAATCTGAAAAAAAACACTAATATACTATTAGGACTTAATCTCCGACTTAAAAACTAATTATTAATATAATAAATATCATTAATAAGCAGATATTTTGTTAAACAAATAAAGTATTTTTTTTCAGTAATAAGTAAATTATTCCTTTTCAGTGAGTATACTTATTAAATTTATTCAGCAATTAAATTTTTTAGGCAAAATTAAATTTTGTCTGAAAAATTGCGGGTACCATGCATTTATGCAAATTGTATTAACCCGCTAATACCTATACTATAAATGAGGTATAAACAAATAAATATTACCGAACGACTCGGGAAGAAATATTTTCTACCTTTATCTCTGCTGCTTGCGTACCTTCACATCAGTTCCTCGGTCCAACTTCATGAGGCCAGCTTTATCGCCCGCGATGACTCTGGTCAACGGAGACAGGTCTTCCACGTGCTTCGCTATGAAGCCAAGGCAGAACATGGTCTCTTCGTCTCCTTTTCTGAAGAGCACACCTTCGGAAATTGATTGCATTGTTAGTTTAATTTAAATGTATTTTCGCGTGAAAAATTATCAATTACAACATAAAATAGGTCTATGACCTTTTCAAAATTCTGTGTGGCGCTGACAATAGCAATATTTTACTTATTTCTAAGTTATTTGTGTTATTATTTTTCTTTTCGGTACATACGTACTTGCTTAGTATTGTGAATGTAATTGTGAAATTATCAAAAAGATGGACGTGAGAGAGTCAGACCCACTATGTAAATAATATGAGGTAAAATAATTTGCATACAGATGAACAAAGTTTCATAAATACCGACTTTCCTCACAATCGTAACGCAGCGTAATGGACGATTTTATACACTCGGCCATAGCCCTGGATCTAGGGGGGGGAGCAAGCCAGGGCCCATGTCCCGGGCGGCAAGTTCAGAGGGCGGCCAAATTCACACTTTACAGACGAATGGACAACTCATCATTCACTTAACTTTGACTACAGAATAAATTATAGTACAAGTAGCTGAAACTATAAAGATGATAAAGGTAAAAATAAATATAAGCGGGCGTGGGCGGCATTTTTCAATTTTTGCCCCACCTAAAAAAAATTGAAAATCTGGGACTGCTCGGCCAGTGGACACTTAAGAGTTCTAAACAGATGGATTATGCGGCGTAAGATGCGTTCTCTTATCTCTAACAGCTTTGGGAAGATCACAGAGTACTTTTTCTAGTCTTGTGTATTTACGACGTACCGTCTATTTTAATTTTTAATTCTCTGTATAGGTTTTGTTAATAAAGAGTAAATTAATATATAAATATGTGCATTGTGAAATTATATGTAAAATTTTGCTGGAGAGGATCAATATGTTGCCGTTGTCACCAACAACCGACAAGCACTGTAGGCTGTGGTAGCAAGTATTTCACGTTCAATACAATAAACACTCATAGTTTAGTGAATTGAACTGCACCATTTGTAATATTTTAGATATGTTATAATTATCCACAAATTAATTATTACTCGCTTCGGTATAGGAAAGCTTCGTAAAGAAACAAGCATACATTCTATAATGTTTTTTATGATAATGAAGGTTGGCAATCCTCATTTGGATAGCGTGATTATGATTTTTATCCAATACATTGTGAAAGCAGACTGTAGGATGACAGTGAGTTGGAGAATTGTGAGTGATTATTGTTATACTTACGAGTAAGTCTATTTGAATGAGGTCAGACTGAAAGAGGTCTGTGTTTTATTTAGAATCGCACCAATTTAACTTCAAGTGGGATTCGGTTCACTTTTATATGCTATTCACATGAACCGCTCATCTATTACCTCTGAGGTTGGTGGTGCCCGCAGTGGGATGGTGACCGAACAGGCCGCAGTAGAACGCCGGGATGCGAGTGGACCCTGCCAAATCTGAACCTGTATGTACGATTAAATCAATAATTACATTAATGATATGTGTATCGTAAGGTTAGAAAAATAGCGAGCCAAAAGATATTAACGCACTTTACGTAAACAATACACGCACACACACTGACACACATGCAGCAGCATGCATCAACAAGCTGTGGACATGTGTTTGTGGATACAAATGATGTTGAAAGGACGATTCGCGAAGGTTCTTCGGAAAACAATAGCGGCCATAAAAACCAGGTACTGACAAAAACGACCTCGAGCAACTTAAGCTACTTTTGCCCTTATGTTTAATGCAAAAATGCGAATATCGCGTACACGTAATCTTTATTACCTGCGTCATATTCTATTGTTTTCCAAGGATATTGACGAGAAAGGCGTAACAAATTCTAGAAAGCCCGGGATTGGTATAATAAGTGGCCAGGGCCGCCTGCGGGTCACTCGGATATCGAGTATGAAAGGAATATTTCTTTCTGCGAATCGAAATACCTGCGATACCTGACACATAACAATATATCTAAAAAATCAACACCCGAAACAAGAACAACAAACACCTGCCCCAGTCGTCATCCAACCGGAATGAGGACGGAAACCTTTGCTGGGATACCACTCCAATCGCCACCAGTATCTATGTCTACAACGTAATACACATATACCCCTTAGTACGAGTATGTGTACACGATACTAATTCTGTCTTGTGCACAACTTATCTATACTAATAAATAAAATTAGAGTGTCTGTTTGTAATATTAAAGTAACTGCTTTTTACTACTGTACATATACCAAAATAACATTTTATACAATTTTTGTCGTTCTATCTGTCTGTCTGTTTCATCCGGCTAATCTCTGAAACGGCTGGACCGATTTTGACGGGACTGGCAGGTAGCTGATGTAATAAGAAGTAATTTAGGCTACTTTTATTTCTACCAAATAACTTTTTTGTTAAATTCCACGCGGACGTAGTCGCGGGCACAGCTAGTATGTAATAAAAACAACGATTATCTTGAAAGGAGTAACGTAATTTTCACTTTGTGCATCACAATACACTCCCACACAATCCCTCCTTTACACTATGTGCAAATTATGGTGCAAAATAACGTAGACTCAAAACAAATAAATTGCATTATCTCTTCAATATATAAGAATACTGTATTATGATAACTCAATAGTAATAGACAAGGAAGAAACTATTTTTCTCTCTGTGAAAAACTTCTTAAAAATATGGATAGGTACATTACATATTTTCAGGTTAACACACAGGTACTTACACAAGCTGATGGGTGTAGCATAAGTCGCCATGAGGGCGGCCTCTGCCCCGCTGGAGCCCCCGGGGGACCTGCCCGTGTGGTGCGGGTTGTTGGTCCTGCCGTACACCGGATTGCGCGTTTCCTGCCTGCACCGAACCGTTAGCAACAAATCAAGCAATAACCTTCAAACAAACCATGGGAAGTAGCCACAGGGAAAACAAACAATACATAATAACAGGCTGTAATTAATATCGTAGATCTACGCTTTCTGAAATTCGGGGCAAAATCGCAAAATTTACTTTTTATCATCATTTTAGAAACGAATAATGTAATTATTGGCGTCATAATATACACGAAGGCTGTTGAGTACAGACAGTTGTCTCTATCTGTACTCAGTAGGCGTCCTCATTTTGCTAGAATCTAAAATCGAAATCTAAGTTCGTTGCCATAGCCATTCAAAACATTTTTACCAATTTTTATTAAACGGTTCATATTCATATAGATGAAGACTACGGAGGGCACGTAAGTCCTCAGTCTCGATTGAGGGTCACGTCGGCTTGAAGAAGTACTAATCTTTGTTGATAACAATTAACGACAACCAAACGCCACCAACTCGTTAAAGTATGGTACTGCAACAAAATTGCCATAATTTTTACCACACAAGCATCTCCGGGAGATTGGTACTCGCAAGGGGAATGGCACCGGCCGCCTTCATCCTGACGATAGCTTCGCTGTCCTCGGATGCCTTTTCGTTGCGTCGGCACCACAACCCCAAGGTCAATGACATCCCTTTCATCGCTTGGCTCTCCTTCGACGTGAATGGAACGCCTGAGGATATAAAAAATAGAATTCAGGATATATTGACTGAATGACGTAGAACTGACTCAAAATTAGTAAAACGTAAAACAATAAAAGTTAAAATGGTTATATCCGTTTGTTACTGATCTTAGTTTCTTCAAACTGTGCAGTTGTGTTGCATTTATACTACCGTTTTGTGAGTTCGTTGCAAAAGTTGTTATATTTATATTATATTAAATCTTCTACCACACATTAAAAGTACTTGAGATCCCACATAGTACAACATTTTATTAGAGATTATTAAATACGAAAAATTCATTTTTTGATGTGATAAATCGTAGTTATTTATATCGATGCATTTCATATTGGCGCGTTGGCTACTAAAATTAGTAAATACTCAGATATTATAACCCTATATATTATTATTTTTCATAGGTTCAAATACAAAGACAAATATTCTTTATTGTGTACACAAAAACAACTGCGATCTCTACCAGACAATTTTAAGTTGCCTGCTCCCAACCAAAACAACCATCCAGTCGTTCCCCCTGTAATGTTCCCTCATAGAGAAAATTGCTTACTATCTATATATCTACCTAAGAATGGTTTATTGGCGAGCTCATCAGAGAGCCCGGCAGCGATAGCTTCGTCAATCTCCTTGGCTTCCTTGAGAGCCGCTTCATAGCGCTCCTCCGCGACGGCGTTTAATGCTGGGTTCACCTGATAGCAACAGGAATACTGAAGCAATACCGTCTTACTCTTCAACACAACCCGTTATTGTGCAACCATTGGAATCAGGACACTTGTACAGCGGGGCGTTTGGTCTTTGTCAATATTTTATTAAAAGTATTATTAATATGAAAAATATTCAGAACACAGATTATATGGAATTTGAATACTATTTATACTACTATATAAATCTACGTTCTGACTGTACATTTAATTTATTGTTATATATTTTAAAATAAATATTCGTTTTATGACTCACCGACCTAAATTCTAGCATTGTTTAATTTTTTGTCTATCTGTATCTCCTTCTATAATTGAAAAACGACTTGACCGATTATGATGAAAATTATTATGTCCTACATACTATTGAAGCTATTCTAATTACACCACTATTTAAATATGTGGATTCTGTATGTACATTTAATTTTACCATAATAAAATACTTATTATTATCATTATAGTTTCAAATTTTAAAGCACAAATAAGGTATAAATAAATTATCAACGGCGGGCGGTAGCAGCTAGTATTCTATACTATATACACTACCGGTCAAAAGTTTGAGACCACTATAAAAAAATTAAGAAAACAAATACAAGTCAACATATTTAAATCATTATGAAATACAGTTTTTATTTCCATGTTATACACAAT
>PDGT01000038.1:2006275-2110305 GCA_003671415.1 Megathymus violae | reverse complement strand
TAAAAACAATAGAATATGCAGGTGTGCAGATTACTTTTTATCACCAATATTTTAAGAATATTTATTAATAACAAAAATATTTTATTAGTGGTCTCAAACTTTTGACCGGTAGTGTATGTCTATGGAATATCAATAGAATAAAAAATAAAATATCCCGTTTTGCTGAGGCCTGAGTCATTATTAAAAAGGTTTATTACCAAGAGGGTAGTTCAAAGTTAATATCTTAGTCAGTAATCAAATAAACATTACGATATTTATTATTAAAAGTATGGGGTCATAAAACTATATAGGGCTATGAGAAATAATTTTATATTTTTAGTTCAGTTCAACCATATTTATTTTTATTTAAATACAGAAGAAGTCATATGCGTTCGTATTGTTCAACGCAAACAATAAAATCCATTTGTCTATGATTACGAACAAAATTCTTGTCGTTTCTTATAATGTTTGAGGGAAATGAAATAAAATGTTGTATATAATTCTGAATATCTATGTACATGAAATTTACTTAAAACATTTAGTGTAGTGTAAAATTTGACTTCAATTTTATTCAAGATTCTATAAATATTAAATTCATCCAAAGTTGCTTTCCACTAATTTCCTTTCGTCTTTTAATCAGTAACAGAAGAATTTAGTGTTACTTACTTGTTTTATCCTGTCAATGAAGGCTCGTACCAAATCTTCTGATTTAAGCTCTTTATCTTTGATTCTTCTTGCTAGCGTGGTAGCACTCTGGGCGAGGAACGAGTGGCTTTTTTCCACGTCGGGGATCATTTGTTTCTTATCATCCCAGTAAAGAGAAAATATGAAATCTATCATCTTGTCCAGTAGCAAACGAATGTATATTAATATGTTCTTTAGTATGGACCCCATCATAGAACTGTTGGTTGGACGGTCTGTAACAAAGATACAATGTTAATGAATTCCGGCCAACTTCCCTTTTATTTGTCCTGAGGAAATCCTCATGGATGGGTGTCACATCCAATACGGAGGCGATGTACAAGCTTTGCTTGGATAGAACCACCACGGTTGCTTCTTTGCATCACTACTGGCCGGCATCATGGGTACGCTTTCGCATTCTTTTAATGATTCAAGCGGTGTGGGTCCTTTTGGACGTCTTTTCGAGTTTTCCCCGTCCCGTCTCTTCTCTCTCCCATTTCTCTTTAAGGAGGCGAGCAGGAACTTCGCACACGACGTCTCGAGGCCTTATTTTAGGGACCATGAACATCCCCGTGGCATGGTTCCAAAAAGGTAACGTTTTACTGGATATAAGTTTCGAATGGTAGACAGTCGACAACTTAATCAACAAAGAACAGGCGAATGTTGAAAACCAATTCTTCACGGTGGTGTAGTTGCAGAAAATTGCAACACGCGATTACAAAAACCGAAAGTGGAATGACCGCGGTCTACCACCGTTTCATAATGTTAATACGTTCTTGACTGTTCCGACGTAGGGCTGCAAAATTTAGTAGTAAGAAAAAAACATAGTAAATAACTTTGGGCTCACTTCATCTCTTTGCCACTAACTGCAGTGCAGGGCGTTTTTATTATTCCTTTTATTTGTTTAATTGACTTATCTGCATTGTCGAACAGACTATGAGTGAACACGCATATCGTCATTCTAGTACGGTTTTAGAGATGGTGATTTAAAAGTGCAATGTTATGAAAGCACCCATTTATACCACATAAATTTATTGAAATAAATTACCTGCTTATTGCCTAAGACATAGTGTGGTAATTAAAACGGCAACGCTCTCTTTTATTGTAGTTGTATGTACATAATGTTACGATGTACAGAAGTTTCATTTCAGTGAATGAACTTTAGTACTTTATTGCAATTCAAATGTATATGCTTTAGGTTAAATTAAACATGAGATACCAATTTTTTTTCGTGGCAACCCCATTCACATATGAAGAAACTGTTTGTTTTATTGTCGTTGTGAAACCTTTTTAAAGAAAAAAGATCGTGTTGTCCCACTCTATTTTTAAAAATCTCGCGAAATGGATCAGCTGATTATTATTTGAATTGTTTTGCGCAACCTGTTTTTTGAGTTTGACTTGATCTACCTACGCTAGAGATCAAAGTACCACCATTTCGCTGTTTTGCTGCATCGTCCGAATTGCAAACTGCTACCAATACGAATAATTGCGTGTTTTGGGCCTTTATTTTGTTTCATCTATTTACCTGCCTCGTCAACTTTGTAACTAATTAAAATATTTTTTGTAACCATGCATAAATCATCAAAAAACCTCAATTAATTCTCAATGTACGTAATATTATGTGGCCAGTTTTAATAAGTCTTGTTAGAATACAGTTGTCTATACGCTGAAGTGCCCAGGTAATATATTACTAAACATGTGGACTTCGTTCGGACACTACAATGTCTTAAAAACTATTTAACTGCAAAAATACGCAATTACTTACAATGTGTTCTTGCTGACACAGTTTGCTGATAAGTAGCAATCTAATCACACTTTTTTATGTAAACAACAATGAAGCCGGCACCATAGGTAAAAAAAAATACGATTTTATTATTGATACTAAATAAATAGCGACGTATGAAATCGACCACTCGTCTCACTCAATGCTTCCGTACTGTTGTTTCGTGCGCCGATTATCCGGTAGCCGCTTAGCCATATTATTATAACTAAATTGGGATGGCGAGTAGCCGTAAGCAGCCGTAAGTATCATAAACAAAACAGTACGAACATTGTTGGTGATTTCGTAATGACAATGCAAAAAATATTTATAACTGAATTAGGTTTCTTATAATTCGACTCAAAACCATTTAATGGGTCAATAAGGTGCATTGAACTTCACATTGTATGTATCTTATGAAGAGTTTGTTTGACAACATGACAACAAAATTACCGGTACGGTAATTTTGTAATCGCACATGTTAAACTTGCATATTTTGCGGTTAGTTGAATGTCATAACTTAAATATTATGATTTTTGTGAATATTTTTTAACTTTACTCATTCAGTATATTTAGAGATTATCGAGTGTAACAGAAATAAAATTGTATTAGTAATAATTAAGGAAAACGAACATAAAGATATTACCCTAATTATATTAATTATATTTCCTTGTGTATAAATAACACCACACAATCTGCAGTAACTCTCATTAGTTTGCTATCATAATTGAACACACCATGGCCGTCGTTAGACTGGTAGATGTATCAAACGCGTCACGCGGCTCCGAGCACGCGACGTTGGTTATGCTTTCTACTTCTGGCTATCGCCGTCTTAATTTGGACTGGTGAAATATGTGATTAAGGCACAATAGGCGAAATTCAAAAGAAAATAGTTTTTATGTGTAACCGGTCGACACACGAGCAGACAGACATACGTCCTAATGGTAAATAGTCACCGTCGCCCATGGACATCAGTGTGTTACTAAAAAAAGGTATCACCGACGCGTTGCCGACCGAAACCGAAGCGGAAAGCGCATATTATTATTGACTCTGCTATACTAGAAAAATGAAGAAATATTTTACGGTCGGTTTTAAAAGGATGGTAGTAGCCAAGCAAGCAAAATACGCTACCACTGCGCAAATACCGTCAAGATTGAACTGGATGGTACAGAACCCAGCGACCACAAACATTCCCGTGCACCATAACCTCGTTTGTGGCTTCGCAGGGTCACCTTATGAGTACACCAAGATAATGACAAATATTGCATACACGGATTTTATTATCTGAGTCACCAATTATTTTATTCTGGATTTTTGGAAAACTCGAATATAAAGGTATAAATAGAAGGTTATGGCTGAAGCTGTAAAAGCCACTGGGGTCAACAGAAAATGTATATTATGTAAAAATCATCATATTTGATTTTCGAATACTCAAGCGAAACGGATCCCTTTACCAGCGAAATATCATCAAGTGTGCAACTGGTTACTGTAAATGGTTAATAGTTCTTATTTTGGCATTCGTCTGCCTATTCGGAATAATGCACCTTTTAATTGGTAAAATATTTTTTAAGGTAGATTCTGTGGTTCCGGAGCTTACTTTGCGCATATATACACAAACTCACAAACTTCACACTCTTTCTTTATGATATTAATATTGATCACTAATAAAAAAATTAAGTAATTTAGTTTTTTGACCGGAAGAATAAGTTAGCATTAAAAGTTTTTTCTGGCAGGACGTAACCTTTGAATATGTTACCTTAATAACTGAACCCCTCAATGTTAGATGACAATATTTTTTACTTCACGAGTAGGTTTCCTTTTCGTATTATTTGCTAATAAAAACTTGCAGGAATTATTTAGTGTGTGTAAAGTATAAATGCTTATATATAAAGTATTTAAATGGTTAAAAAATATTGAAAAAAGTTTATATTAATGGAAGTCATTTGTATATGTATGAAATAAAATTAAAGTATTATATAAACAACAATTTTATATAATGCTGTGTTTTATATAATGCATAGAACGGAACGAGAGTTGTTGACCTTGTTTGACATTGCTTTGACAGTTACGTACAGTTTTTTTTTTACTTTGATTTGCGGGCCGTTCGTTCGTAACTTTGTACCGTACGTTTCTCGACCTACGAACTGTGATCGAGATAACTTTTATTTTATATTGTATATAAGTAGCTTGCGTAGATAAGACGTAACCGTGGCTAGAAAATTCTTTCATTCATAAAAGATGCCAGGTGTCGTTGTAGTAAATACGAAGCCATACGATGGCCAGAAGCCGGGTACGAGCGGTTTGAGGAAGAAAGTCAAAGTTTTTATGCAAGAAAACTACACGGAGAACTTTATCCAGAGTATTTTAGATGCAAACAAGGAAGCCGTGGTGGGTTCCACCCTGGTGGTTGGAGGCGACGGTCGTTACCTCGTCAAAGAAGTGGTGGATAAAATCATCAAAATCGCCGCAGCTAACGGGGCAAGTAATTGTTTGTCATAGGAAAATAAATGAACAAATCATGTTTTTGGAAAATGAAAAATTGGTCCATTATAGATCAAAAATTATGATTAATTTTAATGATTTATCATCATAGTTGTAATAGTCCAATTTTTT
Organism: Megathymus violae; assembly: GCA_003671415.1. Lineage (NCBI taxonomy): Eukaryota > Metazoa > Arthropoda > Insecta > Lepidoptera > Hesperiidae > Megathymus > Megathymus violae. The sequence continues at coordinate 2,105,273 of PDGT01000038.1, read as the reverse complement.
CTTAGTATTCTCCACTGTAATGTACCATCACAATTATTTCACTGAAGAAATATTATTGCAGGTGGCAAAACTGTTAGTGGGTCAGAATAGTATACTGTCAACACCAGCTGTTTCGTGCATCATAAGGAAGTACAAAACTCTAGGTAAGTAATTTTGTGGACACCATAATATTAGGCCAAAACAAGTGTCTCGATTTGCACCTTGCAATGAATTATATATTTTTTTCCTACCACTATACATACCTTTTCAGATTAATTTATTAAATTCAAAATCATTTAATCATATAGGTATTCTGTAAATACACTTATGAACAAATTTTTTTGCTTCTACCACTGTTTCGAAAAGGTGCTTTAACAATGAGGAGAAGAAACAGCGAAATGGTAATTACAAAAGTTTAAACCTGTGCAGAACTGGTTTCGACACTATTATTTCCAGGTGTCCTTGTCATTAATATATTCATCTATACCTATACTATAATATCCTTTGTCGTTAAGTTGTATTTTAATGCATCACTTAAAAGATCCAATGGGCAACTCACATATAAAATATACATGCAATATTAACTAGGCTGGTGTGCTGGTGAAACGGAATTGAGTATGTTAGAGAAAGCTTGAAAGTAGCCCCTATTGTGGAAAAAGTGAGAGGTGCCCATTTTAACATGGTATGGGCATGTAATGAGTAGGGAGAAAATTCATGTGATGAGAAGAATGCTGAGGATGGAAGTGGATGGATATAAGGGAAGTGGAAGACCGAAGAAGAGGTATGGACTATGTAGAAGACAATATGAAGATTAAGGATCTGTAGACTGAGATGACAGAAAAAAGGATGTATGGAAAGAAAGGACACACTGTGCCCACCCCAAGTTGATTGGGATGAGGGCTGGGAAATGATAGTTAACTAGGCTGGTGTATTTTGTTAATGTTGACAAACTATAATTATGCTGTAAAAGTCATTTGTTTCATAGCATGCATTATCCTGTGAATAATAATATTAATTTGCTGTTTTTTATCAATGAATTCTTTTTTTTTTAATAGTATAGGTACTGCGGTCATACTAACTCAAAGCCTAGAATTCTAGGAATTGGAGTAATTTATACACATTTAATTTTACTCCTAAACTTTTATTAAAAAAGCATATTTTTAGGTGATTGACATTTAGCTTCTCATTTAGGTGTCTAGTTCAAACACTTAGATCTCCATTTTGAAATGAATGTACATACTGATATCCGGAAATATTATTAAATTTTTATACTAACTGTTGGTATGTAATAAATTCAAATTCAAAATAATATAATAATACCCATATCATTAAATATGGGATTTATGGAAAACCCAGGAAATAATAAGATCTACTTTAATTAATTACATTGCTTATTGTATTTTTAAAGCTTACATCAATTGCATTCTTATGATAAAAGATTTCTATACACTAGGTTATTAGCTCATGCTCAGATGTAAGTTTAATTATTAATTATAAATAGAAAATGTTGTCTGTAATTGTGAAAAAAGTATATTATCCTTGGAAGTTTCTTGCTATTTCTTCCTATGGGACTGTTTGTGTCTCACTCTAAAGTAGCTGAATCTATTGGAATCAAAGAGTCCGAGAACGTTCAGAGTGATGTCATTTAGTCGAGGCCTATGTCCAGCGAAGGACTTCAAAATAATTTCAAAAGGCTGATAGATTGCCAGATGTCACAAGACTTCTTTAAATTGAAACATCTATTCATGTAACATTTGTCTATATTCAAAATATTAATATACATAGCAGAGTTCATTATTATCTTATCGTAAATGTGTAATTTATAATCAATATAACTACTACATTACCATCAGGAGTGTCAAGTATAAATATTTTGTAACACAATGATATTGATGTTTTACACTGTAATAGCAACAGCTATGATATCATGAATATTTTTTAATTGGTTTAATATTGAAAAGTGTAACGCATTTTTGTATTTAATCTTTATTGTTGTACCATTTACAAAGAGGGTACAATAGGCAGCCACTATGACTAGGGAATTCTCGATCATTCAACTGTTGGGTGTTGGTGCGAAGTTGCAGGTGCTACAAATATTTATGATTGCATTTTAAATATAAATATACACTGATATACCATGGATATAAATAAAAATATACTTATATACATAAAAAAAAATTTTTAGCATACATATTATACTGTATAATAAAAGATGTCCAGATATTTATAATTGAAGTTATATAAATTCAATAGATGTTTTAAGTAATGCTGCCAGACTTGTCTCTTAAATAATCTTTTGGTTGGGTGCATTTGATTTCAGTGGGCAAGGAGTTCAAAAGTAGTGTCACTTGAAAAGGTATTACTATATTAAACATGTTGTGATTTGTATTTCAACATTTATTTCTTAACCAGTGGTTATTAGACATAAATAAACTCGTTGTCCCATATTTATTTAAACAGCTACAATAAAACATATTGTTTCTTTTGTTAGATTCAAGAATTTTAGCTTCCTGTCGAATTATTCAAAATCTGGTTGTTGTCAAGTATTTACTTAATTTATATATAAAAACAAAAATAGACTTAAAAAATAAAACACAATTTCTATAGCTGTGATTTCTCATAATGCTCTTAAAGACGTGTGAAGTTTGTCAACCTTTCCGTGTTCAACTGTAGACTTGTGCACTTCGTCCCTCTTTTTCGGGAGAATTTCGCCTACTGTGATTGGTGATTTTTTATCTCTTTAGATCTTGAACTTGAATAGGTCTATATTTTTATAGTAAATGTTGTTGAATATAAAATTTATTTGAGGTTTCAATTCAAAACATTAGTGTCTATCTCGGTTTGCCGTACCTAAACTTTCAGTAGATATTGTTTGGCCTGGATAAGATAAAAATTTAAATGTAGTGGTTTTTCAATCTCGGTTCGTGGTTATCACATTTAACCTACATGAATAGTCATAAATTGGAAAAATATAATATATATTTTTTCCCTTGCCAGTTATGAAGCTCTTGTGATTAGCCCTGTGCTATAAAAAGCGCCATAAAACCATAAAAGACTGAGACTTTCTATTTCATTACGTTTATGTCAGTACAGATGTTTTCAAATAAGAAGGCACGGCTTATAAGTAGAGGATATTATAGTACAGAGTACATCAATGCCAAGGACGCATAGAAGTATTACCGTTGTAACCAGTTTCCGCACACGTTAGAAAAATTCTCTGCAATTATAATTACTGTATTTATTACATCATTCTCTATGTATATATTGTAATTAGCATATGATTACATTGATTTATGCGATGTCATACGGAGTAATATTCGCCGTTTCTAAGTATAATGCTCGTCTTGGAAAAAGTAGCAAATGCAAAAATTCTTCTATCTTGGCAAAGTACGTAAATTATTTTCAATTTGGGCTTAGATATACAGAACACGCGTGCACGCATCACACCTGTTAATATTTTAAAATTCCCAGTCTAATTTCGTTTTTTGATCAGATCATCAACCGATATTATAACGAACGTAGTATTTGACTCTGCATGCTAATTATATATTTATACTCTGTGTATAAAGGAAAATTCCAAATAGCATACATACTGGTTTTTATTGCATAAAATTCTGTAAAATTAACATACACGTAACAGAAGTACCCCATACAAAATTTTGTTACAAAATATAGTTGTCTAGCAAACTGCCCTCCCTTAGCTTCAGAAAAACTACCTTACGATTAGAAATAACATCTACATTGTTTTAGGACTGGGTTTTTCTCGTTTTGTAAATTAGAAATACATATATTCATTCATAACTTTTTTATTTACGGACGCATTGAAATGAAACGAACTTTAAATATTAACTGATGTTTCCCGCTATACCTTAGTGAAAACCATAACGAAATCGATTGAGCCGTTTCAGAGATTAGTGCGAACAAACGCCCAGACAAACAGAAAAAATTCTAACAACTATTGTTTTGTTGTTCTCATAATATATCCTTAATGTACAGAAAACGATCAGTTAGAATTTTATTATATGTATTATATAGCGACCTCTGATCGTGTAACGGAAGACCCTTATTTCCAAGAAACCTAGCTGATAGATTCATTTTTTCTTTTGACGGCTGAATAAATGTTTAAATTAAGAAGTAAATTTGCAGCCAGATGATATATAACGAGGTAATTACACTTCGTTACATCGCCAGTTCACTGCTGGCCATATTTCTCGTCGTATGTGTGTATGAACGGGACGGTCGCAGGTGGCATCGTGTTGACGGCATCGCACAACCCGGGCGGCATTGACAACGACTTCGGCATCAAGTTCAACTGCAGCAACGGCGGGCCCGCGCCTGACCACACCACCAACGACATATACGCGCTGACCACCGCCATCTCGCAGTACAGGATCGTGCCGGACCTCGTGTGCGCCGTGGACAAGATCGGGGTGCAGACGTTTGATGTGAGCTGAATTTTCAGATGCCGATAGAAGACATCTGTTGTCAGTTGTCAGAAATTTACGTATTCATGATAAGTTTGCGGCTAACACTCGTACAGTCCACTCACCCTGAGGATGCTCCGTTGGTGTTGGATACGGTGTGTATGTTGGTATATACTTTTATTTATCACTATCTGTGCCCGCGACTTCGTCCGCGTGGTATTTAACAAAAAAGTTATTTATTAGAAATAAAAGGAGCCTAAGTTACTCTTTATTACATCAGCTACCTGCCAGTGAAAGTCCCGTCAAAATCGGTCCAGCCGTTTCAGAGACTAGCCAGAACGAACAGACAGACAGACGAAAATTGTAAAAAATGTTATGTTGGTATATGTACCGTATATACATTCATATGCATGTAGTAAAAAGCGGTTATTTTAATGTTACAAACAGACACTCCAATTTTATTTATTAGTATAGATATAGATAATTGTATGTTTTCCTTCGTGGGAGGGAGGGAGGTTCTATGCATGGATAGAAGTATATACCATCATACATTGTGCTCGCGGATTGTTGCAAAGTAAATTAATAATAATTTATTCATTTGATGTTTGTTAACATAGATACCTTCGATTTGCGGTAAATTTTTCTATAATTTTTTTTTTTATTTGAGACGTGTGCAAGTTGTAAGTACATCGTCTGTGTCAGATCAACGGTGATCAGTTCGTCGTGGAAGTAATCGACCCGGTGAGGGACTACGTGAGCTACATGAAGGAGATCTTCGACTTCGGCAAGATCGAGACGCTGCTGCAGGGCTCCGAGCAGAGGGGGCCGTTCAAAGTGCTCATCGATTCCATGAGTGGCGGTGAGAATTATCATATCTTATTGTGTTTTTATTTTTGATTACCTATATCACTTGGGTCACGTCTCATAGCTAAGTGGATAGCTTTTTATTCATCGGCGAGTTGTAAGTGGGAGTTATTCATATCGCGTATTATATATTTGTTCCTTTATGTTGCTCTAGAGGCATGATATTCTCAGTAACATTTTTCTCCGATTTAAGAAATTAATTTCATATATATTCAAATTCAAATTCAAAATTATTTAATCATATAGGTATTCAGTAAATACACTTATGAACGTCATTTTTTGCTTCTACCATATTGTTAGCAGCAAAGTGACGTCACATCCGTTAAGAGGAGGGGATGGCGGACAGTCACCGCCAAGCACCTATATAAGACGGTGAGCGCTCGTCTTTACATAGCGCCCCCTTTCCCTAAAGCGGGTCGCATCAGATGTCGGCTTAAAGGCCTCCAGGCCAAAGCCAGCCTCGGGTGGTGTTTAGTGGGTAGGCCCCTAGGTTTTTCGGGAGTCCCACATAACCAGCGCAGCCAGCTGCGCTGGTATGCTATGAGCATTCACCACCCCCCTCCCCCGTTTCCCGGAGGGTAGCCCTTTTTCAATTGTCTGGGCGCCTTGACACACTTATATCTGTGGTGAACGTTTTAAGGGGAAACTCTGCCCGTTTGAATAGTCAATTCTGTTTCGTCTTATATTTGTTTAGAATTTATTTACAACAGTCTGCTTGATTTTCTATTTCGTGATTTATAAATTTCACCGTTTAAAATACTCGTGATCTTAATTAATTTCTTATATTTATTTATTTAGTCTCGTTTTTGCTAAGAATATATATATATATATATATATATATATATATGTATATATATGTAAGTATATATATATATATATGTGTGTGTGTGTGTGTGTGTGTGGGTGTGCGCGCGTGTGTATCTTACTTAAATGTTATGCTTTTAACCAGTAACGGGCCCTTACGTGAAAAGCATATTCATCGACGAGCTGGGCGCTCCCGAGGGGGCGGTGACGCGCGTGACGCCGCTGGAGGACTTCGGCGGCGCGCACCCCGACCCCAACCTGACGTACGCAGCCGACCTGGTCGACACCGTCAAGAACGGGGATTACGATTTCGGCGCCGCTTTCGATGGAGACGGTCCGTTTATTTTGAGTTCTCAGCCCAAATTTTCTTTATTTAATTATTATATTCATCAATGTTTGATTCTTATCTGATGGTAAGCGGCGATAGCCTTAGATGGTGATATATATAGTGTTTTTTGTTCTTGGATCATGTGTGTTTGTGTTTGTGATGTGAGGGTGAGGGTGAGATGCAATAGAAATAACATAACGGAAACAGATTTAGTAAGGTTATAACGGAATTAGAAATGGAAATAGAAGTGAGTTAATATGTTATATGTCCCGCGACTTCATTAGGTATGTGGAGACACATAGACCTAAGTAATGGCTTTAAAATATTTTGTGCACATTGAATATGTATCCACAGAAAGAATTCATTCATTTACATTGTTCGCAGGCGACCGCAACATGATAATCGGTCGCGGGGCATTCTTCGTGACTCCCTCGGACTCGCTGGCCGTACTGGCCAACAGTCTCCAGCACATCCCGTACTTCCAGCGCACCGGTGTGAAGGGCTTCGCACGCAGCATGCCCACCGCCGCGGCCGTGGACCGCGTGGCCCAGGCTTCCGGCAAGGAGATGTTTGAAGTACCCACAGGTTAGTGCTAGTCGTAAAATCGAGTTCGCACAACGGTCTTGACTTTCGTTAATATTCTACTTGAGGAGTAAGTCTGAACTTTGAGATCGGTAGTCTCCATGAATTGCTTTTTTCTTTCTCTAATCATTCCTGCAAATATTGCACGCTTGCTGTTCCGTTATATCTAAGTTAATTTTCATTCGAGCAATACATATGATGTAAATAATTGTTATGCATTAATTTGGGTTCTACCCTCCTTTTTCTCGTTTTATGTGTGCGAGCGCCATGCAATGTGGAACCCTTATTTCGTCGCGATTTCGTGTTTGTAAACCGTCGGATGTGGCTACGTGAAGTTGGAATATTGTTAGCGTTAGTTAGATTAAGGTTGGTGGATACCTATTTTGGTGTGTGCATTTTTTATGTAGAGTGTATTGCCCAGAAAGGGACGTACAAGCCCTATCCTATACAGTCCACTATTCGCCTTCTACCAACCTATATTTTGGGCTCCCGGGGTCGAAGAAACAAATATTCGACTACGAGTATTACGAACCCGGCGAAACAACAATCTCGCAAACACTTGCAAAGGCAAGACTTTATCAATGACACTCCGTGGTAATTTTTAATATTTGAGAGGTCACAAGAAAACCGGTCGATCCATTTCTATTATATTTTTTTTTACAAAATTTACAAGTAGTTTTCAATAAATTGTGATGTGTAATGTTTTAGATCGATTCTATACAATAGTTCTTAAAGGTTGTCCCTGAACATTTCATGGAGGTGTATACAAATATTCTTTATTTATACACCATAGACAATCTTATATAGTGACTTAAAATATAAGGTTTGGTATTTAAAGGGCAACCTTTTTTGTAGGTGGCCAACCTGTCTACTGTGAAGCACTACGATGGATGCTCCAGATCCTACCAGTTGTGATCCCAATGCCCTTTAGTAATCCTCACACAAAGCATGCGTTAGAATCTCAGGTAACGCCAGTTTTATTAAATTTAAGGTTGGAAGTACTTCGGTAACCTGATGGACGCCGGCCGGCTGTCGCTCTGCGGGGAGGAGAGCTTCGGCACCGGCTCCGACCACGTTCGCGAGAAGGACGGGCTCTGGGCCGCGCTGGCCTGGCTCTCCGTGCTGGCCGCCACCGGCAAGACTGTGGAGGCGATCCTCGTGGACCACTGGAAGCAGTACGGCAGGAACTATTTCACTAGGTGACTGTGGTTACACTTCACATGAGGTTTTGAAGCATTCAGAATCCCGCTTATTCAGAACTGACTCCAGCGACTGGCTCATATATAGACTTACTGATACTCTTTGATAAACAATGTTATGAAGTTTTGTTAATTATTAACATTATTAATAATTGTTTCACAGCCAGGCTCTCGGATCTCTCGCATTGAAAAGGGTTAAGGTTATATATCCACTACTAGCCTGCTTGCTCTGTGGCTCCCGATAACAAACCTGTTGTGTTGACCAACTCAATTCATCCCTGCGAGTAGCTCATTATCGATTAAAATAATGCATCAACTGAATGTTAGGTATTATTTGAAATATAACATTAAAAACAAAAAAAATTTTCGGTCACTAAATATTAAAAATATAGTTGAACAGTGGGGAATGTCTATTAAAATTATAAATAATGTAACCGATGGTACAGCTCCCCATCAAATTATAATGTTTAGTAATTGTCTTGATTTAAGTACTTTTCCAAATGTAATGAATTATAGCATAATCATTCCTCATTAAATCTAGTGATCATTCCTACTGGGATTGTTGGTTAAAGAGAATTGTAATAAAATATAAAGTCATAGACATTAAGAAAATTAATTATTTATGATTATCTCCAGGTACGACTACGAGGAATGTCCTAGTGACCCGTGCAACGAGATGATGCAGGCCCTCGAGAAGCGCATCACGTCGCCGGGGTTCGTGGGGTCCGTGCACTCGGCCGGCGGCAGGCGCTACGTGGTGGCCGCGGCCGACAACTTCTCGTACATGGACCCCGTCGACCGGAGCGTTGCTATGAAACAGGTGCCACATGTATATGTCATATGTCTGTATGTCTGCGGCGCCGTGTTCGGTCATGCAGAAGAAACGGCACGTACATCCTGTGCCATGGGTAATGTATGTGCATTACGTGGGTATACAACGTGCACTGAAAATTTTTTTCACAGAAAATGCACTATAAAATTAAGTGTATTTAAACGTTTATTATATATATATATAGGAACATAATACTGTTTCGAGATACTGCACAGAACGATCTTGTGAAGTGTGTTGTGGTGATATTTGCCTGACACTATAATGATACGGTAATGTAGACACACAAATATATGAGTAGGATCCAAGAAGTGTATACAGTCTAATTAGATTATTGTCTGTGTGTGTGCGCGTGCGCGTGTGTGTTTGTGTAAGCTATGGATATTCATGTTACGAAATTATTATTTTCATAATATTAATAAATATAGAATATAGATAGATACATTATAAAATATTTTATGATTTCAACTATCATATTCTACTGAATTCTTGTTTAATAATCGAATAGAATTGGGAGTCGCATTGTTTATCAATTGTCTAATTTGTTAACGCAATAAGGCCACAAGGTCAATATACAAATCTATTGCCACTAAATATAACTTCAGGGCGGCTAACTCATAACCATCGCTTCCATCCAGGGTCTCCGCATCATCTTCGAGGACGGCTCCCGGATCGTGGTGCGTCTCAGCGGCACCGGCAGCTCGGGCGCCACTGTCAGGTGACTGTTCGAAAAATCTTAAAATTATAATAAAAGTCTAATTATGTCATAATTAAAAAAAAATAGTAAAAGTATTTCAATTTTGTGCGTGCGGTATGTGTGGCAGTGTACAGAATGAAATTCCAAAGAATTCGAAGTATATATTATAGTTTATAATGTGCAGTCACATATATGTATCGCTCATATAATAACATGAGTACACAAGAGCAGTGCACGACACGAAGTATGAGGGTCGACTGCCGGTGTAGGTGCGGCGTCAGCGGACCGCTAGCGTCGCCACAGATGATTCATATGTTTAACTTCACGACCCACAGGCTGTACATAGACTCGTACGAGGCCGCGGACGTGCTGGGGGACGCGCAGGTGATGCTGAAGCCGCTGATCGACGTGGCGCTGCAGCTGTCGCAGCTGCAGATCTACACCGGCCGCGACGCGCCCACCGTCATCACGTAGAGCCTTGTACCACCCAACACCCACCACCGCCAACGTTCGATGCGCAGTGCGGGTCACCCACGTGGGGACGCGTCAACTTGGCTCGCCTCTACGAACACGTCATCATCTCAACCATTACAAAATATAAAATACGATTATATTATTTTAATATAATTATAGACGCAGCAGCAGCAAAATCATCACAAACACCTCATTGACAATCACCTCCACAATCACACCAAAGCTTTTATTTTATTGCACTGAAGAAGAACTGACGTGCTTCGGAACTTGACCACGCCCCCTATGGATAGTCTTCCATGGACTGTAGTGGCCGCTTAGCACCACTTGCATTGGCAAAATATTGAATAAAAATAGTACAGACATGACAGCTTCTATATATGTTCAGCTCCATTGATATAGATGTAGTATACTCGGTACGATTGGTGTTAACTGGCCAGTGCATCCCACGGAGACAATCCTTTTCAATATCCACTTCTATAATATCCAATACATTTTAAAGTACGAACCATTAGTGACTCTCAGAGTGGTTTCTGGCTTCGAAATGAAAGGTGAAAAAGTATTTGATGGCATCTTAAAATACTTACATGTATTCATACGCAGTATGTCTGCGCAGTATTGGCACAAATGGTCGACTTACCGAATTACACAGATGTATTTAGTTAACTAACAGAAACGTTGCATTAAGCTAAATCTATTTAACAGAAATTTAATTTACTTATTAAACACGTACACATGTATGTACGTTATGTTCCAGTATGTGTAATTTGTTGAACTATCTATGGTTGTCGCTGATAGATAGGTAATAGAGCGGTCCCGACACGTAATGTGTTTCATGTTGCGGTGGTGATCACTTACCATCAAGTGTCCTGTCGGTTTGATTCTCAGTTATAAATATATAAACAATGAATATGTATGTTTGTCACGAGTGTCATATTTTGTGCCTGTTTTGACGTATGGTCTGTTGTGGCAACGGCAACAGCTCAGTCGAATGCAATCGATCTAGAATAGAATAGAATAGAATGTAAATTTCGAACAAGATCCCTCTGTGATCGTACGATTTAAATCGATGTAGACAGTTACTTTCTGTCTTCTTCTTTCTTGGCCGACAACTTCGGTGTTACTCATGTACACGGGCGACCGTGACCACTTACCATCGGGTGGCTCGTCTGCTCGTTTGTCGGCTATTAACATAAAAAAAATGGGCGCACTACTAGATTAAACACTATTCCAAAACAAATTTTGTAGCTACCCTCCTGGACACTTGAGTCTAGTTATCTTGTTGTTATCAGAATTACAACTCCAATACATTAAAATAATCTATATTAATATTCTAAAAAGAGAGTTTTGTGTTTGCGTTTATGTGGAAGGTAATCTTCGGAATCACGGCACCTACATGAAAAAATACATTATTGCAGATTCTCATAGGCTGTATATCAAATTTATGTGTATAATAATCAATGGTTGAAACCGGGAAGGGCCGCCAGTTAAAAATAAAATGAGAGAATGTGTACGCGGCTTAATTACTGGAATTTTTATCTATTTTATGATCTTCCAAATTTAAATATTTGTTTTTGTTTTTTTACTTCATCATACCTAAAAATGCGAGTTGACTCGATTCTTGTGTCTAGGAATAATATACATTTTTACGATTGGAGTTCGACAAAACCAAAGAAATATGTATCGGAAGTCTGATGAATGTAAAATAATGTTCACCGATGTAATTAGCTCTTAATTTCTTAAACGAACCAAATTTAATGCGTGATATTAATGAGTAATTTTCATAATCGTTCTCATGTCGATGTAATGAGAGACAGCGAGTCGATGTGTTTCATGTTTGGTTTTATGAAATCTGTTCGTTGTCACGTGCACGTTGACCTGCGATAGTAGTATAGAATATATGTTTATAAACCGTAGTACAATTAGGAGAGATCACAGTTTCATTGTTAATGGATAAGAATTAAGAATAAAAGAATGTCATTTGTTACAAATTTTATATTAATTTATTCTTTTCCCAAAGGATATTTACTCGTTTAAATAAAAAAAAAACCTATAAAATATAAATGTTTATTACTATCCCTACGTCCTAAATTATGACTAGATCATAATATATTATTTACATATTATATCCGCGCTTCAGTAGATTTGGTGCTGTCCCCGCACCGGTAACACCGCGCCGCGAGGACACACGCAACTGAGCGTCACATTGCTTACATAACAAACATTTATGTCACGTTTATGTTCGGCTATCCTCGGTTGGAAATCGAATTCGAGACTTCCGACTGACTGGTCACTAAGTGAGCTACAGGGCCGACGTAATAATTATTGATTGAGTAAACATTTCAATTTGACTACTTCAACTACAGTCTAATTTGAAATAGGCCAGTTAATAATAACACTAGATAAAAACATAATATTATTATGAGTGACAAACAGACGAAGATAACTCATTAAAATCTATAGTGTTATAGTCTCCTGAATAGCAAACCTGTATGGTTAGATGGCGTTACCAGTTATGGTAATGATGGGTGTGTGATGGTAGTGGCCTAGGTGACCTAGGTCACGCGTGTAGTCGGTGCTGGGAACGCGGCTCAAAGAAATTACAAAAGTTCGATATACAAAAATAAACAGTTTATTCCACAAGCACAATTATAATAGTTAATACTACACGAAACACAACACGAGAAAATAACCGTTAAATAAAGAAGGAGAGAGAGTGGTAGACAGTGAGAATGATAGCACAGGAAACAGTCTTAACATTTAAACAAGCAAACGATAAATAGGCGCAGCGAAAGTACTAACAAGCGATCGTAGTTGAGCGATCAAGCGACACGGGTGTTACGCGGGACGAAGGAAAGCCAACTGCCGGATGCCGAGCGCGGACTGAGCAGCGCGCGCGCCGGGCGATCCCGTTAGCGGGGTGTGGGAGGTGCGGAGAGCAGTGAAACCGCCGCGCGGCTGCCCAGCCGGTGATGGCAAAAATCGGCAACCGAAGTGGCGCGTCGACTCCAAGACGCGTCAGGTTCGAGTCCGCGTGTGTGTGCTTGTGTGCTATGTATGGTGTGTAAAGAATATAAAATATAAACATAATATAATAAATAAGTGTATGTGTGTGTGTGTAATATATATTATAAACTACATAAATACGTATGAATGTGGGCCGAAGGTGCCCACACCTGTTTAATCTCGAATAAAATCAGAATAATTACAAATATACCAAATGCAAAATCTATTAATAATAGCTATAAGTTATTTAATATCTATTAACACGCAGTATTTCACATACTCAAATAGTAGGTATGCATCGTGTTTCGTACAGTTGCTGTACCTAAACATACATAATATCCTAACTGAGATGTGTGAAGTAAATCCACTGTGCAAAATGTACGGTAAAGCCTTTTACGTAGTGGCTTATGCCACAGGAGTCTGCTGACGACACGACCACAGAGTAATGAGACTTGGTAAACAATATAGTAATGTTCTCCCTATACTTATATAATATGTAGGCACATTACTTTTAGTTATATTATAACATTAATAGTGACTTATTACATACTTATTTATTATCGCCTGCTGTTACAAGCATTCAATTCGCTTTTTGAACTATGAATTCGTTATATGCAACTCAGCTTTAACATAATGCATGTTCGAGGTTTAAACTATGGTTTTTTTTTGGAAAACATCGAATCCAAATCAAGCCGAGCATTGATTTCAATTGTTTGTGTATTGAATTAATTTTTTATACAATTTTCAACACTGAAGACACCAAACTCATTAACAGAAAACTATATCTAATATTCAGCAAACGGCATTAGCGCCAACACCTGCCCCATTGAAACATGCTTTATGACAGAATTAGCAGGAGCGATAGGAACGGCTAACATACAAATTTTAGCTTGTCGTGACCTATTCAATAAAGAACTGCATGAAAAGGTTGGCAGCTCCGAATACGACGATGCAGCAGTAGAGGAGAGTTTTCCAGGGGGTGAGTTCGCCGCGCAGCTGCAGCGAGCGTGCATGTAGCAGCGTGGGCAGTGCGAACACATGCACCAGGCCGCTCACCGCGCCGGTGTACCTGACGGAATCGACAACTTTAATGATTTAAAAATACTTTTAAAGCTATTATTTAAATAATATTCTCAGAATTGACACATAATATAAATATGTTCAACTATCTAACATGTTTTCCATAAACCGTACACCACAAACAGAAACATTGCAAATATATAAGTAAGTTATTTAAGTATTACTGAATGCACCTTTTAGGTACCAAACCTAACTGCAGTAGAGCTGACGGCGCAACGTTGGCAAACTTCAGGAATTGTTATATAAGAATAAGTTTTGGTTCAACTCTTTAGTTGATCATCGACTGTGGTCCATTATAAAACTCATTATTCTGATGCCCTAATACGTCGACAACGGAAATACTTTATTAAGATAAAGGGCCTCACTTGTTTACTACTACTACTAGTATACGCAATACACACCGTATAATTGTCCCGACGTTAGGACAGAAACAGGCGACGAGCACGCACACGCCGACAATGGCCACGTTGACGAGCAGCTTCAGTCTCGTGCTGCTCTTGAACGGCAGCAGCAGGATGGCCTCCGTGCGCAGCATGAACGCCACCAGGGGGTACACTGTTACCACCTTGAACGCGTTCATAATAATGCAGTACATAACAATGCATAAAGTACACTTATAATATTATGGTTGTTGTATGCACATACTATTAAGTAGCAGAAGAAGAAGAAGAAGAGAGAAGCGGTGAATGCCTCCCCACTAAACACCACATGAAGTTGACTTCGACCCTGTGTCCTGTAAGCCTTCTTTGGGATGAGGGGTGCAAGTGAGGAAAAAAGGTTCTAGAATCTTAACTGCGCTCACATACTTTACATACTCAGCGTTAAATAAAGAGAGAGGATAAATCAAATGTTGCTATCTCTCTTGTCTGCACTTTTACTTACTAGATGGCGCTGTTAATGTTGGGCCCTCTAGCTTTATGTTGCACTGCTAGTGGTTATTATTGTAGTATGTAGATACATTGTGTTAGGAAGTTTGTTGCCGCTGCTGATTCAATTCACCAACCTGAAAAAGCAGTAGAACTCTGGCTACGGCGGTCATGACGTCATGCATCTCAAAGTTGTTTAGCATGTTCTGAAACAAATCACTGTTCAGTAATGAAGGTTTTACATATCTATAAGTTACACATATAAGAAGCATCCGATAGGACAGACATGCAGTTTGGTCAATGAACAACGAAAAAAAACTTCAAATAAGAATACACACACGGTTCTATATATATGTTTTTTTCTGCTAATAACTACGCATCGGTATGAACAAAGGCGTTGGCCGTCAAGCAGGAAGTTGGAAATCGACTACTGGATATTACAACCGAAACATCTTACAATATTCCAACCCTCATTCCAGGGGTCGAAAAACCAGTTCATTTGATTAAGCCTTTGGAAGGGGTTAAGCCGTTCAAGTATTACTCGTTCGTTTGAGTTAACCTGCGATTAGCTTAGCCGGTATAGTGTTAAGCCTTTAGATCGGGTTAACCCTAACCAACCCAAGTTGTTTGGGATATGGTTTTGAAGGGTTTTTTTAAAAGACTTGTTATTTTTAATTTGCTTACTAACCGCTTACTTTAATGAAAAATTAATCTAAATACAATCACGTTTAAGATCAAAATCGATTGCGTTCAATTGGGAATCTCCTACCGTTGAAAACTGTGGAAGGGGTTTTGATTGGGTTTTGAGTTAACTCGAATTAATGAAATGAACGGCTTAGTAGCCTTGAATCGAAAACGAATCGAATATGTATAGAGTTTAAGACCGAGATAGCTTGCGCTCAGTCCAAAACCGGTTACCTACAAAACCTCTTGAGGGGGTTTTGAGTTAACTCGAATTAATTCAAACAAAGGCCTTAGTCGTATGAGCGGTTAATCGTTGAAAGACTTACCAGTATGTATAGGTTTCTCAAAACCAGTGTTAAAAATACCCACTTAAAAACCCTTTAAAGGGTAAGCGGTTCCGGGCGCTGCCTCATTCCACTAGGGTGGTGGAGAGTTAGATAAATAATCTCTCTATAATTAACTCTGTACGATTCGCCCTGCCTCCGTGTATACAACCTGGCCTGAACTACAAGTAATTCAACTCAGACTCAAGAGTCTGTAGTTGCGAAATGTATGTATTTATTATTATATATGTATATACGTAAAAGTTTATGTTGTAATAATATGTATGTATGTTTTAGTGAGCAATATTTATTTAGTATTGTTCTCATACAGTACGTATTTAACAATTTCTAATCAAAAAAGCTGACTGTTAAAAAATTCAAACTGTATACCTTATTTTAAGGTTTTTACAGAACACGATAAATAAATAAATCCCCTCTACAGTACCTACGGTCCGTGTTTCAGATATATATGAGATATTGCAAACAAACTCACATCTTCTATACAGGACTTGGCTAGCGGGAAGCAGACGTAGAAGATAGCGCCCACCAACGTGTACGTGATTGTGACCAACAGGAATGCTATCGTCAGGTCGCGGCCCTGCAATACCACTAATTCACTTTCACAAACTCGACTGAAACAGTGTCAAACTAACTTAGAAAAACTTAAAATCGAATTTAATAATTTTTACTCACTACAATACTAGCTTTCCGTCCTTGTATAGGGTGGCTAAAATTTAATGAAATTCAACAAAGAATAGTCACAATCTTGCTTTAAAAACATAGAATTTTGCACTAAGTCGTGTAATAAATAACATAGGTTTGTACTGGGGAAATATTTGTGCTCAAGTACATCAATCTATTGTTGTTTCTATTAATAACTAAAAAACGGTCACACACTCACATCAATATACTAGGATTTCCTGTGTTGCAGATGGTATGAACATACACAAATATGACATCACAAACACTCTCGACCCGAGAACAAACATTCATCTGTCACATCAATGTTTGTCCTAACCGGGAATCAAATTCAGGACCACTCGCTTTGCCGGCAGGCTCAT
The DNA here is from genome assembly GCA_003671415.1 of Megathymus violae. Classification (NCBI taxonomy): domain Eukaryota; kingdom Metazoa; phylum Arthropoda; class Insecta; order Lepidoptera; family Hesperiidae; genus Megathymus; species Megathymus violae. The sequence continues at coordinate 2,088,076 of PDGT01000038.1, read as the reverse complement.
TACAGGGCTACGGGGCTGTCCTACTTTCTCTCTATTTTTATTTTTCTCTATACATTTCCAGAACTATTGACCTCCCTTTATAACTTGACGGTCGGGTAAATTTCAGAGGTTCCGTCGTCGATCTCAGATAGAGCCAGTCATATTTTTGAATATTTTTTCAATGCCTTGTTATTTTTTATATCCTCTTAGAAAGCCCGTGTTAAAAATCTCTCATTTTCAACATTGCACCTGGCAACATAGAACGTGTCCGTCTCATTCCATATTAAAAATCGTGTTATCACTATAATGAAAACTGTACTTTATAACTGTACTAGTAGTGAACTCACATTGTTCTCCTGACGTTCATTGTTAGTCATAATGGTGATGATAATGTTGTGTATGTAGTACGAGAGAGCCAGCATCCCGCTCAACACGGCTGCATTCTTGCCCACCGGGGCCCACGTCACTGCCGACGTCACGCCCATGTTAACACCCCACGTGATGCCCTTCACCGCCACGAACACCAGTAGATACAGAACGGATAATGTACCTGAAAAACACATTCGTACCTGACCAATTTCCGAACGACAGTAGAAGACGTCTAGCAAGATCCTGTAACGCACTATCCGATTTTTTTTATCGTGTGATCGATTATCATGTATTGTTTGTTATTTATATTATAATTAATGCTATAAAAGTACCGGTTCTGACATTTAAAAATAACATTTCCTGCACCATGGATAGCATGGACTAATACAAATTAACATTTAGCTTTCATATATAGCCAACCTGTTATGAAAATTAAATCAGGTACCTACCCTTCGTTTCTTAGGTAAAGTCAATACCACCACCAGTTGTTAAAGTTGTCGTTAAAGTAAAAATACTTTAAGTATAAACTCACCCAAAGAATTGAATTTGGTGAAGAAGGAAACGTTGTTGAAGTTCAGCAGCGGGAAGACGAGGATGGCCACGTACAGAGGTACGGTAGAGTGCAGCCCCCAGTAGGGCGAGGGCGCCGGGGCGTCCGCAGGGGGTTCCAGGATGGGCGCGTTGCGCGGACACAGCAGTGACGAGTTGTACGATGTGCTGTTTGACGGTAGATCTACAAATACGACATTATCTTTTTATAGGATACATATTCAAACTAAATTTCTGCATGAGGATCGTAGACTATAAGGTAATGTAGAAATTTTGCTCTTGCGTGCGATTTAATAAACATTCGAACATTGGTGTTTAAAAGTAATCATATGCAAAAAATACTTTCCGACCTCGGTTTTCCGATCTTAACCGATCTTTGCTTAATAATTAAACACAGGCGATAACCGTCCATTTATTAACTTATTAGATAGAAACGTGGCCAACTGTTTGATAAAATGTGATTGTAAGCTGGAGTTTGGTTTTAATAAGACCTGACTTATTACCAGATACTTTGTTATAATTCCTGGCCCAAGAAAAACCCTAATTGGGAGTGACTGTTCTGAAATTGCCCACTGTCAAATAATTACGATAATAAATTTTACATGTTTATGTCAACCATTGGCATAGGGGATGTAAAAAACATGTTAGCAGATATCTATCTAATCATCTTAAACCACTATTGGACAAATATAAATAGACTAAGCTTTTCTGTAACTGGTGTTGATGTGTTCGTGTCAGGTTGCTTCAGCTACTTGGTGAATTATATCACTAGGTCCTAGGTCACTAGGTAGGCGCACGCTGTCCTGAGCCATCATCCAACGGCTAACCTTTTGACTAACTACGGTGACTTACCCATAAGATAGTTAACCGTGAAGTAGAGGAAGTTTGTGATGAGCACCCAGTAGACTACGGTGGCGCCCAACAGCACCAACAAGCTGAAAACGTGTGCCACGCCCTCCGCCTGGCGTCCCAGCAGCACGCGGCACAGTGCTGGCACCTCGCAAGAGTCGCCGCCTGGGGAACGAAACCCGCCCAGTGTAGTAAGTAATATGGCGTGCTAAACAAAGGTATCCGAGAAAAAGAGATTCAGACTCGATTTATTATTTTCCTGTTCCTTCTAATACTGGTATAAAATAAACCTTATATATTTAACCTAAATCGCTAAAACCCAACTAATAAAAACGCAACAAGCTACACATTATTTTAGGTTATTTTAAACCTATACATTTCTGATGTTAAAAAAATACCTGGCCTGACCATGCAGAGATATTAAGTGCCATAGGTAACAATAAAATTCAATAAGCGCCATTAATATGTATGAAGTAAATTGGTACCGTGGTAGTAGTTGACCCTCAGCAGCAGATGCGCCGTGTAAAGACACAGAGCGGCCATCAGCACCATCAGCACCAGCGCCACGGCCAGCCCCGCGCGCTCCACGCCCCACGCCATCGTCAGCAGCGACGAGCCCATGACGGTGTTCCATACCGAGAAGCTGCGTGTCATTATCGTCATTAAGGTGCCAACTGTCTTGATCGATTTTTGACGATCGATATTGTCGGATGTAGTAGTAGGAAAAGAATATGTACCGGCGTATCAACGATGATATGAATAAATGAGTTCTAATATTTTAAATTTATGTTGTGCTTCGATAATCGTAAGGTTCGTCAGCTTCACAGATTTATTCGAGTATCGATCGATGATGTCACGTGTAACGTCAATATAAAGGTTTCAATTGTTAAAGTTAATAGACAATAATAATATGGCAATAGGTCAAGAAACAAGAAAGAAACAGGAAATCCGCTCATTAATATTCTCCGACTATACAAGCAGAAGCACGCTACCACGATTTTTGTTGAGATTACACCGGGTCCAAAGCCCAGGGATTCATAAGGGGACCTGAGGTCATAGCTTGTCCAGTTGTTGAACAGGGGACTCCAACAGCAGGGGGCAAAAGTTACTCAACTTACACAGTAACGAGTGAACTTTGTTTCTTTTCCTCCAATTTGGCCGGCTTTTCAAATGTTCGCTTGTAAGTTTCTAAAATTTCCCGTGCTGACAGATGGGCTGGACCCTGAAAAAATACACAATATACTTGATAATAACCATGAGAGGTATTAACAAAAGCAAAATGAAATGAGTGGTCGAATCAAGTGCCTTCGGTAGCAGTTGGGAGTTGGATGGATGAATGCCCGTGGCTAAATTTTCTAAGCAGTTTCCAGACCCGAAGGGCATGTCAAGCTGTTGGTAAGTCATAATAGTCCGATAAAAGTCATCGTGCTATTACGGAAGCTTCAGTGCGATGCAAGAACTTAAACACTAAGTCACTGAAGCAGCGTGGAAGTGGCCTTCTTAATTATCAGAAGAGACCTATACCCTGCAGTGGACTTAGAAGAACCCACTAGAACGAATCAATTATTTTATTTTTAACATAAACTAAACTCAATAATTATTTAAAAAACATTGTTCGGAATTAACTCCGCTTATCGTAAAAAACTGTACGCATATACAATTCACTATCAGATATTATTAAATATAGGCTTATATAGTATTGAATCATGTTTACTTAAAATAAATTATTATCAGTCGAGGAAGAACTGATACTAGAAAATTCGACGTCATGTTTCGCGGACTTCGCGGTAGTGAAGTTCCGTAGCTGAGATGAGTATCGAATGAATGCTAAGTTTAGAACTTTGTACTTATTAGCCAAAAAGTGAATTATTAAGGAGTTATTTTTACGTAATTCAAAGCGTATACTTCACAAACTATTGACTCAAATAAGTTTTTACATCGAGTTTTAAAGAACTATTAATATATTGAACAATTAATTATATATAAATGATTATTTAAAATTTTATATTTTTACCTTGCTTAAACATCATTATGTTATATAGCCATGCGCAAACACGTGGTCTTACTACATACCAATTTTCATACAGATCCGTCAATTCGCTCTTCAGTTGTACCGGGACATCAGACACAGAAAGACAAAAGTTATCAAAATAGTAATGTTGATGTCATTGAGTCATACAACCAATATTTATCATGAAATTTTACAAAAAATGGAATTGGACAGACACTACAGATACATAGAAGTATCACTCCTGATCATTTTTTAATTTCTAATTTTGCTATTTCATTCCATGACCGTCCATAGCATTCAAGTTTACCACACACACCATCAAGTTTCGTCTATCTAGTGACAATATTCTCCGATTAAAATGGCTACGGCATATGCACAACCAGATACACAGACATGACGACGATTCAGGAGATTCGTTTTTGCAGTTCTGCCATGGAACCCCAGAAATTGGCAATGTGTTATGCACATGATCTTTACATAACAGCTACTCGTATCACTTTGTGTTCCATCTTGATGATGCCATTCCTTTGAGATGTTTCTCATGACTAAATTTGATGGACTATTTAAATGTAACGATATTGCCAAGTTGGTTGATGCTTGTTGGTAATCGTTGGTCTTGCGATATTGTACATGATGATACATACATAATGATAAAGGATTTGCGCTCTTGAGCGTCTCTAACAAAATTCAAATAGGACCAGTCACTTTACATTATACAGTTGCTCTCTTGAACCCGAAAACCCAACTTGGAATACATCCATCTATTTCGTATTTTCTACAACTGATTTGACATTGACAAGATAAAGCGTAAAGACGAATAATTTGACTATGTCGCTCTTAGCCTGCTAAGGAAGTTCAGTATCGATTCACTGTCGTGTTTGACAATACAACTTAAGTCCAACGACCCGAGGGTGAAACGAGATGACAATAATACCAGGGAATCCCCGCTGCTGTCAGTTGTGTTGGTATTGTAGACTGATGCCAGCATGGGACCCTCGAGCAGCGGCGACGCTTCGCAGCAACCTATTGTTTTGCGCAGGCTGTACCCGGGGCTGCCGTTGTCTATCAGGGACCCGTAGGACCTGCTAAATACGGATTAAAGATAATATCCGGTAAACGTACAGAGGACGCACGTAGGCAGTAAAGAATTATTTTCACAGTTGATTTAAGAAAGGTCGTAGCGAAGCCAAGTTAGCCCAAAGAAAGGATCAACTAAATACTAAACCATATATCGCTAATTACTAGTTAAAAACCATAGCCGTTATCCGCCGCGAAAGTGATAATTCCAATATAATAATTTTAGCGCTGCATTGTATCCCAAGACACCGAAGGGTCATCATAAAAGCCTAAGATAAGAGAACATTGCTCGCGTGCCTCGCGTCCAAATACAATTTACAATTTTGTAATCTTACCGTTTTGCGACGTGTGACTTATTGTTATGACGAGCTTATTAACGAAGACACGTATGACATACATCAGATAACCAACAATAGACGCATTAAAGTCATGTCCAGAAATAGTTGCAGAAACGATTAATATTTATGTCTTTATATTATACGGTTACAATCTACTTAAACTAAAATGATAATAAATTCTATTCTATTCTACTAGTACGTCCAATTTAATCAAAAAATCCATAGAACAAAAAACCACACAAATCTCCGAGTCCAAGTTTGTGTAACGCGAAATATAATTTGAAATAAAGTTAATAAGTAAAAGTGATCGCAGATAGCCCGGAACGTCAGGTCAGGTTGATCGTGAGCTACGCGGACATCGCCCACTTTAATTGCAAAAAATATTCATGCTTTTGGACACTATACGCCGACCTAATTAAATGCACAGGGTCTTGTCCAGCCGTTACCGCCGTTAAATTTTTTGAGGACTTACATGATTATATTAAGTTGTCGCCAACTCCGATTGTTGTCGTTAAATAAGTCGTCATGCCATGTCGGACGCCTGACCTAATTTCTGCGTCTCTCTCATCTCTTTATCAATCCGCACTAAAGGAGTGCAGTGGACTTCGCTCCGAGCTTCAAGTTCAGTCGAAGACTCGAGCCCCTTTAGCAGGTGGCTATCGGGCTGCGGCTAAAATCATCGAAGATCGATTCATATATTATAAACGGGCACTTACCTGTGTTTATACTGTCTCTCGTCTTCAGCACACTCGCAGTCGGAGAAGTCTGAGCAGGCGCTGCCGAATATTCTGCGCAATGCAATAATCTGTTATCACATCGGCGAGCCGCCTCTGATGTTAAGTAGTCATTATTGGGAACTTGTGATACGAAAATGATCGTTGCACATTTAAATATTACATACTTAATCACCCGTCACCTAAATTAGTACAGTTAAACATTATAGCTACAACATACACAGGAAAACTACAAAAACAAAAAAATGATTGTTTTCTGATCTCGTCTTGACATGTAATGTAAAGCTTCGGTGATCAGACTGTCTCGAAGCCTATGCTGCCGCGATCTAAACGCAAATAAATAGAGATGTCGGTTTAATAGTCAAAGAGCTAATAATATAACTTTATTACATGTAAATAAATTATTAAATTATTGTTTCTTTCGTTATTTTCCTTAATCATAGAAGATAAACATGTATGATTTTGAATCCGACATGGATGCAAGCAAAAATTCATTACTTACTCCACCTATAAATTGGAATTGTGAGACCTTGAACTGATCAGAGCATAAGTTAAACCTAAAATAAGATTATACAAGAGCAAACCATGTACCTGGTGGAAATCTCTGTCAGTCGACCCTATAAACTGTAATTTACAAGCAATATTAACCATTGTTAATTGATGTAGATTTTTGGGAATCCCTGATCTAGATAATTAATAACTTAAGAAGTCTTCCATATGTCCATTATTCAGGGAACTCTGGCAACTACCGTAAACATATTGCACGTTGGTTGGCATATTTGTATAATTTCCAATTAGGCGTCATTGCGTCAAGTTCGGAGAAAACTAGTTACTCATTGTAGATTTTTGAACATTTAAACCCCTATATATGGCGTCCATGAATCCAATCACACTAATACAACTTGTTGATAGATTAGCCAATAATATCCTAACTCACATCAATAAAAAAAGCAAAATGGCGCATATGACCTAGATATTTTAAGAACGTTATTATCTGAAGATTCAAGGCGACATGTCATAATTATTATTTACTATTATTTGACGGACATGTTGTAAACAGCTTTAACCTCAACTGTTGGGTGACTGCATTTATTATGTATTACTATTTTTGCCGATAAATAGGTGGTTATTATTTCAAGATCTTTAATTGATCACTTAATTATTCCGTGGTTCAAAATCTAGCAAACCTCTTGCAAATTTAAAACGTTCACATCGATTTATTTGTTACAGTTATCTAATTACATTTACTTAGAATATCAAGTAAAAACAAGTAAGTTAAAGCAGGTTAATTTTCTAGTTTTTTTTTCTTCATTTAATTAAAAAACGAAAATATAGTTTTATATAAGTATACATCACCGGCCCCCTGACCGTTTTAAACAGTGGTTGTTAAAAAAGCTACAAGTACGTATTTCTGCAGCTATGCAGGGGCAAAGATCAGACATTAGTAGTACTTATAACTGCGTTGCTCCGACCGATAAATGAACGTAAGTTCAATATTAAATATGACGAAAGTTTTATCGGTATTTCATCATCTGTAACTTTGTCGTCGTGTTGATTTTAAAGTTGTTACGGAGTTATATTATTAGGTACTCGATTATAATTACCCTTAGATTAGATAGATATTCAAGTATATTGAATGCTAAATAGGTTAAAGTCTATTCAAATATTTTTTTTAATATAAAATTATGATTTACTTACAATAAAGTTACTTTATCATTGAGCTCAGCACATCTGTTAAATAAAAAATATAACCACCAAAGACATGTGAAATGAAATAAAAAGTTAAAACATTTCCTTTTATTCTCAACTGCTATAATGTAACTGCATTATTTTCCTATAGACAAAATTAAAAGATCTACTGGTGAACTCAGATCGCTACAATAATAAGAAAATCTTGGAAACAAAACAGAATCCGTCTCGTTCTAAGTACTAGCGAGCGGATCTATGGCTTTATTAAATAGTTTTTTGATTAATAATTAATTATAATCATATCAATAACTGATATGATACAAAATACAATATTGATACGAAATAAAAATCTTGACATAGTTTACACCCTTGGGCCTTGTTTAACAACCGAGTTTATATAGTAAGTGTTAGAAATATATAATAATTTACGGAGAAGTCTCTTTAGAAACGCATTTTTACGCTACGGCTTATCAAAGATACCTATTTTATATTAATTACCTACAGAAAAGTAAGTTCGTGAGTTAAAGCAAAAGACAGTAAGATAATAACGCAACTAAAAAAGGCCAACACTGGATGATAATCACATTGTCATCCAGATGGAGAGCGTTGACACGTAATCTTTAAAAAAATATGTCAATGCTACGTAACTACTATGGAGTAAGTATCAAAGCCATACTGTGACGTTATTCTGTATGTACCTATAATTTAATTAGGGAAGTATTCAATTGAAATACTTAAATTTATGGAATAAAGCGAACAAATTCGTGAAGAGTGAGGTTTGTCTGTGTGTCTGTGAGATTCTTTTATAGATCGGACGATTGCTTAAACACACGTAAACATGTAACTAATAACATCCAGGCTGTCAAGTAACGTGATACTGCTTTACTAGGCAACGGGTGTTATAAGGAACATATAAGGAAGGATTGCCCAGCTGAAGTGGCAGTGGGCGGGACACCTAGTTAGGAGAACCGATGGCCGTTGGGGCGGAAAGGTTCTCGAATGGCGACCACGCACATGGGCGACGCTCAGTGGGTAGACCCTCAAGGAGATGGACCGACGATCTGGTGAAGGTCGCGGGTAGCGCAGGACCGATCGTTGTGGAGATCCTTGGGGGAGGCCTATGCCCAGCAGTGGGCGTTGTCCGGCTGAGATGATGATGATGATGATGGGTGTTATAAGATTTTGAAAAGTATAGCATTTTTTATAAGAGTGACTCTAATTATAATATTGTACGCCTCGTGAGCGAGACATATGAATCTAAATGTACAATGGAACACCAATTTATGAATTTCTATTGTGATAATAAAATTATAATGATTATAATTTTACTCGGCGTTAGTGGTTAAAATTAATTTTCAATTAGGGTGGCAGCACATTTTTCGAACATAAAATTAATATAAAAAAGCATGTTTGTGTCTGTCAGCAAGCTACAAGGATGCCAGGGTTCTCAAGAGCTAGGAAACCTCTAGTTTTAAGAGACTTATAGTCTATATACCAAATTGCAATTCCGGGCGGGTAAATAATACAACATACAGTGGTCATCTAGATGTCCGGGAATCTACCTTTGCAAAAGATTGTATTAGAGTGTATGAAAATGAAAAAAATATATAATAAATTTGAAAGGAGCCATCAATTTTAACTTATGACTTCATTTTTATCAGAATATAAATACGTATCTACCTACTAAAAAAATCTCATCCATATTAACATCGATGTTAGTCACGAGATGAGAAAAGTTCTGATTTTTAATAATTAATTAAAATCAGATGTATCAAGAGATGAATGTGTAGACAGACATCATTGTATTACCAAATAATTAGAAATTTATAAGTATAATAATACATAAAACAAAGCAAGAACTATATGTGCAGATATTCTGGCGAAAATTAATCGAGTACTAGAACATATTGAATAAATTTAGATAAGATTTGTTTGTGCCATATGTTCAAACGGAATTCGATCGATGTGAACACGGCACATTTATTTTTAAAAAGTATCGAGGAAAATTTACGTCCCGTATAACAAAGTTACTAAGGTAAAACGACACAATGGCTTCATTCAAAATAATGAGATTTGTTCTCGGATTTAAATCGATTTCTACACTTTTCTGGAAACGTTTAGAAACTAAATTCAGTTATGCTTATAAACAAAAATATGAACTGTGACGTTTAATAGGATTTAACTAGAATTTATTAATCATTAAAAAGTCGCTCACCCATAACTATCCACAGACCCTATGGAACTTGAAGCTGATTCGTCTTCACGTTTCTGCGGACCTTTTCGTATCAACCGCATGTTGACGCGCGAATTCAATTCTCACTACGAAATTAATTAATTTTTATATCGTAACCAGAGATTGTAGTTGCTGCCGGCGGTCTAGTGACGTTTGAATTGTAATCGGGTCGCTCGCGAATAAATATACTGAGATTATTAATAATTGCTTGCTTTGTTACCAGTGTAAGTGAACTCATCTCAGTATCAACGTCGATTGTTTTAATATGGTAGCGGAAGTGGAAGCGTAACAATAGCGTAGTGCTGTGTCGGTCTTCTCTGCTGGGGTTCTTGGTACAGATTCTCGTATACGTCTAATTTTTCTATGTGCGTATTAGAAAAGAATTGGCGCTTGCTACGGTAATGTGAAACATGATTAAACCTGCATACCTGAGATTTCTTCATGTTTTTAAAATCATTTAATTACGTAGGTATTTTGTAAATACACTTATGCATGTCATTTTTTGCTTCTACTACCGTTTAGAAAAGGTGATTTATCATTGAGGAGAACAAACGGCGAAAGAAACTTCTCAGTGCATCTTTTAAACAACATGGTAATTACAAAAGTTTGAACCTGTGCGGAACCGGATTCGACACTATTGTTTCCAGGCGTCCTTATCATTCATATATTCGTCTATACTATAATATCCTTTGCCTATAAGCTGTATTTTAATGCGTCGCTTAAAAGTTTCAATGGGAAACTCAAGTATCAACTTTGGAACCTTATTGTAAAAACGAACTCCAAGCTCCATAAAAGAACGTTGAACCTTTTGAAGACGATATGAAGACGTAACCAAATTTTGCCTATTTCTTGTTTCATGATTGTGTGTATCACATTTCTGCTTATACATTTTTTTTAATAAATACTAAATTACTTGTATATTCTGACTGGCTACAGCGAGTACGCCTATTCCTTAAATTTCTCTTAATGACTCACGCGGCTTTAATCTGTATATATGTAGCTGTGATTGCTCTTTTCCGCAATACAAATATTGAATCAATGTCCGCTGATTTACCCCACATTGGAATACCGTAAGACATAAGACTATGACAATAGGCAAAATAAACAAGTCACCACATCTACATCAGTAATCAATCTACCAACTCGCACTTGGCTAGCGAGGTGGACTATGTCCTTAGTTCAGAATGTAATGTGCGAGCCCAGTCATGCTCGTTATTAGGAAAACTGGGTGATGAGGTTAAAGGGAAGTAATTAATAAGTACATCGCTCAGAAATTGAAGGCTGCTCTTCTTGTTACCAACTTCGAACTCCACAAACTTGACGTTGATTGTAGATCCCAACAAACTCAACTTATCGGTGTTCCTCTCCAATGAAGCAGGTATCTTTCGGATTTTTTATATATAAGCATAAAGATGTTATCTTCTTATAATAAATCCGGAAAAGTCTGAATCGGATTTGGGAAGGATTCCTTACTGTAAATATCCAGGAATAATTTCTGTTTTCTGCAGAAATTGAAGGACTAAGAATTTTAGCATAGCATACAAAAAATATAGAGAAAAAAACTTTTCTTGAATACATGTTTAATTTACTAATTTATAAAGAGAAAACACGAATTACAATTTTTTTACATATATTAAATTTAAACCACGTTTAGTTTAAAGTCTTAAGCACGTCAAGTTTAATTTTGTAGTGTTTTGAATCGTACTAACTTTATAATTGTATTTATTTATTAAAATGCTCTAGCGCAATTTTCTTTCATTTATATTTTCTCTTAAATACCTACGATATTAAAATTTTTTGAAATAGAAGCATTATATTTTTTGTAATGTATAGAATTTTTTACATATTATTGTTCCAGATACAACATTTGCAACTAGAAACACTAATGAACGATCAACTTTAGTTAGCGTTAGAGCCATAGAGTTAATATACGTAAATTAACTCTATGGTTAGAGCACGCCGTCTGTGAGGTAGAATTCGTACCGAGACACGGCGCGCATTTGCTTGCACCTATAGCAAAATTCAAACGCCTTGGGCACAATAATATAAACTGGTAATAGTTTTACTAAAATTTGTTATTTATTATTACTTGGAAGTACATTGTAATTAACAGTGTACACTTGTTTATTGCAATAAAAAGGCCATATCAAAAAAAGCAACCAATTTTTAACGCTAAACGGAAACAGACTTGAAAAATAAAGAAGAATCACAATATATATTGTTATTAATAAAACAGCATAATTCAACAAAGAACCTCATTATCTCTAACTACCCATGTCCTCGGCATAAAGGTTGTCTAGAAATACGGACTATGCACCTTGTTAATACCGTCATTTATTACTCAAAATTTATTTGATGTATCCTGGAATTTTGAGCTGCTCGGAAAAAACTATAGTAATAGTTCTTTTTTTAGAGAACCACAACTATGCCCCAAAGTATACTAGTGGCTGACTTTGTTCAAGTTGAGCATTTATCTAATTATAGATTGCAAAATGAAAATCAAAATTAACATAAATTAAGACAGTCGTTGATATCATCATGACTCTTGCTAATTAAATATATAGCCTATTCAAATTCTTCAAATGGTAAAATATTTTTTCGGGTAGATACTGTTGCTCCGGACATTACACTGCATACACACAACATTTTAGATTGTGAATATTTAAAGTCTGTGTTGCCAAGAGAAAAATGATATTAGATATGTAACTAGTTTTGTGATAATTGAGCTATAACAACATTATTCCAAGTAACATAATGAAAATTTTAACCACAAGTAATATCTATTGTATGAACTTATATAAAATAAAAAATGCTACACAAAAAATTCACATACCTGTTTAGAATTTAATCACATTAAAAAAAAAATGCTATGAGTATGTGCATTTTGGAGAGCATTGACTAAATTCAAACAAGCTATTGTAAAATGTATAATGTATGAAACACAATATAAGACTTTCTATGAAATGTAAGAAAGGTAATGTAAGAAATATCATGAAGTCATTCAATATATAACAATAATTTATTTACAATACAATTAAATTACGACTAGTAATAAATTAGGCTTTTAAATGAAAACTAATAAATTAAGCTTTAAAATTAAAAATCGTAACAGATCTTAAGACAAGATGAAATTGGTTAGACAAATTTCAATGAAAACTATGCAGATACTAATGCAATAGAAAATTGTACATTATTCTTTGGGTTTAAGACTATGGGAGATATGAAACCTTTTGGAAGTAATGAAAAAACACTACATGTCACAATTTGGGTAGATAAATACCATAGCATAAACTGCAATACATTAAATTACATTTTCTAAATGTAACAATGTTATGTAAAATATTTTTCAATTCAATTAATTTTTGAAAATTTAAAATTATATATCAAACATATTTATTCTGAAGGGAAAATGCTTAAACTTTTCTGAAGTAAAATTTTAAAAAATGTGATATTTTTATTAAAGTACGAATTGTTAATTGTTACATATTTGAGATATAATGGTGAGCCCAAGCTAACCTTTCCCATTGAAGGTGCACCATGCACAACAATGGATGAGGTTATAGTGTCTCAATCCCTCAATGTAAGTGGCACTGGTCTATACCACCAACACAAATCCCAAGGTGACTTGTGTGTAATGATAGGTTTATTTACTTGCCTGACATGTATGCTTTCTAGAATTAACTGTAAAATGAATGAATGAATAAGTTTCTGTATTTTGTACTGACATTTTGACCAGTCACAATTATTGTACTCTACAGAAATAGTTTTTGTGTTGTCAATGTAACTTATTATAATACTCTTTGCTACAAGTTACACAACAGGTTTTCAAGCAGAACATTTTTATGAAACGTAAGGCCAAAAAAATAATTTACAAATATATAAAAATCAGGGTTCGAAAATATTCGATATTTATTATAAATATCAAAATATCAGATATTTATGATATATATCCGATATATATCAAAAGTTTGATATATATCCATTTTGTATGAAAGCCATATCATTATTTTATTGTATTATTCATGTATATTATTTGCAGAATGTGTTAAAAAACAGAAATTTTTCTGACACGACAGACAGCATTAATACTAGCAGAAGTGTTGCCATTTATGGATTAGAACTTTTATTAGGCAGTATGTTTTAACTCTATTCCAACACCATCTACATTTGGGAAGCAGAAATACAGTAACAAACGCCAAAAATTACTCAATAATATAAAATTTGATATATATCAATACATATATATCATGATATATATCAATGGATATATATCATGATATATATCAATGGATATATATCATGATATATATCCATTGATATATATCCTCGAACCCTGATAAAAATGCTGAAGGCTCGTGAAAATTATACGAGTACTATTATAATTTAATCATTTTAGTTTACAAAACAAATGGAATGTATTTTAAATCCAGTTAAAAAATATTAATGCCTCAATACATTCCATAATTTTTGGGTATATTCTCTTTGTCTACATTTTGATTGTTGAGTCATATGATAAAATACATATTAAACTTAAATTGCTTAGATATTGAAGCCCATTCTCCTCATGCATGCCTTGTGTTCTTCTATCAACGGTCCACAGTTCTCCTCACCATTTTCAACGATACTGAAAAAAAACAAGATTTCATGTTATAAAAAATATAAGAATAAACTTTTAAAAATATATTAACTCCTCTTGTTTGCACTCTATGCATACACAGATGACACAGGATTTTTTTTTAAACATGATTCCAAAAAATTACGTAATGTGTTTCCAAACACGTGGTACAATGAAAAATAATAATTATAAACATATCCATTTCAATATGTTATTGTAAGTTAAAATCGCTAGGTAACCCGGTTGGCGTAATAAATATGTTCTAGGATGCATAACAAGGCATCAAGTGGTTCCTTCTCATTTAAATAATTGCAAGATTTTAACAAAATTGGTCGAAAGTAATAAATCAAAATATTGCGTAATATTAATAAGTCTCAGTAACCTTACCAAGCATCTCTCGCCCTTTTTGTTTCGGGACACGCACAACACGGTTTCAGTTTGGGCTTTTCTGCGCCAGCCCCTGCCGGCTCTGCTACTTTCACTTCCACAGCTTTTGCACTAGCATTACCCATTTTAAATATTTATTTACTTACGGTGAAAATCTAAATTTAATTCACTCTCGTCTGGTTTTATAATCCCCCGAAGTGACATTACTGTCAATTTGACACTAAATATGTGAATATTAATTTGACACTGACAAAACCAGAGACAGTAACAACCATTAATCTCATTAAAGTAACATCTATGACCATAGTCATCTATGCCCATATTATCAGAATATTAGCACAGAGTACATTAGTATATACTGATATTAGTCAGACACAATTTTTTGATTTCGTAAACGGAACTATAGATGTTACATAATCAGAAAGCTGACATAATTATTGGTTAGTGTCTTACACAATAAAACACATGATAGATGTACCCCTTTTATAAACTGAATGACGTCACGCATTTATTGATGTTTGATTTAATAATGATATAATCACAGTAAGAATAATTTCTAGTAACAAAAAAATTATTTAATAATATAGACAGTTCTTTTATAAAATCCATATATATTTTATATATACTATCATGTACTTACTTGCAAATAAGTAAGGTAATACACGGTTGTATGTAAATTAGGGACAGCCCACTTGTAAGGTATAAAATAAATTCCATAAGTGTTGAAAATTTCTGAAACCTTTATTTGAACAAGCAAAACCTAATGAATACTCGTGCACATATTTCTTATGAATAAAAACTAACTAAAAATGCATGACCTTGAACTTATTTTCCTTCATTCTGTACTTATTGGTTGCTAAAATTGATATTAAGTAGATAGTGAATTCATAATCATAACGATAAATCTTACCAGTTACATCTCATAATCAAACCATAAAACGATAGATCGAAATCATAAGTTCATGATTAAAACAATTATTAACATCTATGATTCTACAACAAAAACAAAAGTAAGCAAATGTTTCGATACATAACACGGTATTGTTCGTTGGTTCAATTCAATTTCCCTCGTTCATTATGTACCAAAACAGTACTTACAATAGATCTATCAAAATATAATTCTTAAACAAAAAGCATCCACAATAAATAAGTATGTTAATATGGTTAAAATCAAAAATGCACACATAAAAGTAAGGTAAAAAAACTAAATCCATAATCACGATAAACAATAATAGTTGGTAAATTACAAATGTTAACTGATTAAAATGTTCCAGCGGCGCGAAGGGTCTCTATATTCCTGAATGTCTCGACATTGCGATCGCTGAACTGAATTTCACTCGTAAAATGAGTCCTACATAAAATCAAGTTTAGTCATAATACCTTCACTGTAGTCCAAATCGTTGACAATACATACTTTGATGAAATGATTTAATTGTAGTCAATCGCCAATTACGATCGTCCCTTTAATAATCATATTATTTAAAATATGAAATTAAAATGAGCACATCTATTGGCCGAACTCGATAAAATAACAGATGTTAAAGAAATTAACTTGAAAATAATCAAAACTTAAAACGGGATATGGATTTAAAATTGTATTGTGGGCGTTACTTGCGTTAACGTGTAAATAAAACGGTGGGTTAAAAATCAAACAATAAAACATGCTCTCGCCTGAATACCATTAACAATTCTATAACTATAACCTAAATCTTACAACTAGATTGATTCGGCATTCGCCTGTTTACTTCAACAATTTCAGTCTATGTATGTGGAGATCAAAATCGTCTTATCGCTTTTAGCTATTATAAAATCTATATTAAAAAAAACTACGCAACAATAACTATATTAAAATCACCCAAGTTTTCTTGATAACGATTAAGAGAAGTCTCGCTCCGCTTAGCTCATTGCGAGACTTGTCCGTCCAATCACGACTCGGAACGTGTGATTGTCAAATACTCGTGTATACTCTCTCGTACTGATATCAGTCTTGAATTACTTTTTCAGATCAATCACGATAAACTATATACTTCTTGTTAAACTCCTTGAGTTTTTGGTGTCAGCTAAAAATCGAAAAGTACTCAGAGAAAAGTAGACTCCTCCTTTATGACAACTATCGAAATTGTTAGACAATTAGTCCATGTGTTTTTCGTCCGCAGACTTAGACCCTTTTGATAGTTAAGATAATGGACGAGTTTAGAA
The DNA here is from genome assembly GCA_003671415.1 of Megathymus violae. Taxonomy (NCBI): domain Eukaryota; kingdom Metazoa; phylum Arthropoda; class Insecta; order Lepidoptera; family Hesperiidae; genus Megathymus; species Megathymus violae. Next base: position 2,071,047 of record PDGT01000038.1, on the reverse strand, counting down.
TGTAGATTAACGGAACACGATTTTTTAGATAACATTATTATTCCTATGAAGTAAAAAATACTGGCCAAATGTATTGAAAAGAAATTATTTAATTTAATTTTAATTTATTTAATTATTTTGATCTGAAAAATCGCCATAATGTTCTTACTCCATAGGAAACTTGGTTAACAAACAATCACACCATATTCCAAAATTCACTTAACTACCGTTACTGCGAATAAACTTATGAGGTCCGATTTCGGAAAGTACCTTTCAGCAATCTGATTTAGATAAAATCATCGGAAAGAACTCCAACATACCGCTACCGAGTGTAGTTAAGTGTATTTAAGAATGTAGTTCAACTTTTTATATACTCGATGTTGTACGATTCGTGGCGTCTACCATTTGTCCTGCGTGAGCGCAGCCGTATTGTATTGCGGCGGCGAGTTGAGGATCTTGCGCTCGGTCGGTGTGCCTGCTCCTTTAAATGCGCCCGTTTGTTTTTGCAGCTCTGAAACAAAACAAACGTAGAAAACGGGCATAGAATTCACTTTCGTTATCGATGTACTTATGGTACTCGAATGTCTCCGATATAGCTTAACGACTTTTTTCTAAGATTAAGAGCGGAAGCGCGTTAAGAGCCGACATAAAGCGGCGCCGTAACACGTGCTTCTTTCTACCTTAGCGCGTTCCGACCATTTTTCCTACGATCGTGAATTTCGCTTGACATAGTCTTGGCCGTTTGTCTGCCATAAACCGTATGCGCATATTTCGATTTCGATGTTAAATAAGACATTACACGAAAAATGGACGACAGAGAAGCTTCTAGATTTATCACAACACCGGAATACGCGGTGCGTTGCACACGTTGTAAATTTATAGGTCGCGACCGACCGCGTCGCCGAATTTGGCGGTGCGGAGTTTTCAGTGATGGTACTTAAGTGTGCTCTGTAAAGCACATTGATGTTACTTACATAATTTTCGAAGGCCCGCTAACGGCGGACTCAAATCGATTATTCTAGATCACTGGAACGAATTCATAAACTCACGTGTTCCATATTTAGCGAGTCCTTCTGGGTCTTCTTCTAGTAGTTAATAGGTACTTGGAAGTTCTCCAATCATAGTACTACATTACGACTTTGCACAATTATGTCTATCGCTTATAATCACCACAATCGGTGCGTTAAGGATCAGTTGTATGTATGTAGTATGTAGTTACCCGCTATGACGAGCAGCATCTTCCTGCGCGCGCCGAATGCGGACACACCTATCTCGGTGAGGTCGGCTTCGTTCAACGAAGCGAATGTCGACATGTCCAATTCGTGTTTCTTGAACAGATCTGACAACACGAAAGGATTGTATAATCACTTTTTATGTATAGTATCCCCATCGAGTCGAAAGGTTCAGATATCTATGGTATTGATTCGTGAACAACCAAGGCCGGGCTTGGTTGCTACTGAAGTGTCATTTGTGAAGTAAAGTTTCATTTTAATAACGAGTAATTCTAAAGTGAGGATGTGAATGAGTGAAATAAGTTACGACCCACACCAGTCACAAGTTTGTCCAGGACTGGAAGTGGACCTGGGACCGATCGCTCAACAAATAGGATAACTTCGATCTGGGGTTAAGTTTGTGTTAACGTATAAAAACGTACAGACCTCGACTTTCTCATACAACTTATATGAGTTTTAAACAAAGTTTTTGAAAAATTTAACACTCGATCAGGTGAAATAAGATTCATCTGTATGAACATTACTTATAGTGTAACAAGTTTATACCAATATATTTGTGCAGTCCGATGTCCCGTAGCAGATCGTACAGCTGTTGGTAGCGGCACGGCTTGGTGGTTTGGTGTGCGGGGTGCGGGGGGTGGCCAGGCGGTGAGGGTGACGCCACCGTCTCCACAATGTTGGGCCGCACCAGATCCGATCTGTTCCAGACTTTCTCGGGCTGGGGAGCATTAGAGTTCTAGTTAATCCAGAGTTGGTATTTGTTTATGAGTAACATAAGGAAACGTCTTAATAGATCAAACGTCTTCCCAGATCTTTAATAGTATAATGGGAAGGATTTAATGTAAAAGCTTTAGAAAATTACACATCCTACTTTTGAACATAGGCACCTCTTAGTTGTCACCACACTAACCACTTCAGGAGTTCAGTTGTCTTTGTTTGTTAAACAATATCAAACCAGCCTATGATTATATTATTATAGTAACAATTGGAGATTATAGCCTTATCTTTAAGATGTTCCTGAATTAAAAGCTACTCATGAGGACTCGGGTGCATTGCCAAAGTGGCCACTGAACCATAAGGTTGCTTGAAGCGATGTGTTGATGAAATTACAATGGTTCTATGGCATATAAAGAGCAAGCAAGCTAGAGCAGTCTGTGTATATTAATATATATAAATACGATTACCGGTAAGTTCGATATAAACGTTAATACCAATCACTCATAGGTGACAGAATTATGCGTAAAATTAAGTCCGTCAACATCAGGTCTGTAATTTTAGATGTCAGCATTAGGATTATCTTGGATTGTTATAAGTCACTAGATTGCCTGTGTCTAGAAAAAAACTGCTGAACATAGTAAAATATGAAAATAAAAAAGAATAATTAATTACTTTAAAGATAATTTAAGTGTTTAAGTTTTTCATGTGGAAAAATCGATTCTTCCAAGAGTCACTACGGTAAAGTTATATATCAACTTAAACAATGTAACAGAATAGATCACTCTAAAACAGCGTGCTTAGGTACGGCTCAACGCTCTCAAGTCCTCAACTATAGGTAGACCCGTGCTCTACAGTAGAATACTAAGTAAGTTATCCAATGTCCGAATAAGTTGCAGACAGAACGTGAGTTATTCACCGTGGTGAGTCCGTCGTTCTTCTCTGTCAGGTTGATGGGTCCGGGGGACGTGTGGCTGAAGTAGTAGCCGGACCAGCGCGGTGTCGGTACCCGGTAGCCGCTGCCCACGTTCTCTCGCATGGCCTGGATCATTGTTACAGTATTGTAGATTATTGATTGAGATGTCAATTAAAATGTACGTGGTTCGGTATTATGTAGCGTATCTGCGTATAACGATTGATTATTTATAGCGATAATTAGTTTTAATAATCTGCTTTTGATCAATGAGTTTGGAGAAACGATACTGTTCGTATATAAGGGGATTATTTTATGGACAGGAGAGCACTTAATACAGGCAAAAAATAATAATTCATGGAATATTTACATATTATATCCCTCACGTCCGACTCATATATAGTTGATGAGGTTTAATTTAAAAGTTTTGTACAATTAAAATGTATATCAACTTATAAAGACAACCGCAGTTTCTCACTCCAGATGGCCTTGTAGAAAATCCAACCGGATATTAAGATCGTCCGGTAAATTAACATTAAAAAAAAATATATATTTTGTACGTGTGTACGTCGCCGTACTCCAACATGGCTGTACCGAGTTTGATTTCAGTTAAACTTGATCCCTGGATGATTTAGAACAACAATTGGACACGGTAGTAAGTGGCGCAACGATCGAGATTTGTTTTTTAAAGCCAACTGTCGCGCAGTACTACGGCAGCCGGGTCCACTAGTATACAATAAAGAGTGGATATATGAATAACAACAAGTACCTTGGAGGCTTCGGCCTGCATCTTGCGATACTCGGAGAGCGGGGACAGCTTGCCGAGCGCTTCCAGCGTTTTTTTTTCGCAGCCCACCGCCCGTCGGTCCGCGAGCGGCAACTCAGAGATTATGGTGGCCAGCTCTGCAACACAATAACATAGATAATAATAACTTGTGTTCTAGTGATCACCAATGTTTTGTTTAAATTTGTTTTAAATTCCTACTATTAATTTATACTCTACCTATATATTATGTAGATATCTTGTCAAAATTTTCAATCGTTAATAAAATAGTATTTTATTCATCCACTCATTTCAAATATTTTTTTTTAAACTTCAAATAATTTTTTATAGGACAAAAATATCTGATATATTACCGGGATATAAATGTACTAAACATATTTATATTAATTGTAATAATTTAATAAAAGTATCTAACTAAAATAAATTTATTTTGACCTAAGTACAGACTAACTTTTTTTATGCTATTTATTGGTAGTACATATAGGCTAACATTAGGTGACATGCCAAACATTGAATGGAGTGGCGTATGGAGTCTTACATTGTCCTCGAAGGTATGTTGTGTGTATACCATACCACCTTCCATGACCATGGATTCCACCTTGCATAGAAGGCTGCCTGCAGAGCTCTTTCCTTATGTGTTACTGACGGAGACCGTATAAAAGTCTGCAGCTCCGTGCCACACGGATGAAATGTCTATGACTGTTACCGCCATATTTACATTTAAAACGGCAAACTCTTAGGTAAAGACCAATTACACACAAAAAGCGTGAGTACCCGTCTTAATAACTAACGCTTCCATGTAAGACAAGCAAACTAGACGGATCACTAATCCTTTAGCATTTGATACCATTTAGATAGCACATTAAACAAGTCATTACAGGATAGCCTCGCGTCTTACTTCGACGCCCGCAACACGAGTATTGCGCCAGCGCATTGTCAGGTTAGTGCTCATTTTTATTCGGCGGGATACGAGCGGCATAGTGCAGATCTGATATTATCTGATATGATAGTGATTCACGCAAGCTGTTAGAGGGCGCCACGACATAGATGTGGCAGGGGTGCCAACACCCGTAACGAATTAGAAAAATTTCAGAATGTGGTTGTACCTTGTTGGGAGCGATCGTTCTCAGATGAGGGCGTCGGACTGTGCGTCTTGCTGATCGGAGACACCGACGGAGACGCCACGTTGCTGCCGTCGCCTGCTGCTACACGACATTGAACGTTGATTACACATTTCATCTTATCTATATTGCACAACCGTGTCGCAGACATTCGTTTAATGGTCCTTCACGACTATATTGATTGAGGGTACATTGGTAAAAACTCAGTCACTCACAGTGTTATTAGGTTTCCCTGTTGCGAGTGACATGAATATGCGTAAATGATACATCTTAGGTTCGGCGTTGGTGCATTTACTGAAGTCTAAATGGTAAAAGAAGAAAAATGACGTGCATAAGTGTGTTTACAGAATACCTAAATATAACATTATTTTAATTTGAATTTGAAACTCTTAGTATGCTTTTATTTGATGTACAAATAAAGAATATTCCAATTTGAATCGCGAATACCTGTTACAGTTAGAAAGTACTAACAACTGTTCATTACCGGATATGTTCTGCGTGTCGAGCGAGACGGAGCTGCCGGTGAAGTTGCTCTGGTAGCCGCTGCTCGCCTGCGAGCTCGAGTTCAGCAGCTGGTTCAGCGTGATCTGCAAATATTCTACTTTAGTAGTCATACTTTATTGGTGTTAATATTGGATAATGTTCAGTATGCGCTCTATTATTTGGTTGTCGAAGAGCATAATATATAATAATTTAAATTAAGGGTTATTTAAAGTAAGGCTCGACGACTGGTACTGAGCATAATAACGGAGTTAAGCTACTTGGGGAGCGGTCGGTAGTCGCATGCGAGATGATTGCGATGTACATACAATCTGTAGAATGAATTTCCTTCTGAGACATTCTGGAAGCGCTGTGATACAGTTTTCATGAAATAATGTGTAAAAAAAATCTCTATTTCAGTGCCTGCATTCATTGCATCGATGACTTCTCAGATGTTACCTGTATATCAAGATAGCATAGGCGATGGTAACCGCTCACCGTCGGGTGGCCAGCCTGTTTTTTCGTCTGCCCTTCACCCTTCATGTCAAGCGTTATGTATCTTCAAGTCGGCCTGTTTATATTTTGTAACGATATAATATACATACATACTAAACACGTTACAGGTACACACACACGCATAGTAAAGTGATAGCGGTGTACTCACGGGCCTGCCATCAGCCGGCATCTGCAGGTAGGGCGGCTGCATCATCATCGACTGCTGCATCCCGCTCATCTCCATGTTATTCGACATCGCTGCACAGAGATGTTCAGTTATTTAGATACAATATAATATATCTTTATTGTACACCAAAAAACCAGTAAGCTTAGACGCGATATACAGATCCACATTTTAAAATATGTAAAGACTAATTTAAACAACTATCGCGTTAATCAGATGCGCTGATAAGAAATAATTTGATACGCCTTGTTTGGAGCAGCAATACATCTGACCCCAAACTGCAACAGTTGATAGTCTTCGAGGTGAATATTTATACTAATGATATAAAGTGTTTATAATTGTCTCACTGCTGGGCTCGGATCTTCTAACACAATAAGAGGTTAAGCTTAGCTTGCTACGCTGGTCAAGTGCGTGTTAGAAGACTTCACACGCCTTTACGAACAGTACAGAGAACTGTCAGGTTTGCAGGTTTCTTCACTATGTTACTGAAGCAAATAATAATTAATATGTAATATGCATATATAAGGCCTATTTCCAGCAGTGTGTGTTGTCCGGCTGAGATGATGATGGTGATATATGAGTTGCCGTTGCGAGAGACTGACGTACTAACCACTTAGTTATCACTGCTGCTGGAGTAACGTGTAAGTAACATATATTATATGCAACAAATAAACAGGTCTTTCGCTTCCATCTTGACGTTTTTAATATCACGAAAGTGCAAGAGCAGCGGTGAGTACATACCATCACTAGGTTTCCTTGTCGGCAATTGACATAAAAACAATACGCTAACATCCTGTTTAACTCCGAACCTGTCTCTATTTGTGTACCACGTTTTTCATGTGGCGACCTTCCAAGATCTATTATATATCTACATATATATATCTACATATTATAATGTAGACGTCCCTTCAATAGCAGCGACGTGGTAAGGTGCGACTCACGGTTCCAAGTGGGCTGGCCCTTGTAGAGGACGGCGTTGGGGCTGGGCAGCGGGAAGGGGAAGGGCGCAGCGCGGGGCTGCGGCGACGGAGCCCACGGGAATACCGCTCCCGGAGACAGCGGGGCACTGAACAGGGGGCTGCGGAAACCGGGGAATTACCGACATATGTAATTGTTTATTAGCAGTAGCGTAGTAGTTTGATTCGGTCGCCCACACATGAGACTTAAGTTTGAATCCTGCTCGTTCCTCTGATTTTCCAATACATTACAGATTAATTACAGATTAATTATCAAAATTACTCCAGTGAAGGAAAACCTCTCGAGGAATCCTGTATACTGGATAGTTTTCCATAATGTTCTTAAATGTGTGTGAAGTCTGCCAATATAATTGTCAGTTCCGAGATTACTTAATAATAAATAAATAATAATTAATATATCTAAAATTCGACAATTCCATTGAAATTGCACAAGACATAGTTTTGAAATATTTTTCTGAGTTAACCAAGGCTCAGTCGTGTACGGTTAATGTTACTTACACAATTATGTAAATTAGGTAAACATGGTTAAATAATCTTATTATTATGAGTTAAAAAAAACTAATCCAATCATGTGATAAAAGTTCGTTACAGTAACTTTTTGCGCCATAATTTTTCGCGAAATCATCGATGGTATTGTCGTATGAAATTTTGTTTATTCATTCCCACTCTATACATGAAAGGTCTTAATCATTCAATTTTTCTTGGCTCTCCCGATCTCAGATATTTTTTACAGTTTTTTTGTACAAGACGAGCTTCTTTCGATTAAACAATATGTCGCATAATTCCACTCGAAGAGCTAAGGAGAAACGTTCTGCAAAGTCAACTCTACTCAGGCTGCTGGTAGATCCGCCGTTCCGTTGTGGTGACTATCAGTAGACCAAAATCACAGAAAAAAAAAATTAACCAGTAACCTATAAGTGAGTTCGGACATCTGTATGTTGAAGGGCGAGCACGGGGAGTTGGTGATGTTCGCGTGCGAGGGCGAGAACGGGTTGAAGGAGCCGAAGTTGGGCATGGCGTTCGCGAACGAGGGTATCGTGTAGGACTCGGGGATCTCCGCTGCGATGGCCGGCTCCTTGCCGCCCAGCAGCTCGCGTCGCGCTTCGTAGATGTCGCCTAGAATGTTGTCATCTCACGTCACGAGAGTTCACGTCACACAGATCTCACGTCACACTCGAGATAAAAATGAAAATAGGCAACGAGTGCGAATAATGTTTCATCTGTGACCGTTACTAACAATAGGGTGACGTATATTTTGGTATGAAATTAGTATTAATTTACAATCCTCAAGCACAATATATGATGGTATATACTTCTGTACATGCATCGTGCTTGCAGATTGTTGCAAAATAAATTAATACTAATTTAACAACAATGAATTTCCGGAAAGTAACGCCCGATACCATCAATTATATTTACATCGACCAAACTATACAACCTCGAAGGGATCCGACGAACATATAATATTACATTTTTAAAATACTTCATATCGTACACCTTTGTCTTTTAATATGATATTAATTGCTTTTCTTTTTTAGTACTCTTATTTTTATTTTTATTTTTTATATTTGTTATTAGCTTCTTGTTTTATAAGATTTAAGGGTCAAATTATTTGATTTTCTTCGGGGTTGTATTTATATTCTTGTTTGTTGTGCTGAACGCCGTATTAATAAATTTTTCTTTCTTTCTTTCTATTTGTAAGCAAGTATTTAAATGAATAAATTTAAATAAGTAAGTATTTTATTTCAATGCAAAAATTGCTTATTATGTTACTCAGTTCCCAATAGGCTTACGAATTACACGAACATGATCTGTAATCGAACCCGAGTCCCCTCACTCAGCAGGCAGGGTCGCTACCAACTGGGCTACTGAATCGTCACAAAGGGCTTAAGTAGCGAGCTCAACGGATGAACAAGCATTTCTTTGAGTTATATTAAATACATGCGTATCAGAGACAGTCATGGCAACTCAACACTCTACAACTCTGGCAGGCTCACTTGTGTTTCAACTGGTAATCATATTTCAAACAGTGAATTCATATGGAAACGTTTCTCTTCTCGAATTACCCAATTAGCCGCCCGCAAAGACCATGTCATACCACGACGCCAGCAACGCTGTCATCATATTAAATATACAATTTTTAATTAACAGGAATAGTGTGATGGTTAAAAAATCAGTCTCCCGGTCCCAGGGACCCCGGGATCATATTCTACACGCAGGATTCTTTAGATTATAATATGTATGTATGTTAAAAGTTTACGATCCCTTGCTTCAGTTCAGTTTCTCAGTTCCCCATAACGTTCTCACAAGCTACACAAGTTTGCCGTTCCGCACTTAACCAGCCTTTATGTCTGAAATAGTAAGACCCCAACCTAACAGTAGAACAGTACCGGGTACCAAATAGGCATATGAAAGTCAATTCCCTGACCGGCGCTGCGCTCGATCCCCTTGATGACGACGGAGGCGATCCCCTGCTTCGGCTTGCGGCGCACGCTGATGTACACGTTGTGCTTCGCCATCAGCTTGGCGGCTGCGTCGTTCTCCACGCGAAACGCCTCCTCCGACACATCGAATATCACCACCAGCGGGAGGCTGCCCTGTTATTACATTTAATAAACAATAATAAAATCAATTTATAACCTTTCGCATTTCTAAATATATTTGTACATTTATATATGTATGTATATATTAATGACAAGGACGTCTCGAAACTATAGTGTCGAAACCAGTTCCGCACAGGTTTAAACTTTTATAATTGTTGTTTAAAAGATGTGCTAAGGAGTTTCTTTCGCCGTTTCTTCTCCTTAATGTTAAAGAACCTTTTCGAAACGGTAGTAGAAGTAAAAAATGACGTGCCTAAGTGTATTTATAGAATACCTACATGATTAAATGATTTTGAATTTTCAGTTTTCAGAATTTTCAGTCTGGTTTTCAGTCACTCAATCCTCCCTGAGCTGTTATGCGGGAGTTACAACAGTTGATTCCCTGATCACCAGTTAATATTTACATATTAATACGTGAAACGAAAACATTGTACCCCTTTTCTAGTCTGTTTAAGAATTATCAATAAAAAAAATAGAAACAAAATTTTATGATTATTTATGGTCGAGGCAATACTAGTAGTAATTGTAAATTCATTACTGACATTTTTATACAATATTTTTTATGAACCATCTGATGCTCGAGTTAGTTCGAAGCTGTGTTACGGGTATCAGCGTCTCCCAGCTTTGCCATGACATTTTGTAACGATATATTCATAATAATATAAAGTGTGACGTCATGAAATTGATGTTAGAAGCATTGACGGTCTTGGAGATGAGCTCAGAAAACTAAAGAAACTCGGTTCCAAAATTAGCGCTTTTGTGAAAGGAACCAATTTTAAAGTTATATAATTATAATCTCACTTCGTACTTAAAGTCAAAACCTCATAAATGTTTAAGTACTTCATCTTATTCATTCATCTCATGCAGTTAATTTGCCTATATGATTAAATGATTTTGAATTTGAATTTTAATTTGCGTGTCTCTTCTCTTCACTCTTCGTGTGTAAAGATAATGTTTTGTAATTACCGTAATGTTTATGTTGCTCAAATCTCTTAGTCAGGAATTAGGTTACCTTCGGACTCGTCAGCTTGCAGGTATATCTAAATATGTAGGTACAGGTAGGTACCGACCACCAGCTGCTGGCGCGCGGTATACACGTCCTTGATCTGTCCGGTGATGGTGACGCAGCTCTTGCGGATGGCGGGGATGTTGGGGTCGTCCGCGTCCGGGAACATGATCTGCGTGCCCGTGCCCTTCATGATCACCTTGAGCTGCTCCGCGCCGCGCCCCACCACCACCGAGTGGTGCATCGGGGAGATCTCCAGCGTCATCTGCACTTGGGTCTGGCTCTGGTACCACAAACAATTGTGGTAACAAAAGATATATTTTAATGATATGGAACTATAACATTTTTGCATCAAACAGGTTCATTTATTAAAGTCAATGCTTGCTTTGAATATATCGCTGTTATTGTGATAAAATAAACTTGTTTTATAATAATGAAATGTGTACAATAAACATAATTTGATTGATTGTAATTTGGTTGATAAGTAAATAAGACTGCCATTTTATTTGGAGTCAATAATGAATAATTCGAACACAGAAATGCCTCATTAGTAACAATCGCGAACGATATTCAAATTGAAGCATCTGAAGTCAATTTTAGGCACCACGAAGTATACAAAATTTAAAAAATTTCATTTAAGTTCAAGACGAGCCCTGTATAAATAATTTATTAAATCTCTAACTTATAATGAGAATAGAATTACATAAAACCCTATTCACCCTTACATTAACGAAATCGTTATGTATTAAAAAGTTCTTATTGAGTAATTACACTCAGACTATAGACCGAGAGAAACTAATGAAATATATTAATCTCATATATCCATAGAACTAATAACTAAAATCAAAGAAACTATTGACAATAAAAAAATAGCACTCGGTATATTTATTGACCTTAAAAAGCCTTTGACACTGTATCTCAAGAACTACTTCTTAGCAAACTAAAACAGCTGTTTTCTAATAGAGCATTCAATATTTTTCAATCTTTATTTCACAATCGATTTCAACTTGTCAAAATAGGGGACTATCAAAGTCAACCTGCTGAGCTTAAATTTGGTGTATCGCAAGGATCGATTCTCGGTCCATTGTCGTTCCTCATCCATATTAACAACATAGGTAAACTAGACCTTTTGGGAAATATAAAATTATATGCAGACGATACTTGCTTATTCTATTACGGTAGTAATGTTCAAGAAAATTTAATAAAAACTCAAAAAGATCTTAAAACAATTAACGAATGGTTTACGCAAAACCTCTTAACTATAAGCACAAGCAAAACGTCTTACATAATATTTACCGCAAAGAATACAAAGATTTCACACTAGTGCCGCTTGTTATAAATAATGCCATGCTGCGGGAGTCAAATGAGGAAAATATCTAGGACTAATACTGGATCGTAAATTAATTTGGAAATCTCACATTACAAAAATTGGAGAAAAACTATTATCTCTCTTGTATTGTGTAAGAAACCTCTCCAAATGCATACCACCACAAACACGGCTTATAATATATAACGCATTAGTAAAACCACACCTGGAATATCTGATTGAGATATGGGGTTGTGCTACTACAACTAACTTATTACCACTACAAAGAGCACAGAACAAGTTAGTTAAAGTTCTGTTCAAGTTGGACTACTTAACACCTACAAGTAATTTATATTAAATTACAAAACTTTTAAATATCCACCAAACCTGCAATACCTTAATTTAAATTAGTATTTAGGTTTCTCATTTAAAGCGATGTAAAAATCTTACGAGAAATATTCTTTAAACCGATAACGCCTGCAGTTATCTGTCCGCAATACGTATAAAATAACATTTAATCCTTTCCCGCCTTAGCGCACGTTCATTGTTGAAGATATATTAAAATGAGAAAAAAGGTAACGCGTCGATTATCTTCCTAGTGTTGCAGATCTGCATGTGCACTGGTGACCACCGTTACGGGATCCGTCAATTTCCTTGTGCGCTATACAAAAGAGATGTCACTCACAGCGAGAGGACCACACATGTAGTTCATGAGTAGCCCCGTAGCCTCCATGGTGGCGTGCACCTCCCACTGCACGCCCTTCACCACCAACAGGTTCGCGTGGAGCTTCGGCCGGTTCCGGAGCATCACCTGTACACAAACAATTTTGTTAGAATATTTTACAGATTATCTATATGATATTTAAACTTTTGTTTGTTAACCTTTTTCTTGTCTTTGTTAGCTATTGACGAGATTTACTGTTGCCAATGAAGATAATTTGAAAACTTAATGATTATGTTAGAGATGAGACAATGTAATAAAGTTCGGCAATATTCGATTTTCTTCGTGTTTTGTATTTTGGCTAGCGTGGCGTTTGGTTTATGGTAAAATAAGAAAGTCGGGAGCACAAAATATAAACGACCTATTTACGAAGAGAAACGAAGATTGATAAGAGTTATTATGACGCGAAACCATTGTAATTTACATGTTTTCATTTCAAAATTATTAGAGTTCTGTACATTTTAAGAGGCTGTAATTTAATTTATATTGAAAACGGTCGGTGTGTTGTAAGTTCGACGGCTAGTGTAAAGGTTGCACCTGCACATTATACTGCTCCTGTATCTGTTGCACGTAGGGCGAGTTGATGTCGGGCAGAGGCTGCGAGGACGCCACCACGGGCAGCTCGAAGCAGAACACCAGCGGCGTCAGCGCCTGCCGACACGTACACTATCGTCACCGACCGACGCTATCGGATCACTTCAACGTAAGGAGACTAGTTCATCACACTAACTGAGATTCGTAGACTGAAGACCAAAACGGAGAGGAAAAAAGACGATATAAAAAAAATCATTACGGAGAACTGGCATGTATGGTAGTTTATTCAAGATTTTATTTAATTTAATTTTAATAAATAATATTTTATTTAATAACTAATCAACAAGGTGTCGGAATAACAGTCCATCAACTAATTATTATTTGCTAAAAATGAGGGGTCCAAGTAAGGTACCAAATGAGTAAGTTCCTTTTAAAAATATTTATAATTAATAACTTCTCAGCGTTACATACGAGTACAGTCATATTGCGTTACGTTCATTACGTGATGCCTACAATATGTTAATATGGACCTCGCAACGAATTATAGTTACATAAGCTTTCGTGTTTTTAAGTTAGCTGCTAAATGAAAATACGGGCCACCTGATGGCAAGCGATCGCCAAGGGCATTAACGACGCGTCGCTTTCCTAGATGGAACGTTCAATCCGTTTAACTGGTTAATATTGTACGGTTTATTGTATAAAGAAGGCGGTCGCTAGATAGGAGGGTAAGGATCTTATACCAAAATGCATAAGTGAGGTCTGATTAAATTAGGTGGCAGAGCCTAACTGAATAATTAATTTACTTTTCTTTGCTTTAAAAATAATAAATTTAACCGGCAACGGATCTGTCAGTCTGTCATACTCAATTGCTTCCATCGGTGTCACCATAGAAATAAATATATTATATGTCATTCAGGTCAATAACTTAACGTGACATTGCAATCTGGCCGTCATGGCGGCGGCGCTGTGTTCTGCGTTGGAACTCTGAATTTTAATTTTTCATCATTTTAATAGGACAGTTGAAACCTATTCATCGTGTTCTATATTCTTATATTGAACACGGTCCTGGCCGGAACTGTATATGTTTAAATAAATACATCTCTTTTGTTCGTAGCAACAGCTGTTAACGCTGAGTCCGATCTTTTTCGCTATCATTTACTTAACACTGCAACATCATATCTGGAGAAATTTGCCTGCTTATTTCTATATGTATAACACATTTATTTAACAAACCTTAAAAGTAAATTCATTACCACTACCGTAAGGGGGGATTGTTGTCATAACTTATTTTAATATAAAAAAATAAATAAACTTTAATTTCATATGAAAGTGTATGTTACCCTGACACGCGCCCTTGCGCGCTCCACCCTCTCCATGTCTCCGGCGATGGACACCTGGTTGCTCTTCTCCATGGTGCTGGTGCGGTTCGAGTCGGGGAAGTGGATGTGACAACCCGTCTCCTCCATCACGCGTTTGATCGTGAGCCCGCCCTGCAATACGTTCTACATGTAACTCTCTACACATCAACTTGTGTGAAGTCTGAAAATCTTCAGATCAGCAAAAATTGCCTAAATTACTAACCATATGTATCTTAACACCGCATAAGACTACAAAACCATTTAAACTACATTTAACGGTTTAACCATTTAATATCGTAGTAATTCAAGATCAATCAATGACCACATGACGTTCAGTATCTAAAAATTATCTTGCAACATTAACTTATCCTTTGTTTACTATCAAACGAGATCCAATCAACTCAATATGATGTTACACAGCCAATACAGCCCGTCAACATCTCTAACACACTTCAAATAGACAATTCATTGAGACGGGACGTTTCATACTTACTCGTATTATTCCTCTATTCCTTTCAATGAAGCGTTTTAAGTTGTAACAGATGAAAATCGCCTTACCTTTCCGATGATGTGGGAGTGGTCGGTGTAACTGACGTCAATCTTCATTGTGACTCGGTTACTCTGCGCACACGACGAGCGTTACATTACAATTGTTATAATTACGTGACTCAGTAAGGAAGCCTCCATAGCGTGCCAATGCCAGCGGACAATACATTCAGGCTGCCTAACATGATAATAAAGTACCTATTTATATTCTCCTGAGAACTTCGATGTGCTATTTGTTAGTAGCGTTATGTTTCGGGGGAGTTGGAAGTGTTTTGAATTGATATTGTGACCAAACGGCCATGCAGTTCCATTAAAATCCATAACTGTTCCACTGCTCGCATAGGGATCTTCGTTGCCAGACTTAGGAGTCCTAAGAGAGCATTGTCACACCTCGCTCACCTTCGATATTATTATGGATAACTCACCGAATTATGGTCGTTTTCTCAAGATTTTACTTCACCGAAGCGTGTGCGTTTCCACAGTGGGGTCATATTATATTTTTTATTGTCTGAAGTCTGGCTTTAGTAAAAATTGTTACTTAAAAGTTACATTAAATTTAAGGTGGTCCCTCGATCGTGACTGATACACTTCCACATGGAGCAATCTACGAAATATGTACCAAAATAACTAATCACTACTGTTAGAAAAGAATTTGTAAAAGTAAGTTGCGCTCAGTTACTGAATAACATAATTAAGCACACGATGTATAAGATAGTTACGTAATAATAGCATGGGTAAACATCCATATGTACATTTTTATGTTTGTTATTGTTTTTTTTTTGGTTAACATAAATTTTTCCATCATAGAATTTTTTTTATTAAATTTTAATTGCGATTTTATTTGGGTCTTTTGAACGCTGCCATCATGGCGTGCGTCGTGGTGACGTCAGCATCCGCGACGAGATCAGAATTTTCTTTTTATATTTAGTGAAAATAATATTTTATCAATTTTGACCTGTTCAAAAGCCTTGAAAAAAACATGAAACTACTCCTAATAATTCAAAAGTACAATACAAGTATCCCTCCGTAGGTATAAAAAATGTTCATTAAGCTCGCGACAACAAAATATTTCATTATTTAGGGTTATGAATTCAATATCACCAAGAATAAAAACAACCAATAAATATTAAATATACCGAGTCAATCGTACTTTTTCGATGAAGTCACATTTTTGTTTAGCCAACAGCGGGCGTTTTGATAACTTAAATTTCCTACGCATTTCTCCATTTTTGATTCGTTAAAGTTTCGTCGTCAATTGAAACGTTGACTGACTGTGAATTAAATTCAAGTGCAATAAATTGGAATATAAATAGAGTGACACAGAGCTTGACTTTTAAAAGAAGTAATTTAATAAATATTTTCTTAAATAGAATTATAAAATATACCGTTCAAGTAAAAAACCAAATTTCACTAAGCAATATAAGGCCAAGGTTACCACATACTAATCTTTGATACGTACCTTTGAATGGTAATAAATAATTTTATTAATTTATTATATTCAATATTAATATTGAAAGTATTCACACAACCGAAGCAAGCGAAAATAAATTTATAATTTACACGTAACTAAAAAATTATATATGCGTGACAGTCAAAGGCCATTCACGTCACTTCCAGCATGTAGTCGTGGGCATTGCAGCCCATGTACAAACATTACTAACCTCTAACAGAACGAGGCTTCTGCTTGGCCGGTGTCATATTGTTATCTCTACAAATAAGATGCAACCTGTGCACTTGGTCCTTGCTAAACATGTAATTATTTTCATTGTCATCAAAACACCAAATAGGTATTAAGTTCACTTGGTTTATATTTTGTACCATACATATATATGCATATACTATTGGAGCATGTACAATAAACTATAGCGCATTCTTTACTTAGTAGATTTACGTAAATGTCGAAGAGAAGTATGATGTTCGCAATTGGAACAAACACCGTTACGTTTCTCACCACAACATACCACTCTCAGGATAACCAAATTTAAGGACACTAAAATTTTCAAAAAAGTATACTTGACAAAATTTACTAATAATTTGATAAATTTTCAAAGTAGATAGAGTTACTATACGTATGTTGACTAAAATTTTAATTTTTAATGACACTTCACTTGGATGCCATGGGATTTCTAATGGGTGATGGCGCGTAACAACAACTACGTCCTGTAAGCCTCAGCATCGTTATACTTCAATACTTGTCAGGACTTGTCAGACGTCTTCAGTAACCTAGGTTCTATTTAAAACTGCAATTAAAGGCACCACTCCTTTGCAGTGATGTATCAATAATGGAAGGCAAACCGTGTTTTGTCACTTGCTTTTAAACTTTTAATCAATCTCAGTTCATATCGTTATACATATATTCATCTTTTGACCGGCCCGGGACGTCGACCTACGTGTTTTTGTACCGGCACCAAGCTTTTAAATAGAGTTGCAACAAATTATACCAGCGTAGCAAATATAAACCGTTCGAAAGAATTAGTTTGGGTTTGCCGTGACATTACGTGAGTGATTGATTGATGTTCTAGATCATTAAGGAATTTGGATTAACTAACTACCTTTTAAGGAAAGAAAAATATTAATCTGAAAAATAGTTCCTTTTGGCACAAACCATTGGCAAAAAATGGATGATTTTGTGTTCAAATTTATCATACGATAGAAATTTTATTCAAACTTATCTTACTCTAGTGTCCAGTAACTGCATAATCTTCTCTCTCGCCAGCTTCACATCGTCAGGTCGACCAGCGATCCGAACGTGGGGATCTGAACACAAATTGCTTATGTAAACCTACAATTGCGATGTTGATTAG
This sequence comes from Megathymus violae, assembly GCA_003671415.1. Classification (NCBI taxonomy): domain Eukaryota; kingdom Metazoa; phylum Arthropoda; class Insecta; order Lepidoptera; family Hesperiidae; genus Megathymus; species Megathymus violae. Next base: position 2,053,290 of record PDGT01000038.1, on the reverse strand, counting down.
TTAACGTATAAAACAAAAAGCTTTGTCTCTAAACTCACCCAAAAAATTTAAAAGTTCCGTAAAATTATTGTCGCGTATTTTTTTTATTGCATTATATACTGTCTCGTCACTTTCAGTATAAATCATTATGAATTAATTCATATATTATGTTTAAAAATTAAAAAAAGTCCTAACAAGGGACACGTTACTTCATATTACGAAAAAAAATTGAACTAAAAAAATTAATTCATTTTACAATACACCGCCGGACTGGCGCCGTCGCATGCGAGTCTATTTGGCGCCAGACGATAAGCCCGCCAAAATTGAGTAGCTAGACACGTTCCGTTATTTCAAAAAAATGAATGCGTTCAAATAAATTTAATGGTTGTAATAAAAATTAACACTGACCTTTTTTTGAACGTGCACCGATTTTAAGACGGGCGGGCCAGTTTATTAACGTATTAGTTTCATCCATTACCTGTAAGTGAGGAATAATTAAATATATTTATTAAAAAAATGTTTAAGATAATATAGCATGAATAATTACATATTACTGCGAGCAGATATTTTTGGCCACAAAACTTTTTTTAGTAAAATCTATAACTTAGATACTTACCCTATGAAAGAATGCTTGAGCAGTTTGTGATTCTTCTAGATTTTCTGCAACGAAACAATCTTTTATAATGTACAAAATACAAATAATAAAGCTATTATACGGCCTTATCTATACAATAATAATAAAAATAATATATGTAGTAATGAATGTAAGTATTATCGATATTGAGGCCAAAAAAGCTTATTGTCTGTGTCTTACGGCTATATATAAAAAATTTAGGTGTTACTTTCTATGTGTAACTCAGGGCAGCTACTGAAGCTATTGCAGTATTAATATCTTTCTCATTATAATCCCGACAACAGTAATGAACTGGCTTTCTGTATCATTCAATAATGGCTGGCAATGTGTTAGTCATGTCCGTAGTGATACGAATATGCATGGTCGACAGGGACCACGTACCATTATGTCGCCTTTTTGTTCATTTAGCGGCTATTAATATAAAAAAGACCTCTAAACTCGAGGCGGTATATTCGAAATTAGAAAAACATGTAAACCAAATTAATAAAAAAAATTATATCTTGTGTTTTGCAGTGCTGAAAGTGCCTTCCTAAATACGTGAGAACATGCCGTTGTTTTCTTATTCTGCCGTTTGTAACTCCTCAGCTGATGTTACACGTTTTCTGTTTGTAATAATGGTTTTGTGAGACAATACATACCAGCCAACATAGCTTCCAAGCGCCGCCTGTCAACGCGAAACCTTTCCTGATAAACATCTTCTGCGCTGTTTAACCCAAGTATTACGGCTAATTTCTGTAAGTCTTCTGCTGAAGTCATGGAATTGCTTGTCCCACTTTCAGAAGCCTGAGTTTTAGAAAGGCTTCAAATAAATGTCTTAAAATTGTATAACTAAGTAAGATAACCGAAAATGCCTATAACCTAGCTAACATTAGCATAGAATAGCATTAGATTCATGATTAATTACTTTCTTCAAGATGGCGGTAACTGCAACGATAATATACCTATAAAAAATAACTATGTTCTTTTTGTCAACTGGTAAATATTTAAAATATATTGAATACCTTACCTCGCTTAACGTATCCTTGTCCGACCCCGCTTTAAATTCTGATAAATGTGTTTTTACGGATAAAAAATTTGTTGAAGACATTTTCACTTGGTTATGTAAATACTTTTAATAACTATACGACTTAAATAATATAATAGTCAATTCAATCGATTAGTTGATATTAAATAAATTTATCTCATGTACATAATTAAATTTTTTTAGTAAAAATTTACTGTTATAGCAGAACTTCCTACTTCACTAATGGCTTTGCCAATCCCAACTAATGATAAAAATGCAAGATCATGTATTGAAACATAAAAATCAAACGTTGAGGGTATTCAGTAAATTAGGTGGAGGTACCAACATACAGTCAATTAAAATACAATCCCCATCTTTATCCTGTCTGATTTTAGAAACATTCGACGATTATGTTCGTATTCGTTCGTATAGTATGTATATAATATAATAAAACTAAAAGTACTTTCGACGCTAAACTTGCAAATCCTATCCAGCTCTTTTTTAATAATTGAATAAATCCTACAATATTTTTTTTATTGATTTATTATTACAAAAAAGGCAACTTCTAAACGTAACGTAACGTACGTAAACGTTAAACGTAACGTAAAAAATAAAATACTTCCTAAAATTGGACGTTACATAGGATGTCCGATAAATTTGTAAGAATAGAAAGGGAGATATTAAATTATGTTATAGTTATAAAAGAAATTATGATTAAAAAACTGCTGCGAGGGAATTATTATTATGTACCCTTTATACAGTGACGTCAATCTTTCGGATGACAGATATATGGGGGCTTGGCGCGGATAAGCCAATGAGAATCCACCCTTCGACACCATAACACTACGCGCACCAGATAGCATCGACTGAACGGCGCCATGGCTGTACTATTTCCATGGTACTTGAATCTTAAATAATTTATATACACTATGTTGTACTTGTTGCTTATTTCTTCAAAAATATTTTAATGTAAGTAATATTGAGATTTAATTTTTTTTGATAATTTTTATTGGTTTGTAAGTCAATTGTAATCAAGAGTGATTATCAAAAGTTTTTCTCTTATCATGATTTATTACCTCATATCTAAAATAACTAGGCATTCTGGCTATATAAAGCATAAATATAAATTATAAAATATGACATGTTTCTATTCTTGAATGAAGCCATTAAATGGAAAAGGAACGTTCGTTCTCCTCGAACAATATATTTTGAGAGCTAACCGCATGAGGTACTATTAGTCGGGTTTCTGCGCTTGCCGGTATCGGGTGTGCGTCTTACTCGGCTCGAGTTTTTCGTAAAAGCAATTTTTATTATTGCTTATTGTTAAATAAAAATTTCGTTATAGGTTTAGGTTAAACGAAAAGCGATTACTCGCTTTTTGTAGTGTCTTTAGTTAGTTAAGTGTGCAGTTTATTTTTGTGTCATAAATAATTAGACGGTGAGTAACCTAACAACTTAATGTGAAACCTTACTTGTACAGTATGGTAATTTTTGCTTTAGTCGATTTATTTACATATTCACATTTATATTTTACGTATTAATATAATATAAATACGGCATTTAATTATAAGACAGTAGTTAAAATTGCATTATATTTTATCGACAGCTTTCAATGAATTTCAAAACACATTGCAAATAAAGTTTATCTGTATAGCGTTTGGCGTCCTGCTTAAAGGTCGATAAAAATTATATCGGCAAAATATTCGTACATATTTTAGGGTCCTCAAGATATGTATTGTATGCCAATAAATTTTGATCTAGCTATATGGATCGAAGTCACCGGAAAACTTTTGAAATATTATTTATCGGCTTTTAATTAATTATTTTGTCTCTGGACTAAGGTGCTAAGACACATGTAGAATATTAGTTTTTAACAAATCTTTCATTTAATTTATTGTTAACTATTCTTAATTCTTAGTTAAAACTACTAGTAAAATACGTTTGTAAATATTACATTTGTAGTTATGTATCGTTTCAATTCTGAATAATACTGGATCCCTACTATTACTTTCGAGGTCCAAATGATATAGAGAACTATCCAGAAAAAATGTATCAAGCTGGTATTATTTCGTACGTGTTGTATTTTTTTTCATATGTATGTATCTGACCAACGTTCTGGTAAATTGATTAATGTTGGTAACTTGTAAAAACTCAGTTTTAAAAGTACTATTAACCGCATGATACGGCAAAAACATAAAACAACATTTAAATTAAATGAATATGAATTCTACACACACATTGTAAGTGTGTGAACACTTCGGGCTTCGGGCATTATTACTCTACAGAACAAAAGCGAACAAATCGGCACATTAATAGCATATTATGTCAACATTCCTTACAAGATTTACATTTAGCCAAGTGAATTTAATTGGATAGCCACTTTCTTTCACCGGTGCATATGGAATATTCATCGACTTGGCTTAAGGATAGTACCTTGTCATTCGTGTTACGTTTGCAATGGTGATAAACTTTATTTTTCCGTTTTAAATGTAAGTGATTGACTTGAGCTTGTTCATTTAACCCTACATCTTCTCATAAAGACTTCGTACATGAAAAGGCTCATCGCTATGTACATACTTACTGGCCTGCGTATTTAGTTATTTGCCATCGTCATACGACGAACTGATTAGGAGTTAACAGATTTAAAACTAGAGCAATACTTAAAAAATCCTATATTTTGTCCAATATTACTTTTAACTTCGTGAGAATTTATAAATTAAATAAGTATACGAAAAGTGACACTCTCCTGCCAGTGCCGTGACAAGTGCAAACATTTGCGGCCGACGGGCGACCTCAACGAGACCCGCGCATTTTCTTGAAATTCGCAAAAGTATTAAGAAATATTCACATGTTGCCGGGCCAGATTGCAGAATAATCTGTCGACAGTTGCGGCAAATATCTAATAATTTACGCAGAAGTTATTTGGTTAGATGGCTGTAGGCATAGTCTTAAAGAGTAAACAAGTTCTCTATGAAGAGGCAAAAAAGGGAGTTGTGCCGGTACCGGTAAAACCTTGCTTTTTATCACTTACTTATTTATACAATGCTATTTCCAAGAAATCGAGGACAAAGCCCTGAAGTAAGCACGCCGTCTTCAATGACTAAAAGGATTTTTTTCTACGATACTCCGGCGTCTCTAAACGCGTTAGTTTGTGATTCGCAATATGAAGTGGCAGCGCTAAAATGGCGCTTACAGCTATTCTGTCTATACAATCACCGTTTTGGTCGTTTTTCTAATTATAATATAATTACAAGGCTTCTTTATAATTAAATTAATATCAGAATGAATTAATTCGTTCTGAACTTTTGTTGAAAAGCGTAAGAATATTTGCCGTGTATTTAATGTGTATTACTGTAGTGTACTATAATTTTGTTGTTGTCTATGAAATAGATGTCGAACGTGTTTTTTTATTTACAGACTAGAATTATAATTTTTTTAATTTTATTTGTGAAACATACAACCTTTATAAAATCTATACTTTCAGCTTTCTAGTAAAGTTTCATCTAATTCGATAATATGATGACAACTGTTAAAATGAAAGGCTATTCATGTATATTATTGGCTATTTTCAAAGTTAAAAACTTGTCCAATTTTTTTTGTTGCTAGTAAGTTCAAATTCTAAAACAAAAACTTTAATTTCAATTTATCCATGCGGACTGGTGTGAGTTTTGTAAATTCATAAACAACATAAAATATTTACATGTACTATATATTTTCTTCTCCTTTTTTGTCAGTTAAAAGCCAACATAAGTCAGTAGAAATTTTTGTTTATGCTAGAAGTTAATGAAACCGCAGTATCATTTGTTTATTTTTCCTTACTCGTTTAGTTGATAAAGTGGCCACCTGCCGCGTTGATTAATGGTAATTGAAGATAACCATTAAGTTGGCAGGTCCTATTTTTTTAATGTTTTAGTTTAACCACACTATCAGGGATTTTTTTTCATCTTTGTCAGTGGATTTACTAAAAAGTTATTCGTGTTACGTGATTAATGTGCGCGAAATAGTTTAAGCTACATACATTACTTTGGCGTGATTAGAAACTATTTTAAGACAACAGATAACTGAAGGAATATCGTTGATGAAGCTCTGTTTTTCATTGAGAAATGAAAGGAATAAATGTGGTTAATATCGCTGAAATTTAATTGTAATAATATAAATAGATTAAAAATATTTAAATCTATTTTATGACGAAACGAATACGATAACAAAGATTCAATAAAATGAATTTATTCTTTTTTTCATTGTACACAGTTAATATTTTTTTGTAGCCAACAAAAAGCCGGATTTAGTTTCCGCTATCGAATGCAAGCGTACTCGCGTGTTGTATAAATTTGTGTTATTTTGAAAACGATAAGTGAATTGTGATAAAACAGAAACAATAATATAAATAAACAAATAAATAAATACGAGTGTTTTATTCTATTTTCTACCGAGGTTTGGAATATACTATTGCACGTGTTATTAATAAAATCGATGGATTGATTCACGGCGCTACGTCACGCTGCATGCTTGAACGACTTGACTGTTAGTTGCAATGCGTCTCAGGTTCCGCTGTCAGGCTGTTGTAATTCTAGTTACTTTGAGATAATTCTTAGTAAGGTAGTTCTTGCAAATTTTAAGCATAATGTTTTGTGTATTCCTACTTCCTTTTTGTTCTTACGATCGTGAACTAGATCTTCATGATTTACATTTTTGGTATACGAAAATTGAAGATTTTGTAATGTGAAATTTTCATCAGACAGAACTTGTTATATTGATTTACATCGGGATGTGTGTTCGTAAACAACTTTTACTAGTGCAATGTCGTTTTATTGTGATTGTAAGTGATTATCGAATCAGATTTTTACCTTTCTAATTCGAATAATTTAGAGTAATAACATTCAAAAGTTTCATTTTCTATTCTTTCCAAAATATTCAGACTATTGATTTCAAAATTTAATTTAACCTAATCGATTTCAATGTTTAAAAATCGCCTGGAATCAAGTAACAGCATCAGAATCGGTTATTATTAAATTTACCTTTCTCAAACAAAATGGTTAATTTTAATTGTAGTTAACACTAGTAACAGTTGCCCGTCCTCACTTCGACTCGATCCACTTACGATCGATACACAAATAGTTATGCATCGTAAACAACCATTACTCGATTATATCCGAAGTTTTATGATTGATTCATGTTTACTTTCGCATGATTTACAATAGGTATCTCTTGGTAATATACCAGACGAAAATCTGAAAAGTAGTTTTTGTTTATGACTATTAATAATGGACAATTATTATTGCGATTTTTAGGAAACTTAACATTTATATGCAGGTAGATTGATTGAATTAAGTCTACCGAAATTTTATCACGTCACCATAGACAATTCGTTTTGTTTCATTGTATTCGTACAAACGAAGACATTCAAGACTTGTGACCTTGGAGCTCGTGCCGAAATACTTGTACGTAGTCGTATGAGCATGGCAAAAACAACGTATATTGATTGTATATTACGCGATGTTTGATTGCGTAAGACATGTCGAAAACAGCCATTTTTGTTTTTAATTTTGGAGATATAGGCATGAAGTCAATATGGTGACCTCTGCCGGGGGCGGTACTTAGGGATATGGACCCTGAATCGTAGAATTGATAGCAATGAAACGTCGATAATTTCCTGAAATGGTCATTTTTCATGAATTGAATACGTGTTTACTGTGCACGGTACAAACAATAAACTAGATTTTTTTAAACAAATGTAACTCAGCTTTAAGGTATATTCTAAATGCGTGTTTCACATTATGAAACACTTAAACGATTGAAATGGTCGCGTTTATGAAAATCTAAGAATAAAATCTTTTGTACGGACGTATTATTTATTCTGAGGTTGTATTAAATATTAACATGAAGTAATCGAATTGAATTGTATGTATTATGTGCGTGGCATTAAACGCTACTCAATTGTTCAATTGTTGTGGGGACGACACAATTATGCCTTTTGTTACATTTGTCATAATGTGATTTTTTTTTAAATTTTAATGTATGACCGAATTTAAAACAATTAAAATTTTAGCAACAGTAATACAATAGGCAAGATTTATCATGATCTTGTTAGAGCATCGTAGGAGTGGTGATAGGAAATAGTGTTATTTATTTACGCATTAGTTAGTTTCCTTTACGCGTAGTCGTATTTATTATTGTCTTTGGATCCGAATTTTTTATGCAGGCGATAAATTAGAGCTAATACGCGCCAGTATGCCAGTACACACGTACTAGGGATGGTGGAGCTCCGTAATCGTAACCGAAACTATTGGCTATGCGAAATAAAAATATATCCGTAACCGTAACCGAATCCGATAAAAAAGTTTCGGATAATTTTGGGATAGGGGCAGATTCTAAATGAAAATGAAACATGTTATGCCAGTTTTTCTTATTCGTTTTAAGACGTTTGCTCTTATTCGTTTGCTCTTTTCTATGATTGTAATACTAGATAATACCTACAAATAAAGTCAAAATGTTACCTTATACATACATTATATATTTTTCCGAAATAATCGGATAATCCGAAACAATTTCATATTTCATAGTAACCGTAACCGAAACCGGTAAAATATTATTCATATATCCGTATCCAAATCCGAAATTTTATATCCATACATCCCTAACATACGTGCTAACACACAATACTGCACTAGGGGGTTTTAAACGTGGGCGTCGTTATGAATGATCCACAAACAGGGTAAGGTAATCAACGGGATGTCAGTGATGGCGAGCCGTGATAATGAAAGTAATGTGACTCCGTTTCTCGACAGCGGCCGCGGCCGCCGCCGGCGCCGGCTGGTGGCCCGTTACCGGCGCCGCATGAGCCGCGAAACGTCTTGTCACTTTAACGGTTGTTATTGTCACTGTGCGCTGCTTGCAAAAAATATACCGCGTCTCTTCAGTACGGGGTTACGTTCATGAAAATTTTGCAGGTTCAATCCTGATCGGAAGCAGACTATAATTTTTTTCGCCGATTACTTCGTTGTCAGATAAACATATCGGTGGTCTACGCAAAGAATGTTGCTGAGCTGAGGTTTAAGAAGCCGTCGGTTTTCAGTGCGGTCCATTTTGTAACGTAAATCGAAAGACGCAGTAACAATTACATTTTCCATGCATAAACCGTTCTAATATCAGGCTAATGAATACACAAGAACGCAAAACCGTTCAAAATATAACTCTATCGTTTCCCTCATTAGGTATAGTTTCAAATATGAGGGTTTTAGTACGTTAATTAGAACTACAATAGTGTGTGGCCAATACGTCAATATTATATTATATCTGTACCTCGAACAAAACCAATTACAATTTGTCGAACTGACGAACTATTACAACTTGTCAACTCCGAAACAGTTACATTTCATGTTTCGAATTGGGGTAACGGTGTCACTTTTTATGTATGTAGGTACTTACATTACCAATGTCGGCTGTTTGTTTATCCGAAAAATAACTATAACCTTATTTTTTGCAGATTCTCATACCAGACACCATGGCAAAAACAGAGAAGTCCTTTCCAAGAAACTTTACAGGTAAGCACCAGATAATTTTTTTGTTTGAATAATTAATGCGTTGATTTTAAACATTTATTTATTTATGAAATGATTTATTTATTTACAAACAACTTGGGAAACTTTAAACTAGATACAATGGTGATTCGTACAAAAGTTTAGAGAAATGTGTACAGTCATTAAGGGATAGATACAGTAACGTGCCGCGCGGCGGGGAATCCCCTTTACTAGAAATCCAAGATCGGACCCTTAAGCGGTTTTAGTGGCTAGAAATTCTTCTAACACGGTGATCCTTAAAATACTTGTCGTCTGAATATGCCCCTACCGATAACAAAAAGTAAATTCGTTTAGGGGTACTTTTTATTCAAATATAAACATTTTACAGTAAAACAATGGCGCACATACCATATTACATACGTTATTATCTATCATTATCATTATGCAGGTTAATTACGGATTCGTGGATTTGCAACACATTGGAGACTATAATATTATGGAAAAGTTGCGGATATGAAGGTGTCATTTTTCACGATATTTTCTAATAATTGAAACAAATAACCAGTAATTTGAAAAAAAAAGTACTTCTACTCATGTTACAAATACTAATGTTATAATAATAATGTTAATTTTTTTGTATGTAATGTCAAAATCATTAAAAATCTTGCTTTGATTATACGATAGACATATATTTTGTCTTATCTAAGTCTGTGTGATGACGTCATTTTTGAGTTCCCGCCAAGTCTCGACTATAAATGCATACAAGCATATTTATGTTGGCAGCACTGCGGTGGGTGCGTCCGGCGCCCGTGACGTAATTAGCGATTTGGCAGACGGCCATATTGAAAATAAACATGATAACTTGAATTCTTTTGCTTTTTTATTTTTCTTGCAATATCCGATAAAAATAGGCTTGTCTACCTAAACAATCGGAATGGACGAAGTCTAATATAATGATATCCATTGAATAAAATCACTGACATCCTTGTTGTGTGAACGTCGGCCTTTCGCAAGGCGGATCCGGGTTCAAATCTTTTAGGCACCTTTAATTTTTTAAACTATGTACTTATTAAAAACTACTTACATTACTCTTATATTGTTTCGATGAAGGTAAAACATCGAGAAACAGCGTCGTAATGGGGTGGCCTAGAAATCAATCTGGATTCAATAAGCATAATGAACTTAACTTCTCTGTGTGAGAGGAGACCTGAGCCCAGACATGGGATTGTTATGGATGTTGTTGGTATGACATAGTCTGCCGTAGTGTTGACAGCTGATGTAGCATACCAATACGAACATTACTTACCGAGACAAGTTTTAAATGCCATCAAGTCTACTTTCAATTCTTTTTTTGGCAACCGAAAGTGTAATGTTATCACATTAGTATGCCATCGTCGAAGGGCTTTTGCCAAGTAATCTGTGCAACGTATTGAAAATATCAAACATTTGTCATAATCGAAAATGTTTATACTATTCTTACATATTGAACGAAGTCCCCATTGTATAAGTAGTACTGTATAATAGTATTTTAATAGTAGTGTAGTCATGTTTTGGATTGAGTAGTACTGGGTTCTCATCAGCTTACAATGCGCCAAATTAACAATCGTGTCTTCAATTTTATTATATTTAATCCAAATCCCCACCATGGTACCTAAATGGCTTCTTTTGCCATACAACAGAAGATCTATAAGCTAAATTTGTTGCGTTAGCGCCAGACACATCGTAGCCAGATTTTAATGATGCCAAGGTTTTTTATTTTGTTCGTGTTTTCGAACGCCGTTGCATTTCTGCAACAATTTATCGAAACACTTGTTAATATATGAACGGAAAATGATAAGTATAGATAAGAGCGTTTTTAGCCTACGGCTTGTGGTAATTATGAGTAATTGAAGTTAATTGGGTCAATTATACGATCGACAAGCAGACAAACTTGATAGTATGTGATCATCGTCGCCAGTGGTCATCCATAATACCAAAAGCACCTCCGAAGTGTCGCCGCTCAAAAGAGACCTCTTGAAATTGCTTGACCTTGCCATGAAACTGTTTATTATGTGGCACTTCGACCATTGCAACCGAAATACGTTAAAATAATTAATTTTAGAAAGAAGGTGGTAGCTACATAGGCGAGTGAAGAGTCGTACCACTTTGAACGGGCATTGTCGGTTTACTACTGGGTTGTATATAGAGCTCGGTCTTCAACAAGAAAGACCCATTACGTCCCATTGCGACGTCTGTTGTTTGGCGCGGCGCCTCGTCAGTAAGAGCTTTGCTCGAAATCAATGTGTTATGGAGTCCTCAACAAATATTTCATTCAAGTCTAACTGTAGTTTTAAAAACCTATCAAACTCGTAAAGTAAATGACAGGTTTCGAGAAACATAATTAACTTTCAGTGAAAGCGCACAAGTTATTTGACTTTCATTAGATATAATCGTCAATGACATTAGCCGAGGCTCGCGCCGGTCAGCCGGGCCTTGGTGATCCGGCTCCTGGCACCGCTGGCTCGGTTGAATGAACGTGAAACACGAAATAGAAAGTATGAATTTGATACCTTAATAGATTTACGAAACAGTTACAGAAATTGTCCTGTTCTTCCAGGAAAGTATAGAACTGCAATAAAAATGGTTTTATTTATAAGTTGCCGCTACACGCCTGCTCTGCTTTAGCATTTACGTAATGTTTTAGGTGCAAGCGGTTCTTTTCATCTTTGAGAGGAGTGCTCAATAAATTCGTGAGTTGAGGGGTAAACGGTTCAATCTATCTTAAGGACAAGCCAACTCTCAATATCTGTGGAGCACTTTGTGTTTATTACAGTCGCTTAGTTATATTTTGCGTAGTTCAACAATTAACTGCAACGGAAAGACAGAAATAGTGTTCATAGTTTCATTCTTTTTGTAGTGAATAGAGGCTGCCAGAATCCTGAAACATAATGTTTACTTTTATTTTGTTCATTAGTGCGTCTTGTAAAACGTCGCGTTTGAAAACGCACACGAAAAACCAATTGAGTCGTAATGACCTCAGTGCGCTTTCCCATTTAATGAGTTTGACAGCATATATTTTATTATTGTAATTATAAGATATAATATATTGTTGATAGAAAAATTGCGAAGTTACAACTACCTAATTCTTAAGTCACATTTGTGACAATAATTTAATAAATACCATAACCTCAGTGTCCTAAATATAAATACAATGTGAACGTTATTATTATTGCAATATAATTAGGCAGTGTAAATTAAAACTTTCGTAGAATATCTATGAAGTACGTAAACGATTAAATGTTTCTATAACTTAGGACGATATTGTGTAGATGTTTACAGAAACATGGTTCTTAATGTGGCTGAAGCGAACAGTTTTCCCGCAATTTTTGCCATCTGTCAAATAATCTAATAATAATAAATTGAATCACTTTCGACATTTATGGATTTATTTGACAAGAAGAGAGAAATTTACCTTATTGTTACTGTTTATTATGGACATCAAGCGGACGCAATTATATTGTTATAGTTATATCGTATTATCGTTATGTTGTAGTACCGTTCCGTCTCTTCATTCATTTTAATGCTTCAACTATTTAAATGATTCAAAATTTTAAAGATATTACCGAGTAAGAATTTTTAATGTTCCGTCAGATAACGTAATATTACAGCAAAGTAATTATTACAATGCGGGTGGCGTGTAACTTACCGATCTTCCCTAAATATTAATAGAGATTCGGGAACCCGTATCACCCCACACGCCCCGCAATGCTGACCTGCTTAAACGTATAGGTTGGACGACTCTATAAAAGTGTTCAATATGCGTGATATTGTGGTATATAATAGGCCAGGATTTTTATGTTACAAAAAATATTGCTATATCACCAATTAACACCAATCAACGCTAATCAATTAACTAATTACAACAATAATCTATTACGTAAGACCAATCAAATGTTCTACGTTGTAATTGTCCATAATAAACATCAAACAATTTATCATTCACGGAAGATTTTTAACATTAATTGTCGTGAATTCATGACTCATCATCTCAATTTGGTAATCTATTTAGCTATACATAGCGTCAGGTCACATTTATTTATCCGAAAAATGTTATAAGTTGTAACCATAGAGTTACTATTATATTAACTCTATGGTTGTAACACATTTATTTAATATCCATTTTTTGAGCTTACTAAAATTTTCTAGAACCATCGTGATGTCTACTGTTTGTATATTGCAAATATAGGATGCGACTGCCCAAGTTGTTTTTATGAAACCACTTCACTGTTGAAGTGCTTTGATCTATTGATATTAGTTTTTACCAATTAAAGCAAAAAACGTATAAAAAACTGTTTGGAAATGAATTGGAACGTACTTGACATATGTCATTTTTTGTATCGGCGTACAGTGCCACCAATTTTTCTGTTCGCGTGTATAAAATTAGAACAGCAGTCGCCATATTGAATTTTTCTTTTAAATGTCACTCGGCTGTCAGTTTTGTAATTATGTCATGTTTTTTTGAAGACTTGTATTTTTATTGAATGAAGATTTCAGGTCAACCATAGAGAACTAGATCATATGCATTTGTAGTTTTTGTTTTAATTGAGCCGGTCCGGTATCGTGTACGATTAAGTTTTTTATTTCGGTCAAACTCGCCTTTAGTGCAAGAACGACGTAATTAATAACATTTGATAAAACCTCCTTGCATTAACGACACTAGGTTCAACACAGCGACGTCTGATAAACACAGAATTTTCAGCACCGACTGCAAAGTGTTGTTTTCGGTAATTGTCTATTGGTTATCATTGGAAAAATCGTTATTAAAATCGTATATTAATAAAGTTATTAACAATAAATTATTTGAAGTTATTGTTGTTGCGTTTTTCATTGCATTTAAAGTGTGAAACCTTGAAAAAATACGAAATTTTCTGGAAACAAATGTTAATTTAAAAATAAATACCGTTAATAAAAACGTTAAGTTAGGCATGCTACAGCTTCTGCACAGAATTTGTTACTATTCCAGTGATGGCTTTGGTCCTTTTATTAAATTTAAACTATTGTCTACCATGCTGGTTAAATGTGGAATAGTTTAAACATCTTTGAGAACATAGTGGATAATAATTCACGTAATATATTATAAATACGGAGAAAAAAGTTCAAAATTCGAACCAGAATTTGTATTAGACGTAGAGTTGTGAAGTCAAGCAAACTAGTTCGCTAGTAACTACTGTCCAATAACAATGGGTGTGGGTGTGGTACATGGGTCCACGTCCAGTCGGCCGTGCGATAAGATGTACTTGTAATTTAATGGGACGGTACGGACGCTGTGTTGAACCATACAGATTTCTACACCATATTGCAAGAAAGTTCGTTAGGCTATGGTTGTAATGCAGTATTTTTATTTATAGTAACAGGTAAAACGAGCAGACTTGCCACGTGGTGGAATGTGGTCACTGCGCCCCTTGCAGCTCCATATCAGTCGTTGTACCCTCTATTGCTGGCGGAGAAGGTTAAGGTTGGTAAACCTGTCATAGCGACTCTTCAAATTATTTTCATATCAAAGTCAGAGACGTTTTTAAAAGTTTTTATGTTCATCTAAGTCGATGTCCAACCAAAAAATTGTAAGCGAAAAAAACATCATTGTGGATGCATTTATTTCATTTTCATAAAACTACTTTACGTGCGCTAAATGGGGCTGAAAATACTCGACAACACAAATGAATTACTAACATTTAAAAAAGGTACTTAAGTAAAACAATGATTGTCGAGAGCTGTTTGTACGTAGACGGTTTGTTGTTTATTGAAATCGATACATTTATCAGTGAGAATGCCCATTTCTTTTATGATTTTCTCGTTTCTTTTTCATTTCTTTTATTTTAAATCTTTCATTTCTCTTTTTCTTTTTACTGCAGTATCTTACAGTTTTTCGGCTGAATACGAAATGACCAATCATCAATATTAAATGACCGAACACTTTTTGCACCTATTTTACATATTGGTTTTTATTGATATTATTTCGAAATTAATAATTCACACTCACGCATAAAATTAAAGGACGAATCAAAATGACATTATTTCCTGTATGTAAAATGTGAGAAACACGCAAGTCACCTTTATGAAATACGTCATGGATTAAGACAAAAATTGACATAGACTTAAATGTGATCATATACTATGAGTATGTTTTAAAAATAATTTCATAGAATTTAAACAAACGCGGCGGCAATGAAATATTTAAATAATTACAGCTTCATTTGTTTTCTATACAGAAAATTTTACATTATCGAGTTTTCCCTCAATCAGTCTACATTGTACAGTCCAGAATCATAAATCTACCAAATATGTTCACATAAAATTCAGTTTACAATGTGAAACAAAATGTAACACCAATGTACAAAACACCTCCATAAGTACAAGGCCGTAGAGAAGAGTTAAACAAACCTCGCGGATTTTTACGCCGCAGGCAAACTTACCGTTTGAACAATAGGTCGTGTTGAACAGTGATTTTTGTTCACCTAGACGATTACGTAAACGTTGTTAAATTCGATTAAGAATATAAATAATAAGTAAATATATGATTCTGCAGTCTTCCTGAGGCTGATTTTATATAGTATTTTGTAAATTTATGTGCAGAAGTTGTGATTAATTAATTTATTCACGTCAGATTACATTAATTCTACATTTGTCTCTGAACAACAAATGTTAACAATAAGTTCTGAGAAAGCGCTAGAATGATTGTAATTACGTAACATAAATAATAATAAGGAAAAAAGGCTATTGACAGACAGATTTTCCTCGGAGCCATAAACTATGTCATCCTTATATTTCCGCGTACTCAACTTGTCTGTGGGCCTTATCGCACTATGCTATTATTCGCGGCAGAGAGAAAGTTCTGATAGAAATCGCAGTGTTTACGTCAACTGGTTGTTGTGGTCACGACACGCCGTTTGCCATGTCGCGGTAGTAATATGAATGAATGAAATAATATTTATTCGTTCGTTCGTTTTTACAAACAGTTTTCAAAAGTCAAACTACGCCATCGCTTCAACAAATCCTTACCGTGAGTGGTCCCGGAAGAAGAAGCGTTACGAAACTCCCGAGGAGTTTTTTTTCTTAATCACAGTTACAGAACGCACTTATGGCTACATATTATCATGTGACAGGGTTTCATTATAAGAACTTCATTGTAATCGTGAGTTTATAGTAATTCCAAGAAATGTAGTAGAATTTACTATTTCAAGCACTTCCTTATTTATAATAATAGTTATTGTCTTACATTTTTTTAATAACATTAGCCCATAAACGAGCAGACGAGCAACCTGATAGTAAGTGGTCACCGTCGCCCATGGACATCGACCAGACCAAAGGTATTACTGATGTATTGTCGACTAGAAAATGAGAAGAAGGTAAGAAATAAAGTACTGGCTCTCCAGCCCCCAGCCGGAACACACCGAGCCGTTTGGCGGCTCACTTAGCAGGACGGTGATAGCTAGCCATGCAGGCTTTGATGACTTCATAATAATACTGATATACATTTGACATCATTGTTAATATCGATAAAATCATTGTCACTCGTCTGACAGATAACTGTATCGTGGATTTGTGGCTTAGCAAAAGTAAATACTTGTCAATTACTCGATTTGAACGGTTTTTATTATAATATGTTTAGAAACTAGATGGAATCGGTGATATCATATGAGAACGATGGCATTGACAACATTTTGTATCGTTTTATTGCTATGAATCCAACCTATGACCATCTGGAATAATGTACCGTAGTGCTAAAATAAAATTTCAAATAGGTGCCGTTGTTCCAGAGAATACCTTGCGTGTATACACAAATTCACAAATTTGGCACTCACTCCTTATAATGTTTAATATAGATTTCCTTTATAATGTTTATATATAGATATGGAGCAGTATTAATATTCGAACAATGTACACGGCGTCAAAATTGATGCAATTGTAATTGCCTGACAATCGAAAAGAAAAACTAACTAACGTGTAAAGAGAATCGTACCTTGAATAAACAATATCGTTAGGTAAATTATTCTTGGGCTAAGGGAGTTTCGGTGCCGAATATAGGACAATTACAACCCCTATAATGAGAGATTTTTCCCATAAAAAAAGCTATGTTTTAATGGTTATGATAAAGCATAAATCCAGTAGCTAGTATTTAAGAGCTCTCATTGCAAAACTGAATAAATCATCTGCAAAGCGAGTAAATAACAATCCAGTCCAAAGTGGATTCCACTTGTATTAACATTAATCGGTAAAGGTCTAAAAACCCGCCATTTGACGGACAAACAAACCGCTGTATTGATTCAAGCGGTGACCGTTAATGATAATTATACGTCACGAGCACACGTCGTATCTACGACGACGTCGGGTCCACACGCAGCGCGCCATTTCTGTAATGTCACAGCTGATTCCGCGATTTTATATAAAGTTTTATAGTTAAATTACGCATAACAAATTATTCAAACACGATCAATTATGCTTGTTGTGGCAAAATGAAGCACAATAAAGGCATGCATTTATTATTTAAAGGCATGAATTAGCTGGGAAATTGATTTGAGCGATCACTGAATTATCACGCTGAGGTCCCAGTTACAAGTGAGCCCGTCGAGCACGATGATAATTTCTTAGGAAAATTAACAAACAAACATAATTTTGAGCCCGTTTTTTATAAGCGTCTATGATTTTAATATAATTTTTTGTGGTAGCAGTCGTAATCATCCAGTCGTAGTTGTCGTAGTCGTAACGGTCGAATGGGGTTCGTCAGTGCAATAGACTGGTGTACGACCGTGTAGTAAAGTGCATGCTAATGTCTGTAGCTAATTGCGGTCCCGCGTGAAATATTTAACGGTACGCGATGGTGGCACTCGGCACTAATAGACCAGAGGTGGTACTTCACAATGACGGGAGTTTTACACTTTATCGCATATCGAAAGATACTTCACTATCTGTAGCTTAGTCCTTGATCATAGTGGTGACCCTGCCTGCCAATCGAAGAGCCATCGAAGAGCCGTAACAAACAATCCCAACAGTCGATCTGTCATGTACCTAAGTATAAGGAGAGAACAGTAATATAATCAATGGAGAAAAGATGAATAATTGCTTTATAAAGAAATTTTGTTTCTATCGGGCATTTCGTGTTTACTTATTAATTTATCTCGTGAAGACTCTATTGGTAAAATCAGTAGTTTTATTTGTTTATAGGACATCCAACAGATGACACGGTTGCGAAGCTTTAATACTAAAGATGATCTTTAAATTTCTACACGTTGAGACTTACGGACAGACGTTACATTATTTGTAGTATATATATGTAGTGTTTGGTATAATTTTATAATAATATAGAATATGAACGACTCTTATGTCAAACAATAAGAGTTAAGAAACTTGTAAAGTACAATGAGGAAATGTCCCCGTTCAGGGCGAACCTAGCGAGTGTTAATGTGATATTAACTTAACACGACATGGAGTAATCGCTCATGACTCGCATATAAGTAAGTCATAGTAACAATGATCGACGTATGGAAATAAAATGACCTGTATAGTTGCACTTCCTTCCGCTGTATCGTTGTTTGCCGTTCAATATGTTCATAATTATAAAGGAGCAGTAAAAGTTATTAAAGTACTAGATTAAAATATGTCTTATTAAATGTTAACAAAGTATTTTATGATTAATTTGGTCTACGGCTAAGTGTTAAATTTATCTAATCAAAGGGTAGCTATCTGCACCGGTATTAATTATTCCGGTCTTATAATTTTTTTTATCAGTACCACTATATTTTTAAAATATCACTCGTAAAAGTGACAAAAAAGAGATGAAACCAAGAAATTTCTCCCTCTTCAAATCAAAGTTTTTTTTTGTTAACATTTTGTTATTTTATTAAAAAGGCGAACTAGCTAAGGGGTTATTTGTCACTTAACCTGGTATGTGACCACTCCGGCCTGTGGACATTATTTATGTGCATCGTTCAATAAGGTCCCCGTCTCGTAGCATCCCGCTGGTGGTATATATAGTATGATGTATACCGCTGGTGATAGTACCATGCGCCCCATGACCAGGTATGCCGTCTTTTGCTTATTGCCTAGACACATGCACATGTTTTTGACTTAAATGAACTGCAGAATTAATGCTTTATGATGACCATATTCAACTTCGTGTTTTTAATTTCTGGTCACTATAACAATTTAATATTATAGCACGTATTAACTGATACGTGTAGGTATTGGTGGTCGTGTGGTCAAGGATCGCATAGGAGCGAGATAAAACTATATTGGGCTAATTGGGACAGATCGTATGTCGTCTATGAGTTGACCTCGTCGCCTCATCTGTCCGGTATAGATAATATTTGTGTATAGATCCACCTAGTTAAGTTTTGATTGAGGCTTTCTGGCACCATACAAATTAACTATTCTCAGATTAATCCTCTATGTAGTTATTCGCAGAGGCGCAGCGTAATGGTACGCATCTTCAATTACAACGACAGACCTAAAATCTGCAGGGTATCTCTTATGGGTTGAAGCCAACAAAGTACAGGGTGCAAGGCGAGGTCGGTTCAACATAGTATGATTACTATGTCTGTGACGTATTTTAATCTGTTTGTTGCATCATGACTTAACATACCTGTTACATGGTTATTAGTGAGTAACTATAAATACTAATATCATTAAAGTGTGATGGGGACGAATTATTAGATTTCATATTTTTTTAATAATCAAATAGTTAGACTTGGCTACTGATATAGACGCCAAACATCTTTTTTTGTAATTTTTACCTGTCCGTCGGTACGGGCATCTTTCACTTGATAATCACTGAATAGATTACGAAGATGGGAATGAAATAATATTTATTCGAAATTGGTTTTTACAAATACTTTTAGAAAGTCAAACCACGTGAGTGGTCGGGGATGAGGAAGCGGCAATAAACTGTTAAGGAATTTTCTCCAACTCACAGTTACGGAAACCACTTGCTTTTCTACTACTTATGGCTATATGCTATACTAGCTATGCCCGCGACTTCGTCCGCGTGAAATTTAATAAAAAAGTTATTTAGTAGAAATAAAATTTGCCTAAGTTACTCCCTATTACATCAGCTACCTGCCAGTGAAAGTCCCGTCAAAATCGGTCCAGCCGTTTCAGAGATTAGTCGGAACAGACAGACAGACAAAAATTGTAAAAAATGTTATTTTGATATATTTACCGTATATACATTCATACGCATGTAGTAAAAGGCGATTATTTTAATGTTACAAACAGACACTCCAATTTTAATCATTAGTATAGTTATATTAAGCTCATGTCCAAACCGTCTTTTCCTTAAAGTAAAGTAAAGATATGTACTCTATATTTTTTATGTATATAAACGACAAACGAGCGGACACGAGCCGCCTGATGGTAAGTGGTCACCGTCGCTCGTGGACATCAGCAACACTACCTACATGTTCATTCCTCTAAGATGCGTTCAGCTCTCGTGAACAACGTTTTGTTTTTTTTTTTTAATAAATTTGTTTCTAATTCACGTAACTAAGAAAGCCGAAAATAAAACGAACATGAAGTTTATTAATACATAATAAAAAATAATTAATAACAATTCATTTGAATGGAAATGTTATATTTTAACGTAAGGCATGATATTCCTGACGCGAAACGAGGGCGAGTTCTTACGCACATTAAATTAATAATATAGTAATATGCGAAAACCTAACTTTTGAGTAACTTTAATTAACTACTTAGTGTGCATCACGATTGATATAAAGTATAAAATCTTTTACGTACATACAAGAGATAACTTGTAATTGGCCATTACACATTTATCGTCTGTAAATAACATTGTAATACATAAGCTGTGATCTTTCCATAAATTATAAAAATAAAATAGTAGTACATGTTTGACTTGTGATATGTCGTGACTTCCGCGATCTCGACGGTATTATGTGGTTCGTAAGAAAAATATTATATCTCATAATAAATAAATCGCAGTAATTTCGCTGGAACTCGTGTAACTATGTGCTTTGTTTGGTATTATGATTATTATTACGGTGACTAACTTGTTACATTTTCCAAGCGACTTTGTCATAAGTTTATAGCTTCGTTCGTTAACCAGGGTCTTCTGTTGTACCACGACGCGTTAACCAGGGTCTTCTGTTGTACCACGACGCGTTAACTAGGGTCTTCTGTTGTACCACGACGCGTTAACCAGGGTCTTCTGTTGTACCACGACGCGTTAACTAGGGTCTCCTGTTGTACCACGACGCGTTAACCAGGGTCTTCTTTTGTACCACGACGCGTACGAAGTACAGGCTTTATTCACTTTACGTTATTGATACGTCCATCGTAATGTCAATAAGAGGTTATATACTTCCAAGTTGGTAGTTAATAGCAGACGTAAAAGTTTTACTTGTATATTTGAAAGTTTTCAAAGAGGCTCAGACAGAGAGAGAGCTTAGGGATCAGAGGAGATCTCGCTCGATACTTACCTTAACTTTCCCCATTAATTGGTCCGAGATTACAGGTAATATTTAAACGTCATGTTTACAGTTAATTCGTGTTAATTTTGCATAATAATAATATAAAATCGTAACAGGGCGGAATATATACCGCGAATATTTGTTCGAAATTTTAATGTAAGAATATTTGTTATCGATACAGTGATCCAACCGTATTTTTTGATATCTCGTCTCTCTGTCTGACTAACCACTAAGACCATAGAACAGATTCGCACGACACTCCATTGAAATTCAAGAATCTATGCAACACAGCAAACGAAGGGTAGACATAATTTTTTGTCAGTACCAAACTCAAAGTGCGACGTATAAAATTAGTAACATTGGAACCGTTTATGTGACAGTGACAACAGCCGTGAGTGTGACGTTGTCGACTTGGAACGATGAACCGGCGTGTGGCGCGACCCTCCACTAACGTAAGTTTCCACGCGTGTAATCTTCCATGCCCGCACCGCCGCGTCACTCACGAGATCCCCGACCCGCCCCGAAGTTGCGTAACTCGACTGAGTTACGATGCCGTTGTTCAGTCTCCAATTTTGATGTAAATACATAACTTGTTATCGTCAACGGTCGAGTAGACTGACCGTTCAAATTGCTGGCGGTGTTTATGAAATCGCATAAACTATATTGTTTGTTTTAATTGACTTGCTTCGAAGTGCGCAAATGATTTTTAAGCGATGTGTTTTGATGACGTTGCATAGGAAGCGTTCACACTCACATGCCCTCGGTAGGATTTTTTCGATAGATAACATCGAGACGAGACTGGTAACATTTATGTCTCACGAATGTTTACCTCGACCAGGCGTCGAACCCCGTCCTCGGATGTTGTCGTCACTAACGACTGATGATATTTAAAGTTTAATGTATCTATAAATTAAAAATGTATGTGAAGGTAGTACTGATATTTGAAATAAGTTCTGTACCGTAATCCGTTAGTATCGCGTACTTGCGAGATTACATATTTGTTTTCCTATTCACAATCAGAAACATTTATTTATCTCGACAGCTGTAGAGAACCAGGCTGGACTTTGCTGGACCCTCTTAATATAATATCCGTACTGATTTGTAATGAGCAATTCCATTTTTTTTTAAATAACCCAAAACATTAGTTACAGCAAAGCCAACTATCATATATTTTTTTCAGTGGTTTTTAAATAATACGTGCACAGACAGACGAACAAAAGTAAAATATACAATGTTTGGGCTTTTATATACGATAAAGCCTATCAACATTCAAATTAAAAACTACAGTTCCTGATTCGGCACTATTATTAGTATAGATAACATTATAATGAACCTGTATAATTAACTTATCTGTCAACATGTAGTCCGTATACCGAACTTCTGATAGGCAGTGATGTAACGTGTCACACGTTACTGCCCTGTACTGTACGCCGCGCCTCCATTATTATTGTTATCGTACTGACGTGTGACCGGGAAGATACTTCGTTGTATTCCATTTATACTTGTATCGAACACAAACAAAGTATAAAAGGGGGCCAAGTTCTTTGTTGGATTATTTTTAATAAGACGTACAGAAATTTATTACAATCTTTTATTATACATCTTGGTATGAAATAAATGAAAAAATTCGTACATTTCAATTTTAAGCATGTACCTAGTTTGTGAAAATAAAAAAATAATTATATGTAAAATTCCAATAGTTACGATTACTATATTTAAGCGCACATAGGTCACGCATTCATTTCACTGAAACTGGATTTTGAAATAGACGAAAAATACATATCGCGTAACATTGCTACGCTTATAAATATTTTGTGACGTAGTTCAACATTAATTTCGTTCACATCGAATGTCGCACATTGATATTAAGTATCTCAATAACAGATACAATCAATAAAATTAAAAGCAAACAAAATAACGCAGGGCCTAACCTTAAAAACATTCAATTTATTATCATAATTGCAGCGCGTGTTCAATCATTATGTTTCTACACGTGCCCATTGAAGAACAATATTGTAATACTACGGTGTAATAAACAGAACTGATGTAAATACAATACAATCACAAGCAAATATTATTTACGAACTAGCCCATACCCGCTGCGTCTTTGTCTGCCCCGCTTATTATATCGACGACTAGGTGTGCCCGCGATTTCGTCCGCGTGGAATTTAACAAAAAAGTTATTTAGTACAAATAAAAGTAGCCTAAGTTACTCCTTATTACATCAGCTACCTGCCAGTGAAAGTCCCGTCGAAATCGGTCCAGCCGTTTCAGAGATTAGCCGGAACAGACAGACAGACAGACAAAAATCGTAAAAAATGTTATTTTGGTATATGTACCGTATATATGTATTCCAATTTTATTTAATAAGTATAGATATACACTACCGGTCAAAAGTTTGAGACCACTATTTTTGTTATTAGTAAATATTCTTAAAATATTGGTGATAAAAAGTAATCTGCACACCTGCATATTCTATTGTTTTTAAAGATTGCCTAAAAGCTAATTCTTTTGTATATAAGCCAAGGAAAGGGCCATAAACCAGCATTGTTTCCAAACTGCAATGTGAGCCGAAGAAGAGCTAGTCCGATAATCGATTGTAAAAATTTTATTACCTCATTACCGCAGCTGACACTTCGTTTGTTTTTACATCATCTTACAATGCGATTGTTCTATATTTTTAAAATATGTTTTTAAGTTTATTTTAACCCGATATTTTCATGGTTATCTACGAATATCCGCTGTTAGTCAGATTTTGTGATTCCTACAGTCAAGACGTCTCTAAAATGGGAAAAGTTTGCGAAATTAGTATCGAAACGCGATCTGCCATCGTTGTTCTCCATAATGAAGGCAAATCTGAACGTGAGATTGCATCTCAACTCAAGTTATCAAAGACTTGTGTTCATCGCACTATTGTGCGGTACAAACAAACTGGCAGTAATCAAGATCGTCCGCGCTCCGGGAGACCAAGAGCTACGACTTCTAGTGAAGACAAATTTATTGTGGTAACCAGCAAGCGAAACAGACGCCTAACAGCCCCAGAAATCCGCGTTGAAGTCAACAAATCTCGGGAAAAACCTGTGTCAGTGTCTACAGTGAAAAGACGATTGCGAGACGCCAAGTTGTATGGTCGCGTTGCTGTTCGAAAACCTCTTCTAAAACCGCAGAATACGAAAAAACGGTTGCAGTGGGCCCTAGCCCATCGAGACTGGACCGAAGAAGATTTCAAAAAAGTACTTTGGAGTGACGAATCTAAATTTGAAATATTTGGTTCAAAAAGAAGAATTTTCGTTCGACGTTCCGCTGAAGAAAACATGATGCCACAGTGTGTAGTCCCGACTGTCAAGCATGGTGGCGGATCTGTTATGGTCTGGGGTTGTTTCTCAGGCTATGGGACTGGAAATCTGGTCCAAATTAAAGGAATTATGAAAAAGGAGGAGTATAAAGTAATTTTGGAGAAAAATGCTATTCCCTCCGGACTAAATTTAATCGGCAAAGGATTTATTTTCCAACAAGATAATGATCCAAAGCATAGTTCAAAATTATGTAGGGGCTATTTAGACGAGAAACAGTCAGAAAAAGTGTTGGAAAACATGACATGGCCACCCCAAAGTCCCGATCTTAACTTAATAGAGCTTTTGTGGGAAGAACTTGACCGAAACGTTCGGGAACAATGTCCTTCTTCACAGCAGGCCATGTGGAATGCCTTAGAAGACAGCTGGAAGAATATCTCGCAAGAGACAATAAATAAGTTAATTGCTCGCATGCCAAGATTGGTAAAACAAATAATAAAATGCAAAGGAGGATATTTTGATGAAAAGTCTGTGTAAACTCTCTTGTTTGTATTTTCTTTAGTAATTTAGTATTATCTTTTGTATTCGTATTTTTTTAATTTTAAATATTGTGTATAACATGGAAATAAAAACTGTATTTCATAATGATTTAAATATGTTGACTTGTTTATTTTTTTGTTTATTTTTATGTTGACTTGTTTATTTGTTTTCTTAATTTTTTTATAGTGGTCTCAAACTTTTGACCGGTAGTGTAGATGTGTTTTATGTGCAGAGGAAATAATGTAACAAACACACACACACATATCACTGAATACGTAGTGCTTATAAAAATCTTTGTTTCTTAAAACTTCAATAACTTCATATTAAAAAGCATCCTCATCCGACTTCGTTCGGGTTGAACAATTAAATATATTGTTATTATCATTATACAAAATTTTATGTTTTTGCCTTGATTAGACATCATTAAGGTTACCGATATTTTATATGGCCTGTCTGTGCAATAACGTGTGTGTGCAATTTTCATTACGATCAGTCAAGCCATTCTTGAGTTATAACGGGACATACAAACAGACAAAAATTTTCAAAATAGTCAATTTAGACAAAAAGAAAGAAAGAAAACCTTTATTTCGCCTAATAACATGGATACTGCAACCTTGTAACATGATGAAACATAAATATTTTTAACAAAAAAAGATTTGATGTCATTGAGTCTAAAAACAAATATTTACAATAAAAATTTGACAGAAAATGGAATGTACACAAAGACAGACATTTATACAATGTGTTCTTTTTGTTTTCGGGAAAATTGAGGTTGTACATACATCCACTTAAAGGAATGACTTGGCAAAAATATTTTTCTATAATTTACATTTTTGCTCTTTTTTGTGGTTTCATACAAAATAATTAAATTATTGAATTGCACCCGGTGCGTCGCACCCAATAAGCAATAAGATATCGCAATATATTTTTGTTATAAAAGAAGGGCCAAGTGTCTATAAGTAAAACTTAGAAAACTTAATTGAAATCTATTCAATATTTTTTCTTGGATGCGCTCGCAACTGCAGAACTCTATCATTTTATTTATATAGATACTAGCTGACTCGGCAATCGTTGTTTTACCATATAAATTATTAATTATATATATCGCTAATTATAATAATTTTACCAGAAAACAATATCAATCCCTTAACGCAATAGAAAGCTATTGAATTACTAATATCGCTTTTAAAAAATAGAGGTTGATGGTAGAATGGTAAAAATTTAGGGTTGTATGTATTTTAAATGCTACATCATGAAAAAATAAAAATAAAAAAATTTGTCCAATTAATAAAATTTGTGGTGGACCACCCTTACCACTTAGGGGTATCAAAAATAAATAACAACCTATTCTCAGGCCTACTGAATATACATATAAAATTTCATCAAAATCTGTCAAGCCGTTTCGGAGGAGTATGGTAAGTAAAACTGTGACACGAGAATTTAATATATTAGAAATATTTGCCGTCAGCTGTTTCATTCACTGCGTTATGAGTAACTTTAACTTTATACACAAGCCTGTAAACAGCCTTAGATCATACGTATTCTAAAGCCAATTACTATATTTATCGGACAAAACAATAACACAATAAAATCAATTAAACATGTCAGTGAGATTGGTTTTCATTATGTCCAATTCAATGTAAAATTCGCTATAGAAATTCTGGTCTTGGCAGCCGTCTCGGCATTTTGGTTCGACTTACGACTGTTCTTGACATCGGCTTTGAAACCCTAGAGATTACGTTGCAAGAGGCAAACGGACTGGCCCGAACTCACGGGTGTATGAGGCCCGTTACATCACAAATAAATGTATTGGATATCAACAGGCGTTTACGGTTTTAAATGACGTAACACGTAACTGCTTGCTTCATGTGTAATTTGGTTATTATACAGCATTGCTTGACTATAATCGTTTCTTCGTCCTTATGAAGAAGATTACGTAGTGTCATTTTAGCTCGTCCAAAATAAGCAGACCGGTTGATTTTCTCATAAAATACTTTTCTACATTCGCTTTCGTTTTTATATCTATTTTAGTCGCGTGCGATGTTGGTGGTGGGTGTTAGCGTTCGTTGCCAATTTTTTTTTATCTGCAAAAAATCCGACAGACGATGAAAAAAGTCTGTTCTACGTAAGTGCAATAACTGCGCGTTGTTTCCGAACGCGACCTTGACAGTTCGGGAATCTAAAAACGAAAAACTAAAAATTTAATCTGAGAGTTATAAAGTCGGATTATCAGTATATATGTAATATAGGATAATGTTCCTGTAATATTACTAAATGATTAACGTAGATTACCTTAAATTACAGTATCTTCGTATCTTACACGTGTTTAAATTTCTAAGTGTATAATAGTTCACCATTTTGATATAAAGTAATGCTTAATATTGTATTTCTATGACATAATATAATCGTAACAACAGAGTAATATTTAAATATGAGCACAGGCTTTTTGTACTGTTGTAAACAGATGTACTTGGATCTCAGGTGCTTCTAGTGCCTGTAAAGATATAAAGGTACATACATATATATATTACACATCATTCCATCATTAAAATAAAAAAGTTACATCTGAGGGTTATTTGCGGGACACAATCGGCGATTTATACTTCAACGAATCATTCAGCAATCAATTTGAAGGAGAGAAATAATTTGTCTTCAAAATACATTCGGTTCACAAGTTAGTTTCTCGTCGTATTATTTAACAATTCTTGAATTGTTATTAAGCTACATGATAACTGGTTATGCAGTGCAAGCAAGTCAAGGCTACGGTTTTTGTTGATAAAACCAGCTAGTATATATAATTTTTCATTGTAGACTAAAACCCGTTGTAAACGTCAACGCGCATAAGGTTATTCTTTTAAACGACCTTATCACATTCGCATTAAAATAATTCGGTAAGATGGACGCGACCGCCGACCGATCTCTTGCATAACTCGGTGAACTGGAGACATCAATAGCCATGATATTATGATAATTCGATATTTGAATCGCGACCGGCCGGAATCGGGTTGCCATTGCTTTTAAATTTACTCCCTTTTTGGTAACCACTGGTGTAAATTTGATGTACTGTTTTATTTCGTTATTTATTCGCTGCGGGATAAAAAAGTTCACCATTGTATGTTAATTATTATAATATCTATTCATATGAAAGTAAATATTTGATGGAACACATTAATTGTTCAATATGGCAATACTTTTTTTACGTTGAAAAATGGTATAAAAATGTTTATCTATATTTTTGCATTCTGAATACTATTACAGAATTAATTGTAAATAAATAAATATATTTACGCTATATAAAAAATTGAGGATGAATATCTTTTAAGCATTTACAAAAGCGGTTATGTGTATAAAGTTTAGGGGAAAAAACGATTACTATTCAGTTATAATAATAATTTTCATCTTTGAAATACCACTTGCCGTGTTTTTTTCTCGAATCCATAGATTAGGTACAAATAGATTATTTTTTGACGTTGCAACATGTTTGCGGTTGTATGATCTGTTGATTTAGTATATAAAGTGAAGCATGTTTGATGTTGGCTAATATGTTACTTAAGCGACTATGTTTATCCGTCCTATTAGACTTTGCTCACAAAAACTCAGTAGCTACCTATTGTACAGCACAATGCCGCGATGTAGAGATAAAGCTGGGTCTACGATCATGTCCAACCTATTTTTACGTTAATACATAGTTTCACTTCATTGTTTGCACACCTCAAAACGAACAGGATGAACAAATATATATTTTTTTTATATGTTCAACAGTAAAAGCCACTTGAAAATCGGTTCAATAAGCATCGATGCCTCTAACAAACTGAAAAGCAGAAACGAATAAAAAATAATATTCCAGTTAGGACAATATAAAAGAAGTTAGGATAATTAATTACTCTTGGCACACTCCGAAGTTTTTTTAAACCAATCTGTTTTATGATATCGAGAGAGAAACGATCAAAAGATTGTCAAGGTAAGATCGTGTGGTTTACCTGCCCCTGGTGGATCACGTTATAACCTTAACAAATAATACAAGTAAAACATTACTTTTGCATACAAGGAAACAAACGTGCGTTATCATAGCGAAGGGCAGGTGCATCGTCTGACTCACACTCCACCTGGCCTCGTCGTGTACTTGACGTACTTTTTTTTAAGTTAAAAGCCAACAAAGGACAATAACCTGATGTTATGGTGTCATTTTTGGATTCACCTCACACTAATGAAACTGAAATAGGTCAAGGCGAACCACTTAAACAATTCGGTTAACGATATAATTATTTCTTTATTTCCTTTTTCAATTAATTTATACCTGATAATTATTGAAGTGACACATTTTCCATTGTCAATTAGTCTAATATGAAATTGAAGAGTTTAATCAAAGGGAAATTTTAATCTATTTTGAAAGTGTTTCTTCGCAATCCAAAGTCATGGCTGCTATTGATGTGTAAGTGCAATACAAATTTGCTTAATATAATTAGAAGCGTGTTTCAATCGGAATTCTTTGACGGCTTTTGGGTTGGGTGAATCTTACGAATGAAGTGTCCTCAAGCCTTTCAATATGCGCTTAAGTTTATATGTGTATATCTTAGCCTTAATAAAATTTAAACATTTGTGAATCTATAGTAAAGGTCAAAAACAAAATTGTGCAGGGAGTCAAAACAGTATGTTAATCGAAATTTTTTTGTATCGATTAGATTGTAATAATTAATTTCTACTGTGAACAGCATTAGATATGCAGTGTAGAACGTAACACGAGAAAATTAACGTCGAGAAAAGAAACGGGGTAGTCGTTCGTGGGAAACGGAAATCGCGATCAATGTTTACACGAAGCGTGGTCGTACGAGCTGCAGGTCTGACGGCTGGCGGGGTAGGATTACTGTCAGAGATTTTCAAAGTACTTACAGTAACATGGAAATATAAAAAATATCCTGAAACTTCTAAAAATATCCGGATATTTTAATCAGAATGGAATGTCGTAAGTTATGTTTTACCTACGACTTGATTGTTAAAATTAAAACCATAATGATGACACTGAGCAAATAGTAGTTTTAACATAATTTAATAAAAAATATATTATATTTTTCTATTAAAATTTCATTTTACATTTCATTATAATACCATTTTACATAATTTAACTTTACAATTTACTAAGGTAAATAACATATTTAAACCTGGAAAGGTATCCGGACTTATCTAGCATTCTGGAGGGATAACAGCAACTCGTAAATATTGGCACGCCGTGCGGTGGCCGGCGGTCACGGTGTTTTGGAGATAGTCACGTGTAGTGGCACGTGATCATTACAGTAAATAGATCACACCGGAGGTACAAGGTTGATGGTTTCTTCTTATCCGTCATATTTATTTCATACGTTGGACAATCCATTATTAGGCAGCGAATTATTAGGTATTACTAGCGACCCACCCCCACTTTTTTTTGGGATGGTAATTATATATATACAATACACACTTGATGCATGGGCTATGACCATCCGGAATAATGTACATATGAAATGGTAAAAGAATTTTTCATATAAGTGCCATGGATCCAGAGAATACTTTCCACATATACGCAAACTCGAAAAACTCGCAGTACTCTTTATAATATTAATATATTTAGCACTACACGGATATGGACTTTGTGGGCGGTTACAGTAACAATAGTAGTTTGACACTTTTCTTCCTGCTAGCATGAAATTAGCTTACAGCTTTGTATAAGAATTACTGTAACGACCTAGTAATTCTATAAAAGAGTAAACTGATACTTCTGGTAACAATTAGCTGATCTGATGTTTATTCTCTTCGTGCGACAGACAGCTGCCTCGGACCCAGTGTTGCGGTTAATTTCAACAGAAGTATGTCCGTGTCCGACACAACGTCTGCCAGTGTGTGTGTATCACGGATCCCTCTTATCTTTATTTCGTAGTAAACGCGATGAGTAGTTTTGAGTTCTTACAGCGCAACTTTATTTGACTCACGTCATGAAATTAGAGCTAATGTTATTAGAATGTCAGTAACATTTTGATTCAAATGATGATTTAACAAATTGGTTAACATTCCATGTATGTCAATAAATCAAAACTCAATCTCATATTTTATACCGAGCTATTACTAGCAGTATTCAAAAGATATTTAAAAAAAAAATCATTAAGATCGAGACAATCACGTTTTATTTTAGCAACAAAATTTATTTGTAAATATGTTTAAAGTAACGAACACGTGTAGTGTTACCACAGAAAACTGCAGACTCGAGTCAAAACTCACATTGCAGAAGGATCCAATCCCGTACATATGGGGTAGACTAAAATAAACCTTTCATAGCCAACGATCAGTAAATAACAACAGTACACAGTTAAATCACGTGCAAAGTATCAAAATCCTCACGAAATCCTCTGTTACAGGATGTCTGACCTGCGTGCAAGTACTGAACATCATGGTGTTGCTGGGCTTCATGCTGAACTACGCGCTGCGCGTCAACCTCACCATCGCCATCGTGGAGATGATCGACGACGGCAAGAACAACACCGCCGCCGTCGTGGCCAATGTCAGTGGATCTATGAATGTCACGCAGGTATTTTGCAAGAGCGATCAGTAGATTAATTACACATTACGCTTGCTCCTAAACCTTTACAGGGCCTGTGCATGAGCACAGTATTGAATCACCTTATGGTGTTTGATGAATGTACGTGAAAAACATATTTTTTTTCTGTCCTGTTAGGATGCCATGAAATGACATCGTTGTTACTGTAACTCAAAATGTGAAAGAATTTCTCTAGCAGTTAGTCTTATTTACTTCTTGTGTACAGTGTATACTGTGTGTATTTTCAAATTTTTCTGTTATTCTTAAACCAATTGTCTTTTTTTATCTTGTCGTAAATTCTCGTTTATTTGTTAAATATTTTGGGAGTGCTGGACGATTATAATAAAATTACGTGAGTCATCTTGAGGATTCTGCGTTGCAAAAGGTTGTTATTTGCAAGACGAAGGCTTCCTCGGCAAGGTTTCCTGTGTCAGCAAACAAGTTATGAATGTATACAAATGCACGAATGCTTCAGTTCTCAGGTCACACACCCACGGAAGTCTTGCAGTCTAAGAGTTCCAATAGAATAACCACTTAAATCATTAACTCGCCTGGGGCGGTATTAATGCCATACAACTATTAAAGAAGATTGTTTAAAGAAGGACGTATACATATATAGGGTAATCAGATTATACCTAAAGACTAAAAAATAAACGTTAAATCTAGTATAACATATAAACAAACATACAAATAACATTTCAAGACTTTTGTATTATCTTTACAACTCAATTCAAGTCATTAACAAAAACGCAATTGCTCTTAGCAAGTGACCCTATCGCTGATTACCGAACACGTAATGACGCACGACGAATTGTATGTTTTATTAATATAATATTCATGAGATGAGTAACACGAAGTTTTAACTTGTGTTGAGTCATGCGGTCTACAATACAAGTCTATACTGCCAACAACGCGCTGTACCTGATATTGTGTCTAATATTGTGGAAATTGACGACCCATAGCCCAGTTGGAAGTGACCCTGCCTGCCGAACGAGGGGTCGCAGGTTCGATTTTTGGCCGGGGCAGACATTTGTGTGACAGATAAATGTTTGTTTTCGGCTCACGGGTGCTTGTGATGTCATATTTGTGTATGTCCATGCCACCCGCAACAGGAAACCCTAGCGCGGGGGTGTGAGTGTGTAAACGTTAAAAAATTAGGTTTATTTGTAGCCCTTGTTTAGTGTAAGAGAAATGGCATGGTTATAGAAGTTATGGGGCGGGGGGTTGGCTTGGACTGGACAAGGGATGGAAGAAAATTGATAACGATAGGCATTTGTAATGCAATATTTTATTTTGTATCGAAACCAATAAAAACATTAATTCATACTCTAATCCTTTACGGATAACCGAAGGGCATCACCAAGTGCATTTTTCATTTAATTTTTGGTGCGGTATTATATTTCAAAATTTATGACTCAACATTGGCCAATTTAAGTATGTAGAAATTTTAAGTAAGGTGTTTAAACAGCTGGATAATTTGCCTAACGCAGGGGCCACACCTTATAAAAGCCGTAAATAAAAAAGGTGTCGATTCAGCAGTAAGGCGAAAACATTTTATGGCTACCATGCGTTGCTATGTCGTGGCCGGCGAAGTCACCAGATCTTACTCCCGAAGATTTTTTCTCTGGGGATATGTAAGAAATGAAATCTACAAAGACACGTACTTATGATGCAATTCATGAATTGAACCGATCTTTGGGAAATATTCCAAAAGGAATTTGTTATATTATAACAATCCTTGAGATGTCGATTCCAGCTGTGTATTGCCATCATTTTGAACAATTAATCAGTTAAGATTTAATAGGTGGGTGACGTACTCGTAAGAAAAATAAAAAAAAGTATTTAGTAAAAAATTAGTTCATTTCCAGCTTTCCACAATTCGATCCATATCAGCGATACTATTGAACGGCGTAATAATACAGTTGTTTTTTTTTTTTCAAAATCAACGGATTCGATCCCTGGCTAGGAATATTGATTTAAAAAAAATCCAATGATGTCGTTTTAGTTTTCACCAAAATAAGGCCAGAGACTCCGTCGAGCACTTTTCGCTATTCCTTATAGTTTCAGATAGTTTCAGATTTCTAGGTATTATTTGGTATTATATTCACAGAAAAGACAGTAGCCTTAAATATTTATATGTAAAAACTGTCTGAAAATGAGAGTGACGCGATTAATGTATCGGCTCGACCGGCGAGAACCTGTCATAACGTGTTTCATTTAGACTCCGCCGCATCCCAAATTATTTGAAACTTTTTTATCGATTTCGTTTACAGTTTCATATATACTATATTTCAGATATCAGATACTTTCGGTTACGGTTACGAAGCCCCACAAAATTATGCTATTTTATCAGAATCCGTTCTTATATTTTATTTGCTAAAATTACTCTACTAAATGTTACCTTCTGCAGCACCCAGAGCACATAGAACAAACGCGTTACCACTGGAATACGAAACAGAAGAATCTATTGCTGGGCTCCTTCTTCTGGGGCTACGTGCTGACAGAGCTGCCGGGCGGCCGCTTGGCAGAAGTCATCGGCGCCAGGTGAGATTCTCATTCTTTACAGTGCAATCGACCAAACAGACAATCGCCCAATGTAATTATTTAAGAATTTATTCGTTAGGGAATGTTATTGTTATTTCTAAGAAGTCGCTTGGGACGTACGTAACTAATAATTTATTAAAAATACCCTCTTAATTTACAACTAAAGATGTTAAGGAATAAAAAAAAACAATTATACCAAAACTAAAATTTTTTTTAATCTCCCTTACATCAATGCAAAAATATGAAAAAAACAACATTACTTTTATGATTTATAATAATAATTCTACCTTGTAATGAATAATAATTACCTGAATTGCTTCACCAATGAAACTTAGTCAGTGATTAATACGTTAAAATTGTATCCAAGGAAATTGGTCTTTGGACTGAAATAAAATGTAATCCAACGTGCATTATTGTAACGCAAATAACACTCATTGTGTTGTGTGTTGTGGACTGTACTGGTAATGCGTGTGAACGCAGCACAATGCGTGTGCATATGTCGATACATACGGTGTTCGTTAAATTAACGGCCTGTTGCCACTCGTCCGCTCGTCAAATTGCCGACGGCCGTACGCTCGTTCTTACCTTTAATGTAGTAGGTTATAAGCATATTTACTTTACTTCAGCTTAGACTTGATCTGACCCACAGTTTATCATGGCCGCCTGTGCGATACAATGGGTGGCGTATAAATTAATAGCAATTTTATTTGTAAAAGCGGAAATATTTAGAAGTTAAAACAGTTAACTTATTTAAACATTATTATGGGTACAATATGTAGTTAAAATGAAACGAATAACTTACCAGGTATAACTACCTTAATAAGGTACCATAAGGAAAACGAGACCACTTTTAGGAGTAGGTAGTAATCAGGATAGGGTACTCATAAGTGAAAAGTTTTATTAAGGGGTACGGGAACGAAACAGGTTGGGAAATACTGCTTTAGGTTATTAGTCCACCTAATAAGGTGATATGATATACCAAACCATGGAGGATATTCGAAGCCTTCCTCCACATTAGTCAACAATTCTCGATGTAATATTTTTCCAGTCTATTAAAACGAAACGTGTTTCGTCGACTGGTTTCATTTCACAAACACGAATAAAACAACAAGTTAATAATAACATTATAAAACACACTTTAAAGTCCCTCAGTTTTTTATCTTTGTTGGCTCTAAGTGCCTCGGTCTATACTCGCGTCCTCATCACAATATTCTTCCTCGTCCGGTACCAACGTCATCCAAGGTACTCAACTACTCGACCATTGTGATACGCGAACCTTAGATTTATTTTCACTTCATTCGCCATTTTATAACATAAGAATGTATTATGTACGTAATTCACGTTTAAATTATGCGTTGATTGAGGGGTGCAACTAACGGTCGCGTGTGAATTACGAGGGATGAGTTGTACCGAAATATTGCAGTGCAATATGTACATGGTCCAACCCGTCCAACGGCTTTGGTGTCGGAAGGGAGCTGACACCGTCTAGACATGTTGCGTCATGTCGCTAGGGTTGTCACATGATTCAACCCGTTTTCAGTTGCTACCTTAATTATGAGATTAGTACGATTAAATCACACATTGAAATTTCATCGTAACAACGGAATCATTGCATAATTTGACGTCGATACTGAGGTTTTTTTTGAGCGATGTATTGATTGTACTTCATTAACAATTCCGCGCCTACCTTCAACGCTCTTCACGAAATGTTGTTAAGGTTTTGGGAGCGCGTTGGCCGACTGCATGAATACATTTGGCTGCGATATTCACCTGTCAGAAGGATAATGAACTTAACATAAAATTGATTGAGTGCAGCTTATATTTACCATAAGAGCTTGCGATGTATTCGCACTGAGAAATAAAAGAGCTCGAACTGAGTTATTCTGGTTTATTACGGAATCATTGCATTCCGTTGTTCTGTTATCTCTTAGTATAATGAAACGCGGATAATGATCCTAAATGAAAAAAATATATAAATTTCGTACAAGGCAGTAGCGGATGTCATTAATTTTGGAAATTTAACACCTGCAATAAAATTTTTTGATATTAATTTTGCTTATCGCAAATCAATGAGTACAAATAGCCATTTTGTTACTCATATATATTTTATGTTCAAAATTTTAACATTTTAAAAATTCTATTATGCCTACGCTTCGCCCCCTGCACTTAGCTTCAGAAAATTACGCCTTACGTTTAGAAATAGCACCCGAGTTATTTAGGAATTTGTTTTCGTTGTTTTGTTAATTGCTAACATATCGATTTATTATAATAGTTGCAGAGCTGCAGGCAAAATTATATTTATAACCCTCTTAGTAGAATGTCTATCTTTTATTTGCTACTCTGCGAGAATAGAGGCATATAATTTACTAATATGCCAAGTATCAACCAAATCCGTTCGGTGGTTTTAGGATATGCATGGTCAACACACAAAGTAATCAACAACCATCCAATGTGGTTCTACTTTCCAAATATACTACTTAAATGCACCTTTTTAACTTTTAATTACTCGTAATTAACGTAACCAAAGTAACCTGTGGATTTAGTAATGATTTGAACGGTTATCGAGAACTCAGTGTATTGTACGTATGTACATATATGACTTTGTCTCGGTCCAATTGGAACATCGAAGATTCTAGTCTGGTAATAAAGCGGCCGGGGAGTCAACTGTCTATTAACTCATACTTAGGGTCTCACCTTCGATATCCATCCACTGCTGTCAGTGACGCCACATACATAATGTACTTACGAAAATAATAATAAAAAAATAATTAAAAAATTAATTTCTCTTTATATTTAAGCTCAACAGTAGTTGTTAATCTTGTATGCGATAATTATTATAAACCTTACGTCATGTACGTAGGGTTTATTTATCAATAAATCACAGAAAAAAAAATATTATTTCAAGAATGTTTTCGAAGATTGCATGCGATTATTATCATATACAAAGTAATTAAGTGTTAGTACTTGTCGAAGTTTTTAGATCTAGTATTTTATGTCATCAGATCCTCTGCCTATTTGTACCAATCGGCCGATAAATTCAGTCTATGATGTAAATGGCGGGAATATGGCCGTGCCCGTTGCTAGGGTTGTGTAATTTTTTTGTTTTATTTTCTGTTACATTAAAATATGTTTATTGTTTACCATTAAGAAAAAAACAATATTTTTATTAGCAAGGCATGTATACTAAAGATAAGACAGTCGAATATCGTGTTTACGTTAACAAATATTGTACTTATAATGATCATCGATGATATTGTGAATGATATGAATGGTTTGTGTCAGATTGAGTGTTGATTTCGTCCCAGATACCGGCTTACTCACCCGATTACTGATAAACCGGTCCGAGCGCGTCTGAAACGCGATACGTCCTACGCACCAGCTGATAAAATACATATATGTTGCCTTTTCCTGTTCTACTCCATAGTGAGGATGTTATGAGTATTGAATTTCGGATCTGGATACGGATACGGATATATAAATAATATTTTACCGGTTTCGGTTATGGTTACGGATGTGAAATTATTCCGGGTTATCCGATTGTTTCGGATAATTTCGGTTACGGATATTAGATCATTAAGGAATTGGGAAAAATATACAATGTATTTACAAGCTAACACTGACTTAATTTCTAGGTATTATTTGGTATTACAATCATCGACAAGAACAATAGACTTAAAAAAATAATAATAAAATCTGTCTAAAAATGAGAGCGACGGGGCCTATCCGAAAGTATTCGAAACATTTTTATGGGAATCGGTTACGGTTTCGGATATATTTTTGTTTCGGATATCCGATAGTCTCGGTTACGGAGCTCCATCCATCCCTACTCCATAGCACACGAATAAACGACTGGGTATTTCCAGGCGACTTGCTCATTTTTTATGCTGTGACATTGTTAAGTAACTAAGAGTTTTGCAATAGTTAGGTAACTAGAATAAAAACTCAGGTTACGTTTTTGGCTTCTACTCTGGATATCTGAGGTTTATAGATACTTTAGTAAATATATCTATCATTAATTATTGTCAAAACCTTTCAATGTGTTAATTAAGATACACGTAGGAATAAATAAATGTTAACAAAAATTTGCTATCGATTTTCTTAAATTATATATGTACTTTGTTTTTGTGAAATATTTTATTTATTGAAGTGATTAATGAAATTTTAAATAAACATTATGTCGTAAGATTTTTGCGGGTTGTCTTTGACTACGAAAACTGTGAAGTGATGGTATCCGAGTGTACGAATGGAGTGTTATCTGTAAAAAAATATTATTGACTAATGGTCTCATAACATACTAGCGGCCCGCCTCGGCTTCGCACGGGTGTACTTTTATTTTTTAATAATTTTGAGATATATTTACTATTTTATCTTGATATGTTCTCTAATATTGTAGAACTTTTTTTTGTTCTATCATAAATAGTTTAGCAGCGTATGCGATGAAATAAATTTTTAAGCAAATTTTTTTTCATCTTGGTTCACGTTACTGAAGTTTTAGCAAGGATTCCTTATTTTTTCTACCAATAAATATAGCCTATGTTACTCAGGGATAATGTAGCATTCTAATGGTGAAAGAATTTTTAAAATCGGTTCAGTAGTTTTTGAGTTTATTCCTTACAAACATACAAAAACACAAAGGTTTCCTCTTTATAATATTAGTGTAGATTAACATTATATTATAGTACATTGACAGTTTAAAACAATTTTAACTAGTACTGTAACATAAACATTGTTTTATGTCCTTGCACGTTTGACTACAGATAATGAAACAAAACAAACATTCCAGCAATACAGATGCGGGCAAGCATGAACAGAACTATTGATATGGAGTGTTGCGTGTCGGCTGTGGTAGCCGTCGGGTGGTAGCAGTACGTGTCGTGATCGTTTCATACAGCACCATGTGGGTGCAATCACCGACGCGCGCAATTAACGTTCCTGTATTGACGAACGAGCTTGCGTTGCAATGAATTATCTCTACATTTCTGCAGTGTTTCAATTGTTGCTGTTTATTATAATTTTACGAATGTGACTTGTAAATTGTAATACGTGCTTAAACTGGACTGAGCGATGTATCTACTTCATTACAAAGAGATTAGGTTTAGTTGCATGTTTAATACTTCAATTTCTTTGTTTTAAATAACAATTTTATTACAGAAAAAAATGAATAGTGATTCTATTTACAGTTTACTTATTAAGTAACCGTAGAGTACGAGTAGAACCAGAGAAAATTTAAGATTTTAATTAGATAAGAGACATTTTCTTTGAAATAGCTTAGCCGTATTTAGCAGAAGTCTTAATTTAGACGTGTTTCCAGGCGAGTGTTCGGGTACAGCACCCTGCTGGCCAGCGTGCTAACACTGCTCACGCCCGGCGCAGCCGCAGCGGGCATCGGCTGGGCGGTGGCTCTCCGAGTTCTCCTTGGCTTCCTCCTCGGAGCCACCTGGCCCGCCATTCTGCCCATGGCGTCCAAGTGGATCCCGCCCATGGACAGATCCAAGTTCATGTCTAACATGATGGGTAAGTTTTACTAATTGTAGGAGGTATATCTTATCTGGATCTCACTACGTTTACTAGTAGATGGCGCCGGCGGTATCGCAGAGTTACTGTATTCAGTTCTAGGTAATAATGCAAACACGTTAGTATTCAAGTTTACATATAAATTATTATTTATATAATCCACATAAGTATGTTACTGAAAAATGCAGTATACAATTCTTTCGACTTCAGTTTTGAATTATGCAACGATTTATTAATATAATAGTTTTATTAAGAGCCCTGGATGACTGAGAGTAAAATAGGGTTTGAGCATTGTAACAACATGTGTTAGTAGGATAGTTTTAGGTGAGATCAAATCGTAGAGACGATTGCAACAACTCCCCAGTGACCGAATTCGCGTTCAATAGATATGTAAGCGTCGTTCCTATTTAAAGCTTGCCATTAAATAGGAGATTACTGTATGCAAAATATTTATAAAGATCGCGTGTCGAGCGGTGTAGCCGTACGCCACTGTTCAATTAAACGATCGAGCGATTCGAGCGGCACATTAACTCTAATATAATTGCCTTGACCGGAAATTATTTTTCATTATCTGTGCTACGGCGTCAGAAGGGCTTGTAGGGCTGTCAGTTTATCAATATTGTTATTGAAATGGTTATCACAATGATGCTGTTCTAATCGTTTATAATCATTTATTTAGTTGAATTAAACATAATTATATAAGACGACCAAAAATGTTTAGGTATTGTATTTAGCTTTTATTTAAATTATTATTTATTATCATCATTCAAACTCATATTGTCCCATTATTTTTTTATTTTTTATTTTATGTTAATAGCCGACAAACGAGCAGACGAGCCACCTGATGGTAAGTGGTCACCGTCGCCCATGTAAGCCCATGGTCGCCATGCAAGACCAAAGGTATAACTGATGCGTTGTTGGCCAGGAAATGAGAAGGTAAGAAAGTAAGAACTGGCTCTCAAGTCCCCAGCCGGAACACGACGAGTCGTTTAGCGGCTGATTCAAGCAGGAGGGTGGTAGCTAGCCAGGCAGGCTTCACGGAAAGATAATAATACCAGTAATAATATTAATGACTTAATAATAATACTGATAATATAATCTTTACGCGAAGCCCTACCACCAAGCAGGCTGACTTCTGTCGCCTCTTACGACACCCTGTTTTGTCAGCATGGGATTGGGGGGAGTATTCTAGGTCGCCCCAATACGGCCAAAAAGCTTGCATTGCTGGACTTGGGTACTTTTATCCCAATTAAAGAGATTAATGCCCATAGATTGCTTTACATTTTAGCGTAGTTTATAAATAATACAATTATAACTGAGTGTTTTGATTTTCCCTTAGTGTTGTATACCTTTCTTATTATGTTTGTTATGTGTTTTAAATCTCATCACTGCCCTGGCTTGACTG
The DNA here is from genome assembly GCA_003671415.1 of Megathymus violae. NCBI lineage: Eukaryota > Metazoa > Arthropoda > Insecta > Lepidoptera > Hesperiidae > Megathymus > Megathymus violae. The sequence goes on along the minus strand of PDGT01000038.1, from coordinate 2,011,832 downwards.
GCAAAGAATTCCATAGTCATTAAGCCTTTGTAAAAATGTACATATTATATAATAAAGAATTAAATGCGGTACCAGAGTTACCGTAACCGTTGTAACTTATGATTTGGTACGGTAGGTAGGTGATATTTATAGTATTGGTTTATTTCCATTACGCAACTAGGTGAGTAGGAATACAATGCAATTACAATATCAAGGGAAAATCAATAACTAATTCTAATAATTACATAGTTCTTCATATCTATACACAACACGACGTTAAAGATGCATTTAATTTACGATGAATAATATACTAATAGTAAAATAATAAAATCAGTCGACAACCCTAATACGCACAGACGTGTTCATACGTTATCGTCATTCGACATTCGATGCGCGAACTGTTGGTTGGAAGCAACATGGCGGCGGAGGCGCGCGCAGGCGTGGTGGCTGACGTCACGCAGATGCCGCGCACCCATTGGCCGGCGCAGTTGACCGCGCGCGCTAACCTTGCGCAACGTTGCCATGCGCTCGCGCAGCGCGGCGCCTGCGAGCGATACCGCGGACGGCCAGTTCCGAGAAATGCGGCTGGCATTATTTTCGTGTGTGTGCAGTCACGTGGCACTTGAACTCGCCGCCAGCGGTTGACCGCAAGGTTACTGGCGTTCGAATTTCCGTTTTGAGTTCCGTACATTAGCCATTAAATGCTTGGAAATTAATAACTACTCATTATCACGTCTTTATTTTTAAGTACCATAAATTAAATGGAACCCTCATGATTAGGTTGCTAAAGATACAAGAGCAAACCCACCACCCGATGGTAAATGGACATTGCCGCAAATCGACATCCACCACACCACAGGCATGTCGACGCATTGTCGGGTTGACTATACTGAGAAGTGAATCAAATAAAGATTTAATTTAAAATAATACATCTTTAGAACGAGTTATGAGAATCGCCATAAAATGCTGATTTACAACTGTCTGTGACGTCTGACGAATGAAGTTAACGGAGCGGTTCAATGTACAGTGAATTAATTTCACAGTATTTGGAGTAGCTTTAACGAGTTAACGGACTGAAGCTTTACAATCATCAAAATTCATCTAAGCCGCGGAACTATCTTTAGTAATATTATAAAGAGAGTAAAAATTTTGTGAGTGTATGCGGAGAGTAATCTTCGCAACCACGGTATCTATTTGAAAAACTCTTTTACCATTTAACTTGTACATTGTTTCGGATGGAATGTATACATTGTATCGTAAAATATCTATATATAAATACGTGAAGCTACCTTTTTGTACCTTTTTTACGACGGAGGAGTACGAAATTTGTCACAGTTGATGTTTACATGGAGAAGGTGTGCAGAAATCTAATATTTTTATGTTATATGCGTTTAAAACATATTAAATTAATGAAAATAAACATCATTCGTATCATTAATTTGACACGTATACACACACTCATAACATATGCACACACATACTATGTATTTTGTTTATGGTTAAAGTCAAAGTGAAAGGAAATGAATAGCAAAAATAAAATATTAAATATTACAGGAATACTCATTTGTTTATGGTGTATCCTATTCTGCTTTATAATACTATATATATATATATATATAATACATTTATTTGGACATCTTTTTATTTGTTCATGAAACTTTTGCAAATGACCGTTAAAACGCTTGAAGTTCCGAAGGCGCGCGCGGAAATTTGGTACATTTTGTGATTTTTTTGTGTAGATTTAGTATAACAACGAATTATTGAGGTATAGTTTTTGACAGCAGCACCTTAATATTGTTCAAAATTTATATTTAAATAAATTATGGTCGAATTTTGACCACTAGTATGTATAAATTGGCCAGTCACAGAGATGTTCGTCAGCCGACTTTGTTAATTTGTATGTAATAAGATAAACAGTTGTTCAACCCGAACTAAGTCGAAGCGGGTTGCGGTTAATATTATATTAGTATAATTTAAGCCTTTGATCGGAATAAAATTATCGTGACGACAATGCTATGTCCTTATAACATTTATATATTAGTAAGCTGCCCTCGCATCGCTTCAGAAAAACTACGTCTTACGTGTTAAAATAGCATCTGCATCGTTTCAGGATTGGGTTTATCTAGTTTTGTCAAGTAAAACAATATTATTTATAACTTTCTTACTTACGGACGGATTAAAATTAAACAAACTTTGAATATTAAGTGATGCTTACTGATATACATTAGTGGTTATTTTGTGTTCTATTGGATTAATTAAGGCCCCTAATAATCGTTTTTCTCATATATCCTTCATGTACAGAAAAGCGATTAGTTAAAATGTTATTATATGTATAGATATTGCCTGTGCAATTTTACCTATATTAGTTATGAGAGAACTGCCCACATATACACGTATAACCTTACCAAGTGCATAGTTGATTTTTAACTGCTGAAGCTAAATGCGCCATCAGTCAACCTTGTTATTTATGTATGAATGATGTGTCAATATACTGGGAATGACGTTCGGTGACCGGCGAAAAAACAATAAATTGACACTTTTTAGATGTATAGCTTGGTTTGTACAAATGTTCTACAAATGAACTAGAGTTTGTGTAATTAGAGAAGTTAGGGTTGTCAATCGTGAATGTTTTACAACAAAATATTTTATAAGACTTTTACATACAATAAAAAATATTTTATACGTACGTATGTTATCAGTGACTTAGACATTATTAATATGGTGCGGGTATTCAAGATTTACATTTTGGGTCGGTCGTGACTGCGAACCGTAACAAGTTGTTTTTCGATACAATAGATAGATAGATATATAATTTGATCGCAGTGGCCCTTGTGGACATAACTCTCGTTCATCGAAAATCGAAAATATTCAGTAAAATGATTTAATATGTTTCATAAAGTTTAATAAGGTAATATTTTTATTAACAAGCAAGAAATTACATACGACTTAAACGACGAAAACTTTATTTGTTACACTGAAATGGTGTTTTATTACAACCAGTAAGGATGCGGCCATAATGATTACAAAACCTAGAATAATTAAAAAAATAAAGACAAAGACATTCACAGATATCTCACTATCACTAATCATAGTGCAAGGGAATCGTCGCTTTGTCGCGGGTGGCATGGCGTCACACAAAAGATATACAATTCGAATTCAAATATTTATGATACACAAATGTCTATCACACCCGGGAATGGACCCCGGAACCGCTACGCAAGCAGGGTTATCACCGATAGCGCTACGATCTACAATTGTTTTCAAAATAACAATATAGATAACAGTGTGATTACAACACGAGTGTCGGTTATCGTGAAACGGTAATGTTATTTTGGATCATGTGATGAGCTGATGACATCAGAGTCAACCTGACGCACAGCCCTTATCAGCGTGGCGTCGTCGTTCCACACTGCAGTGACAAGACTACGCATCGGTCGATCTCGTTATTGTAACAAGCAAGATTAACAAATGTAAACAGATAAAGGTTTCGGCAATGCGTAAACAAAACATAGCCCGAAGGTTTTTGTTAAGTAGATGATTTCTTTAAGGACTACACTGATTGGGCATGAGTTTGAGAGACCCTAAATCTGTACATTAATATTTTTTTTGTAAACAACCGATAAGCGAGCAGACGACGTCGCCTATTGACATTAGTAAGACTAAAGGTATCACAGATGCATTGTCGGCCAGAAAATGAGAAGAAGAAAAGTACTGGCTTTTAAGCCCCCACGCGAAACATGAAGAGTCGCTTGGCGGCTGACTCGAGCAGGAGGGTGATAGCTATAGCCAGGCAGGCTTCACGAAAAATAATACCAGGAAATATATTAATGACTTAATAATAATATTGATAATATAATCCTTACGCGAAGCCCTGCCACCAAGCGAGCTGGCTTCTATCGCCTTTTACGACACCCTTTTCTACCAGCTTGGGATTGCGGGAGTATTCTAGGCTGCCACTGTTGCGTATTTTGTTAAATACATAACGTGTATAATAACATGACTGTCGTTCATTAATTTTTCTTACGCTTTTGATATGATCGCTGTAAAAGATTTTCATCATATTTGGGGTTCTTTTCAGACTTTTTATCTCAGCGACACGCACTCCCACAAGTTTAATATAATATATAGCCGTTTAATATATAGCCATAAGTTCTTGCAGGACCACTCACGGTAGGGTCTTGTTGAAGAGATGGTGTAGTTTGACTTTCCAAAATTATTTGTAATAACTGCCTTGATATAAATTTTATTTCATTCATTCATGCATTCATTCATTAAAATCCTTGGTGTCCGTCAGGTTACATGTTCCTAGAATTCACAATGAGAAACTATCAAAAGCAATCGGTATTCGTATTTATCAGATGTTTTTAAATTTTCTCATTTTGTCCTATACACCTAATTTTTTTCGTATCCTTTTAAAATTTAAAATAATTTAAATATTTCGTAAAAACATTTTCTGACTGTTGTTTCGGTAAAAACCGTTGGAAAATTGAGATGGCCGCGGTCAGACAAACATCGACTTTGTAGTATACTAAGTATCGATGTTATGCTTATGATATTTCGGATCTGAATATGGATACGGATATATGAATATTAGTTTACCGGTTTTGGTTACGGTTATGGATATTAAATTATTTCGGATTATACGATTGTTTCGGATAATTTCGGATATTGATATTAGATGATTTGCAAGTTGGAAAATTAATATAATGTATTAACAAAGTTTAATTATATCTCTAGGTATTATATGATATCATAATCAGAGAAAAATAATGGACTTCAAAATGAAATACTAAAATTTGTCTAAATTGAGAACCACGCGGCTAGTGTATCGTATTGGAGGGCGAAAACCTATCATAACGTGTTTTATGTAGACACTGCTCCTATCCGAAACCATACAGACACCAGAGCTCCATAACATCCCAGATACTAAGTATTATTATTTCTTATGCTGTTACAACTACAAGTACACAGATTTACTAATCAGTGATTAATTGTAATGTCCACTCCTACACGTGTAACTTATCTCATCTGGTAATGGCGTCAGATATTCTTATCTCTTCCTATTGCTATCTGATCTATTATTATTTAATCATACTACAGTTTCTGTGAGCTTCAATTCTAGATAATCATATATTTGTGTTATGTGTGTGTATTTATTTATTTATTGTGTATGTATGTATTTATTTATTGGGAATAAATGTATGTCTCTCTATCGAAATAATCTTAATCTTTATCCTTATAACCCATAATTGTCCAATTGCTGGGTATACACTTTTCACACAGTTAAAGATTGTAGGAGCGTAGTGGTCAAGCTATGTTACTGCTTTATTTTAAATAATATCATGGGGAACTTGCAAATATACTTGATACTTCACCGAAGTAAATGATAAGATATTTATGAATTCGCATATAACCTAAAAATATAAAAACGTGTGCAGTAATTGAAAGCGACCTTCCGTGTGTGAAACAGACGTATGTACCTAATAAATTATAATTTAGAACATTAAGGTTCTTATAAAAATATGTCTGTAGTTCTCAAGTAACATAAGTTTTTTCACTATGTATATATATATATATA
>PDGT01000038.1:1987711-2001660 GCA_003671415.1 Megathymus violae | reverse complement strand
TATTCTATAAAAAACGTAAGTTTGCTTATGACTTCTACTGAAAAAGCAGCCATAGAATTACAAAGGATTACCAATCAAGCGAATCAATATATGACCATGTAATACATATCTATATTATTTTGAACCATTTTCCTGTTTCCATCTATCGAGGCTATTATATTATTAAGAAGATAATTATTAACGAGAGGAAAATATATATTATTTCAGTGTTAAAATAATATGTTGTAGATGTGTGTGTTAATGGCGTGTTTATCATTAACATAAATCTAAGATTTTCTTACAAACTTATTTAACTCAAACTCTAACTACGGGAACCATAATTGCGATGTAGGTACACAGACAATTACCGCAGCCGAAATAATTGTCGTTTTTATCAAGCGTTTTATAATTATACCGTGTAGTTGATAGTATCAGGCGTTACTTTGCGGAAATTCATTGTTGTTAAATTAGTATTAATTTACTTTGCAATAATCCGCAAGCACAATGCATGTATAGAAGTATATACCATCATACATTGTGCTTGCGGATTGTTGTAAAGTAAATTAATACTAATGTAATTGTACCATGTTTACCCTTACCTTTATATTTATTAACGAAAATCTGTGAAGCGCTTTACGATTATCGCGCTCGGACAGACAAATATAGACATTTTGTTTTGTGATAATGTGCACGGGGCATTGTTATTTTTACAAAATAACAATCGTGTATTACTTCACTGGTCAGTTAGATCAATTATTAATTATTCAATACAGTGAAGCATGTGGTTCCCCTCGTGTGTAACATAGTGTAACATTGTTCTCCCGGTTCCAGTGCGAATCCGAGCTCGTGCGACGTGACCAATCATTATATTTTCAATTTGTCACTCGTCACGTTTACAGCCGTCTGTAAACAATTACAATTATTGGTTTACAATAAACGGTTTGTGTTGTGAGCGTTGTTCACGTTGGAACGGTTTATCCGCTGCACAGGATCCATAAGTTATGTCATAATAACTTGTTCGTCGTTTATGTCACGAAACATTACCTAAGTTGACGCTGCGATCACTTTCGATGTGGCGATGCAAGTTATTTTAAAGTTAAGTTCAATAGATAAATACTAACTTACATCCGTTTTCGGAACATTTGGCAATCTTACAACAATAAATCTTTAAAAGGAAGATTGCAGGTTTCATTCATTAATTCAGTGTTTATTAGTTTTTTTTTTCAACGAGGCAAATTAAACATTATGACTATCACACACATGTCAAAAGAAAATGGCTTTTTGACATTTACTTATCCAGAAAAAGCAATTGATTTACCTAAGTGTATCTCGACACTTAAACAAAGAAAAAATCGTTCGACAGATTTTAATAACGTAAACAGATATTTTAAAATAACAATACAAAAAGATTTGACATCATAATACTCGATAGCCGAACGACCGTGCAGTACAGACGATCCGTATCTGATCGTCTAGCGCTGCGACACAAATTCGCCGAAACGAATAATTTGTCAAAAAAACCCAAGTTCATTGTTCACAGTTCTGTAAGTCGACGTTACATCACTTCGCGCCAATGGTCGTTTCTGTCACTTCCGATTTTGACACTGACTATGGATTACGTAATTGTTACTCTATGTCGCGGAGCTAAGACGTAAATTGAAATAACACGCGTCGGGCCGCTCTAGTGGAGTGTTAATTCAATAGAGCGTGTCGTGTGGTGACCAAGCTGTTGTACAATAACGGAGGATAAAAATGTGAAAGGTGCTTTTCATGCAAAACCTGTTTTTATTCTGCTTGTAATTGACGACAGCGTTGTAGTTAATTTACATTTTAATTGTATATTATTGTGTATCGTGTGTTTTATACATACAAATATCTGTGCTTATCGTCTGAATAACAGAATAATGTTTATTCAAATATTACATTAAAAATGATATGTATATGCGAGAAAGAAAACATATCTTTGATAATGAAATTTTATGTAATTTGTCTCACTCATACATTGCAAAGGGTCGTCGCTCAACTTATAACGTTGTCTTGACTACTAACTAATAGCGCTAGTTTTCAGTGCAGTACTAAAATGTTAATAGTTTGCTCAGTGACTGATAGTTTGGTATGTTGTCATATTATTTGATCTCGTGTTGTAGTGTTTATTGAATAGAAAATAAATTTTTACAAAGATCATAACTATGCAGGTATTCGTTAGACTAGATCTATTCATTTTATCGTTGAATTTTGTAAAGGTTTGTAAGAGATTTCCTTGTAAATAATTAAATTATGTTATTTGTTGCCACATATAATGTTGCAGTATCGCTGAGAACAACATTTATTTTAATTAGGTTTGATTCTTTGGATATGCATTCCTAATTTGGATATGCAGACTTAAGTAAAAGTGTTCAACCTTACTCTGATTCGTAACACTTATCTAAAGATAATTAATATACAAAAACAGTTGCGAATGTAGATTTATATTACGGAATTTTGTGGGTAGTAATAAATAATTTTGGCATATTTATTTTGATACCGTAAATTAACGTAACATTTAATACATTTATAACTTTTATTATTTTTTTATAGTCTTACGGAGTACTTTACACTAATATTGAAGAGAAATAATTATTTTTGTCATTTTTTGTCCGTCTGTCTATCTGCTTCAAATGTTGTTTGTTTTTCCACAAAGTAATTCTTTTAATTTAAACTACTGGCAGATAAATTGCGGTATTGAAAAAAATGGTTTTTCTTAAATAATTTAAAGTACACTATTACTTTTTACTTTATTTTGTTTATCACCATTATTAAGATGCGCTGATTCGTATCAAAGCTTAGATTCGGACTCTTTAGTCCAAAGAAACCTGGACGTATTTTCTGAAATTTAACGAGACATATAAAAGGTAGTGTGTTTATTAAATTTTTAATCCTGTAATAAAGTAGGGGTGGATATAGACAATATGGTTCAACAGGCTGATTAATAAAGTGTATTAATTAATATTTAAATGTGCTTAATGCTTATGTGGATGAAGTTACAGATACTACTCCCTGTTATGAAGTTACTGGCTAAATAAATTATAGTTTATAGATTTCGTTATTGCCGTTTCATAATGTGAATTTAAATGAAATTAACGAGGAAATAAAACAACCTCTTTATATATTCCATGTGGATTTTGTCAAATTATTTATTTTAGTCTTTTTGTGTATGTAGTTAAAGTTTTATTTCGATCGATTGCGAACACAAATAAGGATCATGCAAGACGCCCGTACTATTGCATCAGCCAAAAGTGGTCAACCTCTGATCTTGCTTAGTGGTACAGGTGCCGCACCTCAAAATCTTGTAACATTAAAAATTGCTGCTTGATATCTTAATATCTGTTAGAAAAATTAATGGTTTGTGATATTTTACATAAATCTTGCCTATTTTGTTTTACATTAATGTTTGAAATAATATGCTAGTGTAGGATTTAACATTACAATCTTAAGACTACAAGCTTACTTTGGCCGTAGTCACAGCCGGCCGGTGACTAACTTATAAAGGGACTACAGTGGTCCTGTTTCGTGTAAAACTAACGTCATTAAGTCGTTATAAATAAAAATCGTGGTTATGATATTAGCTAAAACAGCTGCACACTTAAATATGTTTTACAAATTTCTATTTCTATCATGATTATGAATGAAATTAACATAGACGTAACATGTTACTTGGTTTTTACCCGACAATTTGTGAAGCTTGTATACGTTTTTTATAAAATTTCAAGCTAACAGCCTCCTCAATTAACGTGGTTTTAAATCTAATTTTTAAAATATACATTGATAAATATTGTGTTATTTTTGTGATCCTAATTGTGATTTAGTTACGATTTTTTATCACTTCGTATGCCATCGTTTGTATTTGTCATTTATTCATGACTGGACATTAAATACACTGATTTATCCCTAACCTTTAACTATTATTGCGGAACTCTTATCGATAAATCAAGCGGGACAGTGGAACAGGATTTATCCCCGTCTATCCGGTAGCAAAGCAGCTATCTCCTCAGTTAACGGATCTTCCGTTTCATACATAGGGAAATAACCTACATTTTAGTCCAAGCTGTTATCTATTTTATAAAATATTAGCACTGGAAGTATGTTTTGAAAGGTGTCTATGTATATATTAACTATAAATGTAATATTTATAAAGTTTCCTCTTTTTAATCTATACTAACATTACTTCCCTCTAGTCTCGTTACTCTAGAAGCCTAAAATATTGTGCCTATGTTATAGACTTTTAAGTTTATGTCGAGTGGCGGCCTGTCGTAATAGACTTTGTATCCTTTGTCTTTCTTGTATTTTGCAATGTTCGTGATTTCTAAATGTTGCACCAAACACACCAACAACACCAACAACTAAGGACAGTATAGGAGTTATTCATTTCTCATCCCCGCTAGTCCCATGGTTTCAACACTTGGTATGTATAGGTATACACAATATTAAAATTCTAAATATGTTCAGATTCAAATCAAAATAAAAAAATAATTTAGTTGTTTTGTAAATATGCTAATTAATGCACGTCATACTTTTATTTCTAATACTGTTACAAAAAGGCGCTTTAAAATTAGGTAGAAGAAACGGTGAAAAAACTCCTCAACATATCTTTTAAAACAACAGATGGCAAATAAAAAGAAAGTTACAACCTGCGCGGAACTGGTTTCGATACTATTATTTCCAGGCATCCTTATCATTAATATATTCTTTTATATCATAATATCCTTTACCTATAAACTGTGCTTTAACGCGTCGCTTAAAATTGTAATGGGTAACTCACGTATCAACTTTGGAATCTTATTGTAAATTAGCTGTCCTCACGACTTCGTCCGCGTGGAATTTAACAAATAAAGTTATTTAGTGGAAAAAAAATGTAGCCTAATTTACTCCTTATTACATCAGCTACCTGCCAGTGAAAGTATCGTCAAAATCGGTCCAGCCGTTTCAGAGATTAGCCGGAACAAACAGATAGATAGACAGACAGACAGACAAAATTGTAAAAAATGTTATTTTGGTATATGCACATTCATATGTATGTAGTAAAAAGCGGTTATTTTAATATTACGATCATACACTCCAATTTTATTTATTAGTATAGATATCAAGATAGAACTCCAAGCCCCATAAAAGAACGCTGAATCTTTTGAAGGGGATAAGAAGATGCCTATTTCTTGTATCACTATTGTGTGATCATTTTTCTACTTGTACATATTTAAATTTGTTCAAATAAATACTAAATTACTATATATATACTGACAGGGTACGGCGAGACCACATTATATATAAACAATGCTACGATCCATGAAAACGTAAGTTACACTAATTTGAAATATTAGTTTTCCTTATATTCTTGTTGTATTTTATGTTTAAAACCTTGTTTTTAAATTTAAATCTGTGATTAATTTAATTCAATATATATGTTGTGTACTACAATACTTTATTGGTGGGTCATTATTACGTTGGTGTTAAATTTATTTGTTACTTTAAAAAGTAGACAGTCTCCGCGTAAAATTTAAGTGGTCACCGTAGCTTTGATATCGCCCGTTAAAAGGCGGACGAGTTTTGCGAAGGCCTCGTTTCAATTACTTTATTAATTTGTGTCAGGCTGAATGTAAATCTTTACGCTGAAGTATAAGATCGAAAAAATATATAAAGACATTCAATAAAAAATGAACCTACTAATCCATTTTAAGATTTTGCAATTATACTTGGGACAGTTGAATAAATAATTATATTAACAAAAAAGCGTTTTGTAACTAAACGTGATGACTTAAGAAGTTACATATACTAGTTTGGTTCCAGAGCAATGATTGATAAGAAACTAAATCTATACTAAATTTAGTATTTATTTGAACAAATTTAAATATGTACAAGTAGAAAAATGATCACACAATAGTGATACAAGAAATAGGCATCTTCTTATCCCCTTCAAAAGATTCAGCGTTCTTTTATGGGTGCTTGGAGTTCTATCTTGGATATCTATACTAATAAATAAAATTGGAATGTCTGTTTGTAATATTAAAATAACCGCTTTTTACTACATGCATTCATATACCAAAATATTTTTTTTTTACAATTTTTGTCTATCTGTCTGTCTGTCTGTTTGTTCCGGCTAATCTCTGAAACGGCTGGACCGATTTTGACGGGACTTTCACTGCCAGGTAGCTGATGTAATAAAGAGTAACTTAGGCTACTTTTATTTCTACTAAATAACTTTTTTGTTAAATTCCACGCGGACGGAGTCGCGGGCACACCTAGTTATGACATAAAATTGTTACTTATCCTGTGGGGGAATATTGAAAACCCATTTGTCTTAGGTAGCAATAGGGTTATGTCAGCTCTTACCTACTAAAAGTCCCTTGACAAACCTCCGGCGAATATGGTTCCAGAATCGCGATGGAAAACTCGGATACCACTTCCCTTTGACCTAGTAACATTTAAGTAATGTACACCCTATATATGTAACATGTAACGTTAGGGTAACTTTACAATAGTTATAAACCGAAACTTTACAATAGTTACCGAAGACACAGACCTTATTTACGATAAGTAACAGAAAAATATCAATAAGCGACTTAACAGTTCTAGGACATATGTATATTTAGGGAATGTGGTTAGTAATAGAGAAATGTGGAGCGTTCCTTCACTGAATATTCTCGTGTGGTAGTTGGGAGCACGTAATTTTCGTTAAGATGACCTCAATAAGAGCTAAGATCGAGACATACTATACTATTTATGGTATGTATTGCGTAAGATTTTGGACGTTCGCGGAATATCTAATCCAGAGCTATATTGCAAATTACAGATATACAAGTTTTTTAATGCAAAAACGAAAATAAAGTTTGATTTTTTTCTTATTTACAAACATCCTGTATTTTCCCGGTTGCTTATAGCTTATCTAGAATGACCGTGTAATTTTGTTTATTCCAATTATTTTCCGATTGTTCAACACCGTTTTTTCCCAGCTCTTTATTACTCAGAATGACTCAACTCGATAGCTAGCTTGATACATCGTCTACAAATATGGAATAAATGTACTGAAATAAATTACAATCTAGGAATTTAAAATGAAACAATAGACCTGATAAAATATGAGAGTTTGTGGCTTAGATAAAGATTTGCGACGCTTCTACAATAGGTATTGAATAGATAACCACGTCAGCGCTCATACATATATATACACATATATAAATAAACTCATACATATGCATCACTGTCCAGCGTGTCAAGTAGGTATATACTTACTTTGATTTTAAATAGCTATTTTTTCTGTACCGTCATGTGGTAATTTTTCCTGTGGAACTGTAACCCTGTAAGCCGCCCCCGCTTCGTTTGGCAAAAACTTTGTGGGAACAGATCAATTTCCCGGGATCAAAAGTATCCTAGATTGGGACCCATACTGTAAATTACAAATACCTAAGAATTATCTAAATCTATTCTGTGGTTCTAGTATTTAACTTGTTCAGTCAGATGGAGAAAGATTCCAAAAACGTTTTATTCTCTATATCAATTACAAAATCTACTTACGTTATATTTGCCAAAGAATATTCTATGTACAGCTCCGGCTTTCGTATAGTTTTATTTATAATGACAGAAATGCCATATTGTAAATTAAAAATCCACGTCAAAAGCTTTCTTATGCGGAATGGTTATTACAAATTTGATTACCACTTTAAGAATAAAATTGCTTGGGCATGAGTTTAATATGTAGATATAAATGCGTTCTTTAAATGTGTGTAGGAAAACAGACTCCTTGGGAGTTTCTTGCCGCTTCTTCTTCCGGGGCAACTCACGGTAGGGATTTGTTAAGCGATGGCGTAGTTTGACGTTCGAAAAGTGTTTGTAAAACCATCTTCGAATAAATATTATTTCATTTAATTTCAGTACATATTCTAAATCCCGGTTTACTGGTTCGATCTGGTCGTATACCTTCAACGTGCGCCGCCTCGCGAGGGAAACGGCTCATAAAGGAATCGGGTCGCAGGATGCGGCGACTTGCGCCAATCGACAATTGAACTCATTGTCGAACCCTTGCGAGGTACTTGCCACGATGGTCACACGGGATCGATGTGGTCGATGGCCGTTGTTCAATTATTTGATTTTCATACTTAACTACCGCCCCATCCTCGGTATGTTTTTGGAAACGTGATTCTCACATTTTACATTTACACATAGTGACTGCATCAGAAATACTTGATACACGTTTTAATCTGGCGTTTTATCAATTTTCTACGTTTATATTACACATCTTCATGAGTCAACCTATCTGTTGTAAGAAACCACATGAAAATCTGTGTAGAAAACTTTGGGATTACGGATTTGTACTAGTTATTATATAGTTGTAATTTCTTTTTAATTGTTATTTTACCCACAGAGCGGATAACATTAACGTCGTAGACCTGGCAACAACAATACCAACCGTCACACACAAGGTCAAATACATTAGTTATGGTTGCTCATGGTCATACAACATTATCGCTCGGTAACCGGTTTTATGCTGGTACATTATTTCAATTAGGGATATTTAAATCTGTCTCTGTTTGAGAGCGGTAATCTCGAAACGTACTGTGCGGATTTTAATATGGTTTTAGCAATAGACAGGGTTATTCGTGAGGAAGATTTGGGTGTATGAGGGAAACATTAAAAAATTATAAAACGCCTGATATTCATAAGTAACAATTTGGAAGCGGTTACTATTTGTCGACGTAAGAAGAAGCGGATTACTTGACATTAATGAAATACTAGTTCTGCACAGTACAGTGCACTGAAGTTGATATACATACGTACGAGTAAGTACATAGATCTGGTTACATCATCATCATAATACCTATACTGTCCCACTGTCGGGCTCGAGTCTCGGCTCACAATGAGAGGGCATATGGCCTTTTCACTATGCTGACTCGTGAATCGGTAGATTACGCACACCTTTGAGAAGTCTGTGTGCAAGTTTTCTCCCGATGTTTTCCTTCACCAAAGCGAGTGATAATTAATCTGTACTAAGCACAGATTAATAGTTCAAGTATTATATTACGTATGAAGTAAATCTTAATGCGTGTGTATTGTGCCTTACATAATTTGAAGCTCATGCATATTTTCTTTAATTTTTAACCCTTTAATGAAGCAATGATTCGCTGTAAGTAATTTGTCATATTAACTAAAAATTTACATGAATATAAAAACCTATGATTTAGTGACATATTCTTAGACTGAACCTGATATTATCAACTTTAATTAATTATTTACAAATCTGTGCGCGCCGCCGATAACGTCCTACTGATTTAAGTATCTTAGAAAAGTTCTCAGCAATTAAAATACCATCCAATATGCGATCGATTAATCTAAAAATAGGTTAAAACGCTAGAGATTTCTCGATATATCGACATGTCGACGATTAGTCCATATGCAGTTTAACTTTTAAATATAAGTTTTATGATATTTAAATTAAAATTATTAATATTCGTGAATTAAATATTTTAGACTTTTGTATTCCATTTCTAATGAGACATTTCGTGTACCGTCAATTATTATTTCGTCTCAATATCCGTACATAAACCTATAATTGAATACATACTTGTATATAAGGGGGTGAGTTAACAACACCAGCAGAACTGTATGAGCATTTTTTTATTTCTGGAACGATTAAACGAGTCAGATCGGCAATCGGTAGTCGGGACTTTGCCTAATGGATATGGAAGAGTTACTGTAATATTAACCTTTTGGGATATTGGAAACTACACCAACCGTTGGGTCCAAACAAACTTATCCTACTCGTGGTGGGCTTGACTGAACGATAGATGAAGTTATAGCGAACCCTTCTGTAGTGGATCACTGTGTGTACCACCCAGTTTATTTCAACGGTATACGTTTATTATGGTATGGTTCCTTACCCGCGTTATCTACCACCCTCCTAGACTTGGCCGTTAAAATGTTTCTCTCACGTATCGGTAAATGTCGCAGAGTTAATATTAAATGGGTCCCCTGCTTTCAGTTTGTTAGGATTCAGGAATTCATTATTATACATAATCACTTGATATATAGCCTCTCGTATGTATCCGGAATAATGTATCTTTCAAATTGTAAAATATTTTTAAATAAGTTAGGTCGTTCCGAAGATTACCTTCCATATAAATAGTAATATAATAATAGTATATTATTAGTCTAGTGGATATAATATAATATTACTATAGATATGGGTGTCGGTAACCTTTTATCATGGTGGCCGTCAGCTCGTTTGTCGGCTATTGACTGAAATTAACTGGTGACGCATCGGAAATCAAAAATTTTTGCGTTGAGGCGTATATACATTTTTCATGTCTACCCCATACAAGTTTTTCTTACATAAAACCTTCCCGTCAATGACTCGGTATCTATTACTAATACTACATACGTAAGTAGCAGACAGGTACTTTATCAGGTACAGGGTAATCACAGTTGAAAATTTTCATTACTTGCATTTGCATTGCGTGCAATATAATCGCATCTGCAACATCACTAGTGAGTCGTAGCCAAGAATAGCTTCCATGTATGTGGGAACGTGTTGTGAGGCTAGTTCCCCGGATAATACTAAGCTTTAGTACTTTTTGTTGAAAACTGAGCTCGCGGGTCCCGGCCGGCGCCGCGGTGCTCCCGTTAATGACCGAGCGTTCACCTCTGTAGTCGCTGGGTGTCTCGACGCGGTATTTTTGCAAATCCGTTTATTTTTACAGCGCACATTGATTCTTATCGGGTTGACGAGCCTTTTTAAAGTTTAGAAAGTTTTTATTAAGCGAGTTACACAGTAAAACTACATAATTTGTATTATGTTACGTATTTGTAAGATGTTGTAAAATTGATTCGATTAAAGTTCGTCTATATAATTTGATTTGTTGGTTCAATTTTAAGTGCCAATTGAGTGGCATATCATTGTATTACACTTAATAATTAAATGGAAAAGTAATGCTCGGAATTTAAAAAAAAAACAGCTTTAGAACAATTTCAGGGAGATATCCGGTTCACCACGAAGTAGGCCAGCGAATATAACCGAATGAGTAATTACCTAATCACTGTTATTATGTGACAATAAGATGACTGCATCATAGACTCGTTTGTTGTTATGAATCACGTCGAGGATAACGTCCGCGCGCTCTTACCAAGTTACGCGTCATTATACTGAATGAAGCACGACCACGCGAGAGGATGCGGTTTGCAGCGGCGGAAACTTGACGCCCTGGCGCCTGCGCAGATTGCTGTCTGATTGATGATACTATAAAGTGGCGATGTATTTATTGACACGTAGAAATAAGATAGCAGTAGGAGAAAATGTTACGTGTTTGATTGAGGGCAGCCGTATATCTGATTTTTGATTTTGATCGTGGAATATTACCGATTGTACAAAGCTTGATTCTGAAGTTTTATTTAGTAGGATATAAGAATACAACTCACTAGGTTTGCTGCATAGCTAAGTTAACAGTATCATAAACGGTCCAGTCGTCTTTCATTTCGAGCGCAGCCACCAAAGTAAAACATTGAACATAGAATAACTGCAGAAACCAACTCAATATGTGAGCGTTTTAATGTTTGCTTCAATCGTTGTGTGTTTAATAAAATTATTATTCATTTGAGGTTTATTAAGATTACAAATTGCAATTCTGTAGTATTGTACACTTGTTGGTAAAAAATATTCGTTGTAATGTAGGTATTTAAATTACATTAATTGAACTGTAAAACCTAGTAAAGCATTATACCATTTAAAAGAACTGTTACCAGCACAGTAAGCTTCTGTGGTATCGGTGTGCTGTGTTGTAAAACCTGTCCGTGCGTCCGTCACACGGCGACGAATCCTGATTAATATTCGCGGCCACGCACAAGCCGACCGTGTACCTTGACAACTCGGATTATCCCCGTGCACCGGAGTTGCCATGTAACGAAAACCGTTTAAGAATATTGAAAGTAACATTCAAAAATAAAATATTCATGTAACATTATTTAATGTAATTATCATCACATTGGTCGGATTTTCATATTGATTGATTAAGTGCTTTTCTTGGAATTTTACCAAAGGATTGTTATAGAACCTCGGTTAAGTAATTTTTAGATTTTCTTCAGAGGTATTTACCAAGAGAGAGATTATTGTTTTTTTTTTAATTCAAGTTAACAGTAATATAGTTCTCAATTATTTTATTAGCGTGTAGTTTTTTTCATATTTATTTGACTAAAGTAAATCGTATTTCATTCAAGTGATGCTCGGTGAAAAATATTTACTTTCCAACGTGGTCGGCGCCGGGCGTCGTCGCGGTCACTTGGTAACAAGTCTCGAGTCTCGAAGGAATAATTTACTAATTAATGCTAATATCTTATTTATTAGGAAACTACAAATTAAACTATTACATTGAAAACATTTTTTTTTATTAAGTCTTTATTTACAGAACAAGTGAAATCGTCCATCATTTATCGAGAATTACCTTAAAACTTATTGTAACACAGTTAAATAATTCAATTTTTTTTAATGTTTTTCGTGTCGTTACGGAAATTTTTTCTCGGACCGAATGTAAACTCCTTAATGTGAGTTACTCCACGGTGACATGGCGACCTCGCCAGTGCAAATTCAAGCTTTTGTCTACAAAATAACTTGTGATGAATTTAACGGTTACCGAGAAGTGTTTTATATTTTGCGGATTTTCTCGTTAATACTAGAAATACAAGTAATAAATGTATATATAGTACTCGTTACACTGAACTACAGATAGTTACTTCCGTGTAATGACGGGGGGCGCAGTGTTTGAACGGCCGTGGTGTTCTACCATCCACAGAACGGTCTGCTGTCGTCGCTGCCGTACCTGGGCAAGTACCTGTGCGCGCTGGCGTCGTCGGTGCTGGCGGACTCGCTGCGGCGCAGCGGCAGGCTGTCGACCACCACCGCGAGGAAACTGTTCACCGGCTTCGCTGTGGGACTACCCGGTGAGACTCTGAACTAGGAATTTTTGGACTGAAAAATGTACCTAATGTATTTGAGCAAATGTATTGCTCTCATTGTAAACTAAATTTGCCGTGATGGTAAGTAAAGGTAAATATAAAGTCTAGCTTAATCTACAAGGTAATGTCGATTTTTACCTTAATGGTAAAATCGGCCTTTTACACTTTAGACCCTAGCGACCATTTGTCATATCCTTTTATCGCCAATTAAATTATACCCTTTGTCATTTACAGCCACTACCGACTAAGTCACAAGACTGTCGGACTGTAGTTAATCTTCATTACTTTATTCTCTTGTAGGTGTCCTGATGGTAATCCAGGCGTTCTACGGGCACGACCGCGTGTGGTCGATCGCCATCTTCACGATGGCGCTGACCATCAACGGCGCCGTGACGGCCGGCTACCTCGGCAACGGGCTTGACATCGCGCCCAACTTCAGCGGTACATACTCACACACGCACACGCGCACCCACGTACACACGCGCACACGCGCACACTTGCACACGCCCAAGGTTCCCTTCACTCGTCACTCCCTACGAGACTCCAGATCTAACGTTTATCTATTATTCTCCGCAAGGTTATAACGTTTGGCTACGTACTTGCAGAGGAGGAGAGTCCCAAAAACGTACAGCTGTCAAAGTTTTTTTTTACATAGAATAAGTTTATATACAACAATCCCACCCGGTGGTACGTGGAGATGAAGTCTAAGATGTCGAACTCATAAAAGTCTGTTCACTCTCGTTAGAAGTAATTAAATCTTCTGAAATATTTAAATAAAGACGAGAAGAATGTGTGGTGCGAGGAACATCTTTATCGGACTAACGAGGACGATTGAGATGTTTAAATGTAATTCGAAGGTAACTAGTTGCTGATGGATTAACAGTAGATACACAGCAGTATATATACAGAACAGTACACAGCAGAAAATATATATGTGCGGTCCGGCGGACACGGATCGGGAGTCATTGACATTGCCAACGGATTGGACGTCGGTGTGCCGC
>PDGT01000038.1:1877951-1987694 GCA_003671415.1 Megathymus violae | reverse complement strand
AGTTCGAATCCCTTATTGTTCACATACGGCCGCATCGGAAAATAATTGTCACTGGCCTCTGGAAGGGGAAACATCGTAAGAAAACTTGCATACCGGAGTTTTACCATAATGTTGCACGTCTCCGTGATGAGAGTGTGTGAGGCGGACCGATCCGCGGTGGGTCAGCGTGGTGGACGGCCGTATTGAATGACAGGAGACTCGGCAGTGTGATCTTATGGGATGTCATGTTTACTACCGACAATTGACATGTAATAAATATATTTTGCACTTTTAATTAATATAAAACTGTCGGACCCAGGTACGATCTTCGGCATGGCGAACACCCTCTCGTCGTTCGGCGGCTGGCTCTCCACTTTCATGGTGGGGGAGCTCACCAAGGACAACGTGAGTGTTACGACACGTTTCAGTTAAAACGAGCGAACCAATGGAAAGTTTTGTACGGGACGAACCTGCAAGTCGAAAGCACATTTTTTGAACTGCCATAACTTATCCTATCCCTCGATGTGTTGATGTTGAGTTTTATAAACATCCTCTATATCGGTGGTTCACAACCTTCACGACGTTACCCCTATGAGTCGTTGAGGAAAATGCTTTTACCCCCATGTACGGCTTGTCAGCCTGTCATTTTATTTAATATATCCATTTTTACCGCTTAACCATTCATACCATGTTTAACAACCCTGTAGAATAGCTGTTTGACATCTACGGCGGCAGTTATCCCCAGCTTTAAGTACCCTGGTTCTATGTGAAATAAACTGATGTGGTTGTCTGTGTTTCTGTTGTCGATTCAAATAAATAAATCGTTCCTTCAGAACACGTACGAGCAGTGGCAAGTAGTGTTCTACATTCTGGCGGGGACGTACGTGTGCGGCGCGCTGTGCTTCGTGTCGTTCGGCTCCGGCGAGCTGCAGCCCTGGAACTGCCCGCCCGCCCCGCGCGCCGGCGAGAAGCGCGAGGTGCAGCCGCTCAACGAGGAGAAGGCGTAGCCGCGACGCATCCATTGCACCGTCGTCCGTCGACCAACGATCGGCTCATCGGGTTATATGCGTGTTGGATTGTTGCCAAAAAACTAATAATATAAAAATAATTCCAAGTACCATCCGTTCGGAAAGTAGTCTCCGCTGAGTTGGACCGACAACACGTCACCAGCATTTTATTTATCCGTCGTGTGGTTGATACGAATTATATAATGTATCACTTCGGTTACCAACGGCCGGTCGGCCGGTCGGTCGGTCGGCCGGTCGGTCGGTTGGTTGTGAACAAACGGTTTCATGTTTGTTTTAGTCTGACGAAGTTCACTTTCAATATTGTAATTAATGCACATTGACTGGTGCACACATAATTGAGAATACAAGAGCGGTATTTTTGTTTGTATGCATGTATTAACATTGGCATATAGTAAACATTTGCGAACTCCAATTAGGTGTCTTATCAACACACGTATATGCCCGTCGGTCGGTGTTTCTGCTACCGTTTATAAAAGGTGCTTAACATCGGGGAAAGGAAACGGTGAAAGAAACTCCACGGCACGTGCAAATCCGACAATACTATTTAATGTAAGTGAACTTTGTCTAATAATACTTAATAATACCTCTTATTTATTAATAATGCCTCTCCCACATGATAGGTTGTTTCGTCTCCATCACATATAGAAATAAATATTCCATATAACTGTATAAGTCATAGAAATAGGTAGTCCTGATAGTGGTCGGACCTCGGTAATATTCAGCAGCTTCCGTGCTTCAACGGGCACGTGTAGCTTTCCGGTATCGTTGGATAAAATCGGCCTTTTAAAAGTTTGGCATGACAACCGTCGACGGCTTGACTTCACTTTCGCTGTCCGACGATAAATACCCGACAGGTGCCGACGGTGCCCCCGGAGCCCTAGCTTGGCTACTAATAACACCGATTGGAAGCGACGTAGAGACGGTCCAATGCCGCGGGGCCATAAAGGGGTGTGGCCTGTTTAAATCCTACGTCGTATATTAAAAAACGATATTCCTTCAGACGTATTGTGTCGCAGAGGCATTGCGATTTAATTGTTATTTGTAATTGCCATAAATACCTTCGATGTAATTACCGTATTCTGTATTTCCTGTACGTAGCTACATATATATGATCGACAGACTGATTCGAATTTTGCTATTTGCCGTTTTGTGCAAATCGTCATTACAATATTGCGATGTGTCGATTCTTTGGTTTTGAATCGATTTAAAACATTGAATCGACACAGCGACCATCCGCCGCGAATTGTTACAAACATGGTCGCCAGGAGCAACCTTGCATCGCTCACATGTCATGTTATTGTGGTTACAAATTACCATTCTGGGATGTGACATTACAAAATGACTTTTAGTGTAAATAGTACATAATATTATTGATAATAAGAATTGCAGTCAGGGAATTTTTCATTTGCTTGAACTGTTGCGCGCTATCACAATTTTTCTTTAATAAAATGTGGTTTAAAAGTACACATTTTCAAGTGGTAATTTACTTACGCGTTTCATAATAAGTTCGTATCGAAATCGAAATTATGTGTGTCCAGACAAAATGTGTATCCAATCACAATTATGTACCCATATCCAAACAAAGTTTCAGCTGACTATCTATTAGTGTTTTAAAAATAACCGACAGTATACGAATATACGAAAGAGGTGTTCAATTGTCACTCAACTTACAGAGTGGAACAAAAAAATATATTAACGTAAGTGTAAATAATTTGTAATGTCCCTCGAGGCCGTTCCGTGGGATACGCACGCGTCAACCTAACTGGAGTACGGAACGTGTGAAGGCTGTTAATATAATGATTGTGATGTATTTTTGTAAAGTCGCGGCGCGCAACGGACGCGACATAACGAGTTGTTGGGACATGTCGCATCTTGTTATAACAGTTGTGACATTCACGCAGTACACGCTATCCTTAGTGATTTACTGCGACGTATAATTATTCTCCGCGCTCGTCCGTTCGGTACGGTGTAATGTATGTGTGACGTCATCACTACACCTCCTAACCTACGACTTATACGTTACTCGGGGGTAGCGTGAACTTTGTTTTGTTGGAACGGGATTCTTAATTGGTCTCCGTCGATTATAGACTTTAAACGAGAGGCGAGCGTGTCACGACAGGTCGACGTGTTTGACATTGGTTGCGGAAACCCGACTCGTCGTTAGGTCGACGAGGCGCGGGCGCGGGCGCGGGCGCCGGTGCGCGCCGACACATCTCACGCCCCCTGCGGTGTCCAACACGCTTTCGAACTTCATAGATTGATTCTGCACGTAAAGTGTTTTAAATTAAAACCCACACCCCAATAATTATAATGAACAAATTGTTTCGTGTGATTATTATTGGTGGAATCTTAAGCTCAGATTACTATCATGATTATCTAAACTCAGATGTATCCCGTTGTCGAACGGGTCACGATTCTCAGTTCCGCTAGGAGACGATCCACTTGTTGTAACGTGGTACCTCCGGCGCCGCGGACAGGTAGCACGTTCACGATGTAAACATTAAATGTGAACATTCAATTATCCTCGTATCGATTATTTTCATTAAGTGTCGGTTCTTAAATCTTGTAAAATTAAATCTAAAAATATGATAATAAATATTGACAATTGTCAAATTATATATTTAAAGCATTTAATAGAACATTTGCATTGAAACTAAGGGAGTTATCGTGTAATCTGACGTGCGATAATTGCTTTGTATCCTGCAAGTTCGGCGCTGATAGCCTAAAGTATGTAAGGTATGCGTGTCGTGCGACCGAGGGACCACGGGGGCGGAGCGCCCGCGCCTCTCCATATATAAACTTGTGTAAGTATTTGCTAAGTATTGATTATTTATTTTTCTACTTGAACGTTTAAGAAAATTCACAGCCATTTTAGATTTAGGCCGGTGCGGGGACACGCGGCTCTTACGTTACGTTATTATACCGTAATATATAAATCGTACACTTTGAGAAACAAAGAGATGTTGTTTTAACTTTGGTTGGAAATTGTTATGAAACAAACGCGCGTGTGAAAAGTGCAGCAAAAATTAGTGACGATTGTTTATTTGGTGATCGTTTATCGTCTGTACATTTTGGGATAAGAGAATACTTTTATCATACTCTCATCATATTCATTAGATACTTAAATTTTGTTCATCACATGAGTTACGACCTTGACACTACAAGATAATTGAACGTACATTTTAATACGTCATTGCGCTCATTTTACTACCAAACGGTATGTTTATTGTATGCCAATATCTCCGAGTTGTGGCTTCCCCGTGTCCATATTTGCAGATGGGTCGGAATTTCGATGTAAAATAAATATATCGTCAGGACCCTTACTGTAATAAAATGTCTTTTATCAAACCTTTTTATATTTTTATTGTTCGTCAATATATAGCATCGAAGTTTGCCATTTATAGCCATTTATCTGTGTATAATCCACGTACACTGCGTGCATCGACATCTTTACTTCTGATCGAAACAGGAGCGCGACACGAGAGCCGCGCCGCACTCGGCCATAGACAAGTCTCGTTACTTTAGATGTAAGAATTAGCCATGTTTGAACTTAGCTTTATTACGAGGGACACTGCATTGAATTTTTTGCATTTCAACAACTGTGATAAAGAGGTTTATCTATAGCGCGCGTGACCGTGCGCTCTACGGTCTATTGTCTATGGCGGACTGTTAACGAATTAATTCGTCGTTTTCAAATTGTGAATCTTAAAATGGCTATCGGTAGTTTCTAAATCGCGAACAGTATTTAGTAACTATTTAATTGTAATTTTTCACGAACGAGTACAGTTCCGCAGTCTGTACTAGCGCCGAGTGCGGTGCTCGGCTGTTTTCAACAACACCTATTAAAAGTTCACTTTGTATTTCAAATTACCGGAACTTTTTATTGCTGTACGGCTTCATTAATTATGACGTTTGAAAATTTTATAATACCAAGACGCCGTCAATCTTACGGATTTAAAAAAGATACATAAATTGGAGTATCAATTTCTTTGAAACTCATTTTATTTCATTCCTATTCGATTATGGAATTCAATGTAGCCCTGCTTTCTGAAAAATTGGTTACAACCGTTTATTTTAATTTTCGATCCCACTCGGTAAATGTATCGTTTAGGTAATTTCGATCTACCCTCTTATATTGTTGTCACGTTGCCAGTGTACTGCTACTCGTCGTGGAAAATGCATCCGTCAGTATAAACGTTCGTAGTTTATTAGTAATTATAATATTGTAATAAGTGTTTTGTCCAGTTGTCAATACATTATTTACCATAATAATATTTTATTGCATTTCGAATAAGTACGATATATTCAACTCGCTCACTAGTGGAATCGTATTATTTCCAACGATGTTCGATCGAAACTACATAGTACAAGTAATTACAGTGCATTGTGCGAAATGTTATTTCTATATTAGAAAATATTAATAATTTTTACGTTCATTCAAACAAAACTGGTCAGTGCCTATTATTAAACTATTTTGGTATTGTAAGATACTCTTAAATTTTTTACGTACATTTTATTTATCAATATATAAACAAGTAAAAATTTATCCAGCAAGTAGTTTAATGTTTGTTAATGTGCTGGCGATTTTTGAAAAAGATTTTTAAACGACCAGTTCTGTTTCGAATTAACAATTAGCAGTAATTTTATTATCGTGACGATATTACCTTCATTGTATGTTATTCGTGTCGGTTTTAATTATTTTTGTTCTTTTCAACTTTATTGATTTTCGAAATGTACTTAATTCATTGAAAATTCCTTGAAAAATATTGTGTGTTCAAAGAAATCATTTTGCCTGTGATGGGTGAAAAAATAATAATATTGATGTAATACAGAAATATTTTTTTTGTAATACCCTATTTTGGAGCACTTCCATCATGTCTGCTCTCCAAATCTATACTAATAACGTAAAGAGAGAGTAATCTGCGGGACCGCGACACCTATTTGAAACTTTATTTTACCATTTGAAAGGCATATTTGTTCGAATGGACATAGGTTATATAATATACTAATATATATAATTTTTCAACCCGAATGTAGTCCGGGCGGGCCGTTAGTATACGCATAAAATGCATAAATCGTGAGTACCTGTTGCATATAAAATGTATGTCTGTGTAGGGTATTTAAAAATTATGTGTTGAAATAGTAATATCGACCTTTTCGTAGAACAAGACACGTCTGCAAAAAAAATTTTGCAAGAGATTTATTTTAACATTGTTTTCATTTTTAATTCTTACTCAGATTGCATATGTATAGAGAGATTGGATATCCACATTTAATATTATTATAATCAATCGTTATTTTATGATAGTATTAAAGTAAAACACACGTGTTCTCTGAGCGGGGCGTGCCCATAACCATTTTACCGAAGCTTATAGGTACATACATAATATGACAGTCTGTCTTCGGCTTCTTTGAATATTTTTTTTTTCTTACAAATTTTGTTTTCTTCCTTTTGACAGACAGACTATAATACTTTCAGCCGATTTGTATTTTATTTCGATTACATAATCGAGTACACCTATTTTACGTTTATAGGTCGATATATTAATCTGTACGACATATTAGTATGTATAAATTATAGATGAAGCCCGACATTGCAAGCCTGTGCCTCGGTATAGGTGTACGAATTATGCAGTTAACTTAATTTTATATTGTAAGTATGTATCGAACGAGCGTATGTTAGGAAAATTTTAAATGTTTAAAAAACAGGAACGCTTTAATGTCGTGTCGGCCGGTTGCGGAGTGTAGTTACGACGATTTTTGTATCCTAAACGTTTTAATGTAAGATACGGCTTGTTTGTACTGTGACTCTGTACTTTGTGAACATTTTTTTTTTGAAAATAAAGTTTTCACAAATTTTCTTATGCATTTCTTTTCCATTATACGTATATGTAAAACAAGTTATTCTTTACCCAACGGACGGTCCTGACTTCAGAATGTAGCAGATCCGTTGATAGCGGTAGAATTCATTACATGACACACCCCGTACGTATCCGGGGTGCAGCTCAACTTTTACAAAGAATGAGAGGAATCATCCCATTGGTTCGACGTTATAGATGAATAAATGAAACGAGCGTCGGTAACTTATAATACTTTATTGAAGAAACATTACACGTGAGCACAGCCTAGCTGTCCCTACGAAGCACCGTTCCCTACTAACGAGGCAGGTGACTCACCGTCTAGTGCTCTCCCGCGAAAGCCTACTCCCCACCCCACGCACACCGCGACAGCGCAACTAACGAACACAATTGCTTAGTTGAAACTTACGCGTTGCAACGTTACCATGCGACATCGTGTCAGACGTACTGCGAACGACCGAATGTCACGCCCGCCCGATACGATGTCCTATTGTATGACGTTGATACAGAAGAATTATACAAAAAAAGATTAATATAATAAAACTATCCATAAAATTTCACTTTAGAATGTTAAATGTGAACTGTGCGAATCGTTGATATTCGTAGTGCTCAGGTACTTGTAAGTGAAATTTTAAGGATTGACTCGACTTAGTAATAGTTATTTCATAATTTAAATTGAGCAGAAAAATTAAACGATTTATCAAGTTTAACAATTTACAAGATTGATTAAGTATAAAGACTAGAGAATTAAGTATCGCGAACGTGGGGTATTTCTACATTACGTTAAGCGCCCAATGTGAAAAGAGCTCCGCCGTACTATCACAGGTCCTATATCATTGTAATATTTTATTAAGCATACATAGTAATAGAAATTTAATCATTTTCTTATGTATTTCGACACTACACCTTTGTATGACGGTTTTTAAAAAACGTACGATAAAGTTTCTTTACAGCAAGCACTTTTCGAACTGATTGTACACGTAAAAAGTTAAGACGTGAATAGAACGATATGTGATACCGAGTAATATGATAGAATGATTCATTTGATTTCATATGTATACGACGACTTGACAAATCACACGCAGAACATCTGTCGATATCCGTTCTTATTAATGTTGACATAGCTTTTTGGAACGAAGTTCCTTACGGCAGGCTTGGAGGAGATAGGGATTTTGCTGCGCGACCGAACTAAAAAAAATGTGATAGTAAAACCGTAAGAACAAGTCCGTGGAATAAAACCGTTAAACAGGGATTTTGCTGCGCGACCGAATTAAAAAAAATGTGATAGTAAAACCGTAAGAAAAAGTCCGTGGAATAAAACCGTTAAATGAGACGTGCGCAGGCGCGACAGTCGTATACACAAGCGAGTAGTGTATAATACCTTTCTCTTTCTCAAGCCAATAGTTTCAGCAATAGAATTTAATGATGAGACTGATTAATAAGAATTACTTATAATAATAATAATATTTGGTTATTTTAGTTGATAATTTGAATTACGATTTTTTTTATTTTACGTAATTTATTATTTCCTAAAATACTGAATTTCCTAAATACTTTCCTGTACTTAAATAAAAACTAATCAGCAAAATTTAAGAGAAAAATCAAGAAAACCTACATAAAATTGAGTACGATTTTTTTTTGCAAATTGTGTCGATTCTACATTAGCCGATGGAACTTCGTTCCTACCTGGTGTCCCACGACACCACATCTCTTTTTTTTTCTTCAAAATTAACTAATATACGTACATACGAGTACAATGGTAACATAAACATTATGGAAACACACGCAAGCGAACTGTACCCTATAGACGTGGCTGCAGTGTCGAAATATACAAATGACAATACCACAGAGCTTCCGATTGCAAAATGTAATCATAAGAATGACGTGCGGTACGCGGCACCGGCGCGCGGCGCAGTCGGCCTCGCTCTTCTAACATTCGAGTACGATATCAACTCTTATTAACGAAACTGTTCCACTGGCACAAGTGGATGTCACTGAGTGTACTTTGATGACGAAACATATCGTTAGGCGATTGCGACCTCCGCGCAACGATACCTCGCAACAATTATATAAATCTAAAACGGAATGGAAAATGTTTCTTGAGAATGCAACGAAAATCTAATTAAAAACTTTCGTTACACTCACGGCCGGCGCTTGCATCTCACCGAGGGTCTCAAAAACGCTGCAATTCAAATATGATTATTAAAACGCTTTTTAGTTGTACATTTAAGCGCATAATCATTTTTCAATTAAAAAAATACGCAATCAGATCAAAATTCGTTAAGTTAACGTTATTATAAGATTTAATTATTTACTTGACATAACTTTTAACAATATTATATATATAAAGCTCGTGTAGAAAATGTATATTGTTGTTGCTGCTATGACTACGGTACAAATATCTGGGCGGTGGAGCCATCTTGGAAATAAACGACCGTTTGGCGGTGAACGGCCTTCAATATAAACGGCGTTCCGCAATAAGCGTGGATGTTCGTACCGCGCTACAGTTCAAACGTAACTAATGTGACTATTATAGGCCCATGGGTTGTGGTGAATATTCAACATTTTAATAAAATAATATTTTAATAAAAAATATTTTAACGGTGGTGAATTTTACATGAACGGATGGATTTGATCAATGTGGATTCTTTCTGTTTTTTTTAAATTTTCCTTACAACTTAAGGCACTGTTTTAAGCGAGTCACGATGTTTCCTTTAGCTATTTTTATTTCACCAACTCAAATGGAGCGCTCTGTTACATTAAAAGTATTGTTAATTAAGTAAATAATAGAATGCAAACATTTATGAATAATTATTCAACCAACGAAAAGATTTCATCATTTTATAAAAAAATAAAAAATATTTTTTTAGGCGAATATAATTAACATTGACAATAATAAACTGTATAAGAGAAAAATATATTTTTGCTCAAAATGCCGCCCATTTGGAATCAGTGACATGAAAAATATTTCCCTCGTCGCCAATAACTCGACGGGGCTAGAAACTATGTGTAACACGATAAAAGCTCCGCTGTAACTCTCCATCAGGTGCGGGCTGTAGCATCACGGACAGCCACGGTGCCTCACAACGCGAACGAAACAAACTGGAAACCAAGACGACTGGTGCGGCAACCATGAGCTGATGTTGATGAATGCGATATTATAATCGAAAACAGTAGTAATATTCGTTTCAGAAACACGACTCATCATTATCCCAGTGCTGGGTTCGGCTCTTCTCCCACAACAAGAGATGTTATGCTAGCCAAGCCGAGATTATTATTTTGTAAACACAATAGAGAATTCTAGTAAAGTTAATTGCGAGTGCAGAATTATTGAATTCTAGTCACCTGTTCGAATGACCGACGTGAAAACTCTTTCATAGTTCACCTAATTTCCATAAATTTCATAATTAAAACTAACTTTTACAATATCAATGTTTACAATCGACCAACAAAATGGTGGAAATGCAAATTAAGTGAACATATTGTAGAGTATCTAGGAACAAAAGACAACATTACATTACTCAAAATGACAATTATATAATTTAATAACGAATACAGACAGACATACGCTGCAGTATAATACAAGTGCTGCGTACAAGGTGCGTGTTCGTGTGCGTGCGTGCGTGCGCACGTGCCCGTGTTCGTGCGTGCATGTGTAAAATCGCGCGTGTTTATCTAATACAAAAATGCACTACACCTTGCACAAGTTCTCATCGCTCACGGTTGCCACACGTCTCACCCAATACGTACCCGACATCTAATGTATTGTCCGTCCGTAGCCGAGCTCAAAAAGCCCCACAACAGCACGATCAGTTCATAATAAACACACGTAGACTAGAAACAATGTGAACAACGTTACACGCTAAGACGATTGGTCGATCGAGTTAAAATTACGCAACAGTCAACATATTAAACGGAAACTCGACTACATACAATTTGTTCATTATCTAATTGACGTAAGACTTTTGATACATTCGACATGCAATAAGACACAAGATCGACAAACGATTACACTGGATACTTCAAATATATATGTATGTATATATATATATATATATATTGCATTGGAGTAATTTAGATGTTCATATAAAGAGAAACACGCACACAAATAACGCACGCATCCATGCACAGGCACGTGACGTTTCCCTGCGTTACCAATAGCACAGACACAAACATTTGTTTGTGATAAATATCAGCCGGAAATAGGAGTTACTATCGAATGGATTTTAAAGTTGGTCAAAAGTCCGATTGATAATATTAAAAAAACTCATATTTAAGAGCTTCGACTTCATATTACTTAGATGTACTCTGCTCCAATTACCCCAATGCACGGAAAATATTTTTTTTGTTAATTACTTTCACAATTAATTTGCAACATGTATTCGAATAAAGTACTTAAATTCAACAACAATTTCTTTTATTATAATATAATAAGAGTATTTTTATTCTCACATTATCAATAAAAACTACTTAATTTTAAAGAAAAAATATCACTGTCCTATCTAAGACTTTCTTGGGTCTATAGCATGAACAAGATCATTTATGTTTTACATTAAATATTTTACATAACCAATCGCAAACATCCATATTTTAATAAAATGACATCCTTATCAACTCAGGAGGGTGGGTGTCCGTTTTCGTCGGCAGCGTCTCACTCCTTGTCGATCAAACTCTGATCATGTTATGTTCGTACCGCGCCGTGGTTGTGCAGCTCTACTTGATTACACATACCTACATTCTAGTACGTTCTCGTATCAGAAAATCTATATTAGTCATATGGGTACGCATTTTAACGTCCAAAAAATATTGAAATTATTCTTGATTGATCACCCTACTTTTTTATAAATATTGTATTATGTATATAACATGAATAATTGCGTTTGTTATAGCATATTTTATAGTGTCCGTTTAGAATAATTCACATTAATTAATATTTAAAAGGAGATGTTTAGTTTTCGGCTATTTCTGTACAGTATATAAAAAATAGAGAAAAATACTTAAAAAATATTTGATTACTAGTTTAAATTAAATAAATTATAAAACACAAAAAAATTTAAGAATGGTAAATATTTCAACGATATCGTATAGCATTTATATTTGCCAATATATATATATATCGATACACGATTCGCTCATGTTATCGATTTAAATTGTACGATCGTATATTTTCTTTACGTAATGAGCTAGATTTTTAATGATACAAAAGTAGCTAATAACTTATATAACCATAAAAGTAAAAAATTATAGAAAAAAAATCAGATATTTCAATTTTCAAGTTAAACCGATTTACTATGTGGAATCGATAAATCAACGATTGTGATATGATATTACGTGAGAGCAGCATAACAACCGATTACCATTGTCATTGCCCCTGTGTAGTTCAGTTTGGTCTTTGTGTTGATGTGTGACGTGAAATGTATCACATTCAAATGCAACAGTGTTGAGCAGAATATGTATGAGTCAACACATTCGGTCATTAAGTATATGAAAACTGAGTTAAATTGACAAAGCAAAGACAATATAGACGCAAGTTCCCTTTTTGAAATTATCTAAAATATATCCATGTTCAAGTATGTATATCATGTATTTCGTAAATATACATTTTAGTAAGTAGATGGAACCTAAACATATGATTTGGTACATAAAGTGACAGAACACTTTTGACATTACTGTCAAACAATTGCTATTCATAAATGTCAAAGTTGTCGGTCTGTCTTCTGTATCGGCTAGTTTATTGTCGAATGTAACAATTTGGTATTCATAAGAATAATTCTTACAATTCAACAAGTGAGGTCGATGATTCGAATAGTACAAAAAGCTTTCGTTTTTTATACTCAATTTTCTATACACTGTACACTACGTAACCATGTTATTCTAAAACAACTCCTTTAGGTACTTCTCGCATGGCAACCCAGGATCCGAGTTGCTAAGCATGTCATATTTGAAGCAGATGAAGTTAATAAATGAAGATTTTATTTACAAACAAACGTTCACTAATTAATTATTAATTATACATAATATTATAGTTTAGTGACATTTTATTATATTTTAAAACAACGCATTAAATGCTTATTAATTATGCAACATGAAATATATAGTTAAATATGTTTACACTTAAAGTAATAGTGTTTTATTTTGTGCTTTTCATTTCTACAGAACCATTCGCTACGTTAAAATAATGATTCAATTTTGAAAAATTTAAATAATTCCGAATTTAAATATCTAATGTAACACAATAACACGAGAAAGAAAAATAAACCTAAAACTGAAAAATATATATATATAATTAGGCACCATATTTTGTTTCAAAAATATTCGCTTGTTCGCTACACAAGCGCTCCCGCTGCGATGCAATTCCTTTAGGAACTATTGTGACAGTGCAAAACAATGATTATTCGTGTTCTCGTAAAGCGTCTGAATATATCAAGTCGACGAGCTACGATACGATTCGGCACGCGGTGAAACACCAAATACTTCTCGGTAGCAATACAGCGTATCTTTGTAATGAGTCATAATTGATATTAGTTGTATTTTTTTCCAATAACGACGTATTACGAAATCTGTCACTCTTGTTTACGTACGAACGTATTTTGGTGGTGACGTTGGCAATTCGTAAGGTTTTTTCGAGCCGATGGCCAAGTTCCTGGGTGTACTTGTTTGTTGGTGCACATACATACTTTCATTACATGGTGTACAGCTGTATACAATAAAACTCGGGCGATTCACCACGTTCAGAATCATAAGGTGTCATCTCGACGTGCATTAATTATTTATATCATGAATCCTTAGCATCTAACTATATATAATCAGTATTTTACTCGCTTACAAGGCATATCACGAAGCATTATTATGTATTATTAACTTTACTTTTTTTTTGTTTTAAACTGCGGTCCTAATTGCATATTCGATTATAAACACGATATTCAGAATAAATAATAACATTTTTGTTACACTCGAAACGAATTATTTGTATTGATAATATATATTTTTAAATATAACTTTGTAATTATAATTGTAACGTTAAGTAATCATTGTTAGTTAGAAATCCTTAAAGTTATTTAACTCAAATATTCTATTTTCAATATCAAATTTGCCTATACTACATGTTTGTTCAATTATCAAAAACCATCATCGAAACCAGTGAATATGGGTTTAAATATCGGGTAACCACCATTAAAACCACAGCTTAATCGTGTCGCTATTACTACTAATCAATATAATAATTATATTAACTATCGAGATGAACGCTGATGCCGGGACTGGAGCCCCGCCTGCGGCGCGGGGAACCTTTGGTACGTTTATAATAACCAATTTTATGACGCTACCTACAGCACTACGTTTTGTTATCATAGTAACAGTGACACAAACATTCAAAAATAAAACAGGTACCGAATGTGACACTAACTGTTTTATACGGTATTTGCATGTTAGTAAAGATGCTATCTAAGAAATTTAAATGAACATATATTTAGTTCACGCATCAAAGCTACCCAGCAGCGCAGAAAGGCCCCGACTATAAATATATTAATTACGTCACCATCACAATATAATTATATTGTTTGTAAATAATCATCGTTGTCGTAAAAAAAATATTTAAATATCGTACGAGTACGCTCCAGACGATGGGGTACGAGGGAATTGACCAAATTATATGATAATTGACAAACAAACAACAGGTGGACTATCGATTGAGTCCACAAATACACCTAAATTATAATTACATTAATTACAACGTATCACAACTTCGTTAAATCATCATTAAATTAGAACTATACATAAATAAGAACTATACATAAATAAATCGTAACACACCGTCAAATAGTCACATGAATAAACAAATAAAAGCTTGTGTGCTCTCACAAAAGTTGTTGAACCAGGGCTCGGTGACGAGTGAATATTCTTAGTCTACTTAACGAGAGCCTGGTATCTGATTTAGGTGTTTTTAAATCTGTAGTACATTACATTAAAAAAACCAATCATAGAATCAGTATAACGATACTTTAAATCTCAAATGGCGTAACCACCATTTTGGCCAAAATGAGTTAGTCATGAATGCGGTTTTAATCAGTTGTTTTTTTTCTATATCGATCTGTGAATTTAAAGTTTAGGAATTCCCAAATAAATGGTGAATACGACCGACGGATGAAGTGGTCGTAACCATAGTTTTCAATATATTTTGGATGTAATGTTACTTATTAAAGATTCTGTAATTGCGTAGGTGGTAAATGCAATGAAATATAAACACTAGTGGCATAAAGGTCGAAGTAAATCAATATGGTGGTGACGCCCCTGTACTCTCCTATATATATATATATATATATATTATTTCTATAATATAATTATATAATACACCAGTTAAAATAATAAACCAGTTGTACGTTGATCTCATAAGGAATTACTGTCGTTTATAATAATTATAATTACCTAAAACACACATTGTTTTTTCCTATTTTTTAATAAGTAAATCAAAAGAAAAACCGTTTAAAATAACCAATTTGCTGATTTTTATAAATAAATAGTGATTATAAAAAGAGTGTGTTTCATTTAATATAAAGAAATCTTTTCACTTTATAAATTACATTATCGTTAAATGAGAAAATAATACAATATACCTTGATTTCTCCATGTAAGAGTATCTATTTGGAAGCTTTTGAAAATAGTAATTGGCCTGATAGTAATTGGAAAATGGAAGTAGTAATTGGAATGTATTCAGAGTTTTCAAACAGTTGGTTCCTTATATATTAGCTATTATTTACTTTTTATTTTGGTAGTTACATCTTTTTTTCTTCAGTGACTGTTTTTAGGGTGTATACACCATACAACATAACTTTTTTTATGCGTAAACGCCATCCATTTTCGGTAAATATTCCGTTTATCTAATAGTGACATCTATCGCATTTAGCAGCTCAATATGTTAGGGATTTTGGTATAAAAAACATTTATATAACTTAGAGAATGAAAAGTTATGAGTAAAAATTATTTTTTTGTTTTTGGCTCTCCTGAAAAGTCGCGTTTTGGTGATTGCGCCACATGAGATTTAAGGTATCGATATTTTATATGAAATACAGTACATACTTGAAATACTATTTTTATGATTTGTGAAACTGATTGAAAATTAAACAATCAAGGTATGATGAAACCTGTCGTGAGTACCTTTTAATTTACAAAATGTGATAAATAGTCCCCTACAAACAAACCATAAATAAGGCCATTGTCTATACAACTTACTTTTTTTACATAAAAATAAGTTAACGCTTGACAACGATCCCACCCGATGGTAAGATGTTTTATTCGATCCGTTTATTTTGAGGCATGCAAGCACGCATGTGACTATATCACGGCAATGGCGACTTCAATATGGCATAAGGTTTTATATTTGTAAAATTCGCTAATATTTGAAGATGAAATTGAATTTATTCATTATTTTTCATGAACGATGTCGTAAAATTTACAGGTCTGTATTGTAAAATATATATTAGAATGTACAATTGCAATTCAAATTTCATTTCATTTTCATTAAATAATTTCGATTCTCATTTTCACAGTTTTATGTGATACAATTAATATTTTATTACAGGTTTATTTATATACAGATAGACAATACTGCAATTTAACGTTAAATTAAATTAAAAAAATATATGATATAACGTGGTTATAATAATGATTATGTTATTACAGTTGTATTGAATATTGAAATTGTACACGGAACGCGATTTGAAGGTTATAATGTATGCCATATTAACGTCCACACATGTTCACGAACCAATTATTCACTATTACATAAATAAATTAAATAATTACAAGGTACTCGTCACCCGCGGCCGCCGCCCGGGGAGAAGTGAGGAGCTCTCCCCGAGTGATCGCTTGTGATTCACTCCAATGTGTGTTCAGTCGTTTTATGGAATCCGCACTGACTGGAGGACTTTGCTGGCCTGAAAGAGAATATAATGAATCACGGTGACGATACGACAAGTAACACTCGTGAGTTGCTTTCTACGAAATGGCCAACAAATAAATTGTCCATTAGCACGTTGCAGCGAGAACAAAGCTTTAATTAAACAATACCTCCGCCGCTCTAACTGGCCGCTTGAACTCTCAGCAATGTTCACTGAACCGTAAGTCTTTCGACCGCTACCAAACTGAAGTGATCGAGAAGCACAGAACTCATCCGGTGTCAATAATAAAATTCTTTAGAAAATTAAAATATTAAATGTTTGCCAGAAACTTGTAACTCTTGCAGTAAGCTACTTTAGTAACGGTTGCCATAAAAATATATTGTATGTGTACCTCGTACTCCTCGTCGGTTGCCATGACGCCCGTGACGCACAGCAGCTGGTACTGGCGCGCTCGCAGCGCGGACGAGCCGCGCCGCAGCAGCCGCAGCGCCGTGTTGCACGCGGCCGTGTTGCCGCACAGCACCTGCCGCACCTGGACAGGCCACCGGTTACTGTCTCACGCCAGGAGAACCGTACCAATATTTTTTATTACAACTCATTTACACACAATATTGCCATGCATAAAGTGTTCATAGTTAATCAGTTCCGACCAAATTCAGTTTGATATATCAAATCAATTAATTATCAACTAATGAATCAATCAAATTTAAAACTCGCATTGCGATTGCAGGCAGAGAGAGGTTTGAATGTTGGTTACATGCAAGCGCCAATATTTGTGTTTTAAAACTTAATTATGACTTGTTTCAGTCAAGAAAAACGTAGTGAGGAAGTCTACCAATCTGCAATTGGCCAGGGAAGTGGACTATTGCCATATTATGTCTCATTTTGGATGTCCATCACACCACCAAAGGCCAAAATGTTGAGTACACGACTGACGATCAGTTACAGAACATTATAAAATGCTACCTGAGCCGGCGAGTGGGACGGGTCCAGCACCAACAGCGTGGCCTTCCCGTCCTTGTGCCTCTCGTAGCCTATTATTGTCCTGGAATGACCTGCAACATATATTTCACACTCAGTACTTGTATCTTAGAGTATTATTTTAAATTTATCTTTTTCCACAAAATATCTCCATAGAAAAGTCAAATATTTTCTTTTCATACTTAGCACAAACAAATGAAACGACCAATATAGTTAATACTAAATTTGATATTGACCATACAACAACTTCATATACATAATTTATTAGAACAATTTCACTTATTACTATTATAATCTTAATATTATAAACAAAAATGAAATATAATGACTATTGCATATCATGGCCTCACCTTACTGTGGTAATGATCAATAATATTATTGAGCGGCCCACATGTTTTTGACGTCTACAATATACTGCGTAACTGCTCCAGTTTAGATTGGGGTAAGGGGCTATTGGTCAATCCTAAAAGTTGAAGATCTCCTGTTATCCGAATATCTAAGATACGGAACAACTGCTATCTAACGATAATGAGTACACCGACAGTACAATTTGCCTTTCCAAGCACTGGAATTTATTCAAAATTTTGCCACTATTGACCCATCCTACTATAAACCGCATCCAAAGTTACTTAACTAGGTCTCGCTTGAGCCAAATCAAATCTATCATTTGAAAAATCATATCATATTCATTTATAAACCAACGACCAATAACATCAGCTTGTCAAAACGCACCTGAATTAATTTGGGTCACAGTTCAGTGGAGACACAGGTGGTATACCTTGATGCTGAAGGTAGAGGGGGGCCTTGAATCCGGTGGGGTCGTTCTGGAAGTAGCGGAGCACCCAGTCGAAGAGCGCCGGGTGGCTGCCGTCCGCCGCCGTCGGCTTGTGGAAGTCTATTAGCTGACATCTGCACGTGGAGACATATAGATGAATGATTTGATATCCGCATTCGTCGACGGGCGCGCACCTTGCAAATAATACTGCTTCGATTAAAATTGTAAATAACTGGACGATAGACACAGTTGCTGGAAGCCAAGTTAACCAGTAATAAATGATTTCAAAACATCGTAAAAAGTTTAAATTTGTCCTTGAGAACAAGTATTTTATATATATCAACTGTTTTAATCATTAAAAAATATTATAGTAGAAATATTGAGTGTGCCTTTTGCTTTCTCCACCAGCTGACCACTAGGCTGTACACAAATAGAGATTTAAGATATTCAAATCCAAATTTAAAATAATTTAGATATTTTGTACCTACTCTTATACAAGTCGTTTTTCACTTCTTCTAAACAGGCGTTATAACAATAAGAAAAAACGGCGAAAGACAATCCTCTGAACATCTTTAAAATCAACATGTGGTGACCACAAAGTAAGTCGCAGATCATGCGACTTTATATATATATATATATATATTATATAATATAATTGCTATTTTTTGCAATACAAATATGATAATAAAAATATAGTCACATGATATTAATAAATATATAAATGCATAATTATGTATTTTACCTTATTCTGAGCGATGAGAGCACCGTGACCACCTCACAGGCACCGATCCACTTTCTCGTGTTGTGGAGTTTGGAGCCCAGCTGCTCTGAGCCCTACAAAGGCAGTTTTGAAATTTAATTCATTATTAAAAATATGTTATACATCATTATATCACGATGAAAAAAACAATGATTTAATATTAAAGTGTTTTAATATTAACGTTTTAGAATATAGGTATGAAACGCTACATAACATTTTTTTTCTTTGAGGATTCTTTGTAATAGACGGGGCTAATTGTTATTGTACGAATGAGATATATATTGAGAAAATGATAAAAACATTGATACATTTTAAATCGATATTTCGCTATTACAATATTTTATCGAAAGTCAAACAGTAGTTATTTAAAAATATTCTCTAATTATATGGAACAGTCAAAAAATTCCAGAACATTAAACTCATAATTATGTACAAGTTGTAGAAAATTAATTCAATTGTATTATCAAGGATGATACATAAATTTGTTTTAATCCAGACTAGTGTGCACGGCGGTCCTAGTCCAATCGATGGCTAATGTTTTTAATTCGATAAGTGACTGTTATAAGTCAAAATTCCATAAGCACCAGCTCGTGTGTGTGTGTGTGTGACGTCACCTGAGTGTCGAAGCCGAGCCGCCAGGCGCGCTCGACGAGTAGCTGCAGGCGCGGGATAGACGGCGCGCAGTCGCAGGCGCCGCGCGCGCCCTCGCTGACGGCCGCCAGCCGCGCCGCGTACCCCGCGTGGCGGCTCAACGACGACAGCACCATCTGCATGTTCCTACAACCGTTTAAATTCAATTAACAATAATTATTTCCATAAGTAATATAGGTACTGTCGCATCACTTCTGAATACCTTACGTTCACTAAAAGCACCGGCGATTCAAACAATTTTATGTATTTTTAACAGCTATTTAATAGATTTCGTGTCTGCTGTCTGCTTCCCTTGATTTCATTTAACAACTATATCCCAACTATTTCCTCTCTGCAAATCATAGAAGACGTGAATATATTTTATTTTGCAATTATATACGTGTTTATTATTCTTAGGTAACATTTGTAAATGGAAATTAACATTAATGGAATGTTGCGAGGTGATGCCTGACTTTAATTACCTATATCCGCAGCCCCACCCGCGGTCGCCGTACGTACTGGCGTAGTGGTCGACCGCGCTGCACAGGTAAGTCTTCGCTATGCTCGGGTTCTGAGCGTTTAACTGGGCTATCCTTTCCAGAATACCTGCAGACAATCGTACTGTTAAATTGTTCCACCAACATTGTCTTGATTCGTGGCGATCTTCAACAGTCATTCGCGATTGTTTCTACCGCGTACGTGTTAACTGCGGAATGAACTTCCTTCTGTGGTCTTCCCGGTGTACTATGACATGGGGTTATTCAAAAAAGGTTTGGAAGAAGCTCTCCTTCAGGGCCGGCGATGCATTGGCGACACTTCTGGGGTAGCACATGTCCATAGGCGAGGGTGACTACTTAACATTAGGTGGTCGGTCTGCTTTTTCTTTAGTCCGTAGAACTATAAAAAAATTACTGTTATGTTAATGCAATTAAAGCAAGCGGTATAAGAGGTTGCGATGATAGAGCCCCATTAAACTAGTATGGGTCTCATCCATTTCAGAGCATAAGCCTTTCCCCTCATTAGATAAGGCAACGACACTACCTATTTATTCTTTAGTTTGTTGGGCTTTGTAACATCTCAATTAATCCGGCATAAATCTTGCACGCTGGCAAGGTTCTTGACCAGTTTGGAGTATGTTGTAGTATTTGCGAGTCAGATAACAAGTGGATTCGCCTCTCCCTCTTGTTAGCCAAACAATCCCGAGCAATTGGTGTCTTATCTTTGTCGTTATTGATGTCCATGGGCGCTGACTGACCACCGAGTGCCTTATCTTCTCTGTTAACCGCCATAGAAATAAAGTATCTTCAACCATACAACGCACCAGAATGCAGTGCAAGTGCTAACATATTTACCGTAACTCACAATGACCACCATCTCTATCTAAGTCCGTTAGATTATTTGGTCCTGACTATGTTCAGTAAAGAATCTATCATCTTCGCTCCGACGATCTGCAGAAGGACTGGATCTGGATCTGGTGACACACACGGCACAGCGGACGATCAAACGTACGGAGAAAAGCGAGCACCAGCATCAGAGAGCGATGGACCTTCTGAGAACTGCTCAAGTAAAGGTGACCCTTGACACCCCGGCATCCGCAAACTCACAAGCTGAACGGGTAAAGTAGTCTATATGCAATGAATGAGAAGCCTAACCGTTGGTTCTAGAGGAGCCGGTGTCCTTCCCCGAAGCGGATGCCCTACGGAGGCCCACGCTGCGCTCGTAGTAACCTGCGACAGATAGGGCTCCACTGTACACGGCGCGTTTTAGGCTGTTTGTAGCGCGATTCGTGTAGCCTTCTTCGTCATCCTCTTCCATGCCATATTGAGCCTGTAATTACGCACAGAAATTAATTATTTATTATATAAATAATTGCATGTGTATCTGCAAGTGATCAAATCATTTCTTATCACTTGACTGATTAATACAATATTTACACAATATATTTAATGAACACTTTCGTATCTATGGTGTGGTTTTTTTTTTTGATGTTAATGGCCGACAAACGAGCAGACGAGCCACCATATCGTAAGTGGTCACCGTCGCCCGTGGCCATCAGCAAAACCAATGGTATCACTGTTGCGTTGTCGGCCACGAAATGAGAAGGTAGGAAAGAAAGAACTGGCTCTCAAGCCCCCAGTCGGAAAACGACGACTCGTTTGGCGGCTGACTCAAGCAGGAGGGTGGTAGCTAGCCAGGCAGGCTTCACAGAAAGATAATAATTCCAGTAATAATATTATTAGACTTAATCATAATACTGATAATATAATGTTTACGTGAAGATCTACCACCAAGCAGGCTGACTTCTGTCGCCTCTTACGACACCGTTTTGCCAGCATGGGATTGGGGGGAGTATTCTAGGCCGTCCCAATAAGGCCCGTGGTTTAGTCAATGGCACTGCCGACTAGTTATTAATAAACAATATTTATAAAACGAAATTGTTAATTAAATATAGTAATTAGTATAGATCAGATTGGTGATTTGATTGATTGATCATTTGCATCAGTGAACATAATGATAATGTATGCAGATTACTTGACAGTGCTCCATAAATATCTCAAGGGTGTAAGAAGTCTAGCAATGTATATTTACCCTTTCAAATGTCCTATCCAATTAGAGAAAAGCTCAGCATTTGGATGATATAGAAGAATTATATTTCAGAACGAAATCTGCTAAACCATTTAATGTTAGTCAAATATTTAAAATACTGAGTGGTAAAAAATGATATCACTGCTGAACTCACCCTCAACATTTGAAACTCATGCTCCTCTCGGCTCCTCTGAGCCTCCCTCTCAGCAGCGCTCAATGAAGCGCCTCCGTCTTCCCCTCTTTCGAAATGTTCTTCTATATGTTGTATCTAGAAGAAATAAGGCATACATACACACAAAATAAATGTATGTTTACTAGGCAATGGAATTGAATCGGTATACGAAAGGTAACACCTGGTCATCCAAGTACTGTGCACTCACTGAATATAAATTGCCACATATACAAAAGTCATAAACTCTATTTTAGCACTAAATGAATTATGAATACATCTTTAATATGATAATACACCTGTATTCACTGATTATTATTATCGAGAGATCTCTTCAAACAACCTTCTCAATCAGGATCTCAGATAGGTTTGAAACTAGTGTAGTTCACCAGTTTTAAACCTATATAATATGTAATATAATATTGAAGTGAATATTGTTATTTTATTGCATTACAAAATATAAGCTTAGTTAATATAAATTAAATAACATTCATTTATCTATTTATTTAGAATATACTGAACTGACCAGTTCATGCTGGGACAGTGGCAGAGGTTGGCAGCACACAGGACAGTTGCTCACAGGACTCTCCTCCATCATCACTACGTCTTCACATGATGCATTGTCCACTTGTTCCTACAAAGAACAATTAAAAGGCACTTAGTTGATAGTACCTGGTGTTATTGTGTGAAATTTCATTTTTAAGTATCATTCCAATTTAAAAACAATCCATGACAACATTAAGTTGTGGTATGAATAGTAGTAATAAATAGATTACGGAAGTCTTGCAGGTAACCGGTAATGTTTTAATAGCCGATTTGTTACTGACCCTACTGAACAAGAGGATCTGGGTTTGATTCCCAGATTGGATAGACATTTAAATGATATATAAATGAAGATTGTTACCAGGTCTTGGCTATTTGGGTCTTCTCATATATGTTTATGCTACCAACAACACAGGTAGTACTATCATATCATATTATGCTAGTAGTATGAATATATTATGTCATATGTTATAAATTTACCGAGAACCAATTAAAGAAAGATAAACATTGCCAAAATTTACATATAAGATTCAGGTATGCAAATATGGTTTAAAAGCATGCCAATCCAATAAGGTTGTTTCTAATCCAGCTTTGCTGGCATACACACATACAATTTGCTTTTTACTTTGTTCAGACATATTAAATTCACACAAAAAACTTAACACCTTAGGTTGTCTTGAAAACATCAGTTTTATTAATAGGAGTGTTATTATAGCTAAAATCTACAGTTTGTATCTTGTATCTCTGTAACTGTTTGATTAATCCTTGTGGTTCACTATTATAGGTATTCTATTATAGTGTGTTACTATACTACAGCTATGCCTGACTCAATATAGCAATAACATGGACAGGAGTTAATACCAAAGCGATCGTTAGCTGAATACGCACCGATTTTTGTGGACTCAGAATATCCCGATGCTCCACATTAACGTGAAGCTCCACTTCAGAGACATTGCTGAATTCGATTTCACAGATCGGACACTGGAATGTTGAGCTGTGAGGTCCTGGGGACAGCGCCATAGCGCTGAACGCTAACGTCGGATTTTCCAGCGTTATTGTTGGATTGCTCAACCCTAATGTGGGATTCTCCGTCACGTTGCTGTTGGCGTTGGCATTCGCATTAGCGTTGGCGATCACAGACGGAGAAGTAAGGTCGAAGTGGGCCCGGTTTATATGCTCCTCCAGTTTTCGAGGACATGTTGACGTGAAATCACACAACAGACACTGAAATTTTAATATAATTCTATTTTGGGACTTTTTCACAAATAGGTGAAAAATACTAAACCCTGTTCAGATTATTTAAAATTCGTTGTAATATATTTTTACATTCTCGCGCCGTTTCGGTGAGGTGGGTGACAGATCTGTCAGTGTCAAAATTTGTTTTTACAATTTTAACGCTTTCTTCTCATCGATTGATTATTTTTCACATGTAGGCAATGTATGTATATATTACACAGCCTGTTTCTTTATGTTATCAAAACTGTAACGAAGTTAAAAAATAACTTGCCTGTACCGTAGGACTAGGTGTAACTGCAGATTTTTTGGGTGTATTTGGTTTTAGTTTTAAAGCTAATTGAGACCTTAGTGGTGATCCCTGGCCTGCACTGGCCATTGCTAGCTGAAAACCAAACAAAAGCCTAGTAATTTTTTATTTTATTAATAATTGAAGATGTATGTAAATGGTATTTGTAAGCAGTATATGAAGCTGATTATAGAAATTAGGACTACTAAACACTGAGATTGGTTGACTTAAAATTGTATCACTAATAGTTGTGTAGGTATACAAAGTTGCTTGCAGGCTTTACTTATCAAGGACTTTTTCAACGACTTAAAAACGTTGCGTTTGTCTTAAATATTATGTTGTACATTACCATTACCTTATTTTTATTAGGAGAGCCTTCATAACTACTATTATTGTGGCTTGGACTAGAATTTGCACCTGAAATAATACAACAATAAGTTATAAAACTGTACCTTAAACAAAAATTGTAACACTTTCAATTAATATAAAATCTAACCTTTCTTTTCATATCCATTTACAACGTCACTATCACTCGAGCTTTCCCTACTACGATTTTTTTTCTGTATCACCCCATTACTAATATTAATGTTTTTCAGTCCATTACTAAGATTAATGTTCTTTGGTGAACGTGAGCACCTATCTTCGTCCCTTTCACTCCTATGGTTATAATTATCTTTCTCCTGGAAACCGTTATGGTAGTAAACATTTTTGGAAATGGCTCCATTATGACAAGAGGTTGCTGTGTCTGGACTGTGC
This sequence comes from Megathymus violae, assembly GCA_003671415.1. Lineage (NCBI taxonomy): Eukaryota > Metazoa > Arthropoda > Insecta > Lepidoptera > Hesperiidae > Megathymus > Megathymus violae. The sequence continues at coordinate 1,962,211 of PDGT01000038.1, read as the reverse complement.
CATCCATTAATTGAACCAGGAGTATTATAACTGCAGCTATCTGTAGTGGTCATTTTAGAATCTTCATCAAAGCTGAAAAATGTAATAAAATTGAATGAAATGGCTTATAATATAATATGCCCATCAACTGATATATGAATGTCTAGTATATTTATTTATTTTATTTTCGTGTAAGTGGGGATTAAAAGTGTACTTTAAAATTCAATATAATTATTTGGATACTAAAATTTTTACTTAATGCTTTCGAGGCAAAATGCACGAATCCAAAGGAAACACGCGAAGAAGCACGTGCTTCAGAATTCAATTCTGAATAAAGCAATGAATTTATCAACTTGGGAAAAGGTTAAGTGTATTTGCCGTAGTTTCTGAAGAATTGTAACTCTTACCTGGGACTTTGATCATCTATAAAGGCCATTAATTCCCTCTCCGGTGTTAGGTAATGTAGATGGGCTCTTTGCACATGCCCCACGAGCTGTTGTTGTGGAACAGTGCAGTCGCAGAAGGGACAGTCTGGGCGTCCCGCGACATGCGCCTCCAGGGTATGTGTGCGCATACCTTCGTCCGTGAGACCCTCGGCGCCGCATAGCTCACAAGTGTAAGGGAATGGACTGCTCGACATGGTGGTTGTCTGAGAACGTCATTTAGATTTCAGTACCATCATTACGGAACTTGTGTGGTATAGAGGACCTTCAGTATAGAGTAAAAAATACAATTAAAAAAGCGCTCATTTGGTTATGCCCTGTACTTGCATTCCCTGGGTTTTGGTTTTCAAGAACAAATAGTATGTAAGGCATCAAATACGAAGAAAGGTCTTAACTACAAACATTAGTATGCCACGTAAATGTGTGCCCAATATTTGAATTCGAGACTCACAGTCCGGCAGCCCGGGTTTCTATCAACTGGGCTATATAATTGTGGAATAAATTCCGAAAATATTTACATGTGTAATATATGAATTTGATTTATAAATCAGTTACAAATATAAGTAATAATCGTATAAGAAATATGTCATTAAAAATACGAATGCATTGAAAAAAATACCTATACTAAAACCATTGACTAAATGTTAAAAATTGTTATAACATCCCTATTTTATTTATCCTTTCCTAAGACATTTGGTACAATATTTATAATTTTCCCCAAAAATAAACCGTAAGAATTTAATTACATAATCAGTGACTGGGTATATAAAATTATTTATTTGATGTAATAATTTTTATAATTTTATATTTAAAATCTATTAATATTATTGTTCTACATATCGGAAATTGGATATATTTGTAAATCAAAAACTTTTATTGAATATGATCAAATATTTGAATCGGCTTTTCCTTATTTAATTAACACTGTAAAATTAATGTTACTCCAAATGAGTTAATTTCTTAACAATGTTTTATCATATAATATTTTTTATAATTAGATCAATCGTATTTTATATTACTTACTTTAATTTAAGAATATTATTTCTATTTTAGATATATCTCTTGATTTCGAAATTAAATATTATAATTATTGAAAGAAAAGTATTTTTTAATGCGTACGATTTCTTCAAAACCAAGCATGTTCAAGATACCTACTATAATTGAGGTGACAGTGTCAAATCGATAAAATTACCGCAGTTTGTTTTCAAGAAAATCGCGAAGACATTGACATAGTTAAAAATAACTGAAAAGTTTCAATCGATTACGCAAGACATGGTTTCCATTAAAAATTTAAGTTAATAGCAAGTTTAAAAGGAGGAAAACGTTTAAATTTCGTAGAAAAACAAGGAAATTCTAAAAGTACTTACTTCCGTTTCTTATTGTCAATCTTTAGCGGGAAAACCCAAAACAAGTCACAACACTACCTAATTGGCTCGTTACTATTATTGTACACGATTTGCTTTAACATTTTCAAACATTAAAATATAAATTGTATTAGTTTACAGACGACAGGTTATGATCCGAGCGCCATTCATGGTTTTCAGGGACACTGAAAAAAAAGTTATGTTATTACGCATGCGGAAACTGCCTTGGCAAAGTCATACATCTAGTGGTCGTCGGCTGAACTAAAACGTATATAGGGGCAGGAGTGTATCCATTTTAAAAATATAAATTAAGAAATTGTCTTTTAACCATATGCAAATAGTTTTTCGTTATAAAATACGAAGAAGAAATTACATATAATTATGCAGATTAAATTACTAAGATTTATGTAGTGACATCTGTTAAACATCTTTTAAACTAAAAGAAAGTTAGGTTTCTGGAAGTCCTTTTTGTAACATCCCTTGGTACACTGTGGTACCTGTATTCTCTAATAGAGGGAGATCTCAAAAGTTATTGGTAACTGATATCGTCGTATTTTTTATTTTAAAATTCATAAATTATGATATAAGTACCTACAGTTAAAATCCTCAGAACTAGTGTGCGGATCACGTGTCGAAAGGTATCTAGATGACTGCCAAATTAAATCGTGTAAACGACAAATTGAGTCTTACAATTATTATTGTCAGTCGTACTAAAAACATTGGGCAAGTTTAATATTTTCAGTAGTGTTATGTTGTTCATAATTAAAAGAAAAAAAGCAGACTGAACGAAACTGCACGGTGACGCGCTGCAAAAGCGGAAACCTATACTTAACAGTATTATTTAAATATACTACGTGCCTATACTGTTCGAAAGACACCAAAAAGTTTGGAAGGAATACACAAAGCTTAAAAAAAAATTGGAATTATAAACATACGTACAACGAACGTTGCGTGTTGGGAACATCGCGTCATACGAAATTAAACGTTTGATAGAATGTACCTTGTATATAATTATATAACAAAAGGTTTTGTTTTAATTAACCAGATAAGTAATTAATTCATTCGTTAATTATGAGGTAGTAGATGTCTGTTAAATGTTTTAAAGAAATTATTATGTAATAAAGAGGCAGTAAACAGCAGGCAATCAGTGCCTACCATTAAAAGTAAAAAATATATGGATTGTCTATGTGGTTATACGGTATGTTAAATTAAAAAAAAACTTAAAAGGCGGATTTTTTCACGAAATTAATCGAAAAAATCTAAAATAGTAATAAGCTAGACCTAGCAATAAACTAATTCTGTGCTTCCGTCTTGCCTAGAATCGTGTTGATGTTTTTTTTGGATGATGGTGACGGCATTATTGGCGGTGACCACTTGCCATCGGGTGGTCCGATTGCTACAGTCTCGGCTGTTTAGATAAAAAAAAGGCAATCACAAATTCTCATTATCGGGATGTAAGGTTACATAAGTTAAAGCAGCAATCTTTATGATCGTCGCACACAATTGAAAATACAGTCGCTGCGTATCGACTTGAAGAAGTCCCAGTGGACATCGGACTGAATAGAGCCAGACTGTTAATATTGACCGTCTGGCTCCCACGGAAATGAATAAGAGGACCTCCGTCCATTTTGTGTTTCGAGAACATAAGGGTAGCCATTTTGCAACTATGCCATTTAATATTACTTGTATGCCAATGTAAAATTTGAGTCCAAGTCAATCTCTTCTAGCCTACAAAATTTTCTTGATTGGTAATGTAGGTTCATGTACCTTGGTGACTCCTATAGGGTGGTCCATCAACTCATTTGCTGGCTATGAATCTAAAAAAAGGTAGGTCTCGAACAGTGAACCTTGGTACTATTGTACAAGGTCTTGTTAAACCACGGAGTGTCACTTCAAAGATATTGCAAGGTTACGAGATTGCGATGCAATGTTGGATATTATAACTTGTTTGTGGGAACACTGATAATGTGTATTTGTTACATGTGTTACATTCATTGTTCTTGTATCATTCAGTCCATTCATTCGTATAGTTCGTTCATTATTGAACTGTACTCGATAATGGTACGCTAATAATCAGTTCGTTTTTGGTGTTTGGGGTGTTAACGTGTGGCAGTATAAGTAATTGGGCGTTACATATCGCACCTTCAGAATTAAAGTGACTTAAGTCAAAATTCCTGAAATTCCAGATTTTACTATAAATTTGCTTAAAATAACATACTCTAAAACGCCATGGTGAAAAAGAGCCCGAATTATGAGTGAGAAAGGGCAAAAGGGAAAACCTCATACATCAGTCTCTTTAAATTCACTCAAGACCATACATTTTTGAAAACTTTTTTCGTCATATTCCATAAATTACAATTTTTCAGTAAAGTCACTTTAATTCTAAAGGTGCGATATGTATTCTAAGCCAAATCTAAACGTTATTATCCTGAATATTACTTACATTAGAAACGAAATACAATTAAATGTTAAAGTACATTTATAAGTATAATTTAATACATATTTAATATTTAAGTATAAATAATTTATATACATAAGTACTTTAATCAATTATCATCATCATAAACCTAAACAGTTCCACTGCTATGCTCGTGTCCTTCTACTCATGAGAAGTCAAAATCATACATCTCAAGGTTCCCTAATTTTAATCGACCTTAAAAAAGGATGAGGTTCTCAATTCGTTTATATTTTTTTTATAGTAATACTAATTTAATATTTTTTTTATGTTTGTCACCTCAGAACGTTGTCATTTATTAATCGATTTGGAAAATTCCTTTGTTGTTTGAGAGTGTATACTTCCCGTTTGGTTCCACTTAAATTTTAAGAAAATATGTGGTATATTTACTGAGGGTGAAAAATGTGAGATGAAACCAAGAAATTCACTTTTTTGATTAAAATATTTACTTGTGTTGTTCATTGAAACGGTATCCGTACAGGGATTAGTCGACACCCAGAAGTCCATATAGCGCATTTTAAGAATTGTCGATTTAAACTATTGGTTATATGGAAAATTTATGAAATGCTTGATAAAATCGGCAATAAAGTTTATGGTTCTCAAAATACAGTCGAATCAAAAAAAAAAAATTTGTAAAGTTGCTCAATAGCTTTTAACTACAATTTTTTTTCGTCTCACTTATACAAGCACTGCTGGTGTAGTGGTATCATGCAAGATTCCCATTCTTGCGACCCGGGTTCGATTCCCGGGCAGTGCATAATTTTATTCTGAAATGTTATAAATATCAGAAAAAATTACGCATTTTAAATAATGTAAATATTTTACTGGTATATATTATATTCAATATTAGATAAGTTTTTACCTTACCCTTATTTAACAACTGGTACACGCCTTTTTATTGTTTTTTGAGGGGAAAACCTTCAAAAGGCACCCAGTACTCGGGCTATGGTCTTTTTTCATAATGTGACAGGCAGTTTATACTCCATCACCCTGCCCAAGTGTAGATTGGAATTATTCTCACAAATATAAGAAAACCACCGAAAATTTTCAGGTATGCTGTTTTCATTTATAAGTTATCAAAATTAATCTATATGAATAGATAAAACTGTAACCGTCCCAAGTCTGCCGATACGACTACATGTGGTGTAACATGTTATGCATATTGCTCTGAAATTTAATTGAATTGAAGTATTATTTATTCGAAGTTGTTTTTACAAACACTTTCCGAACGTCAAACTACACCATTCGCTTCAATAAATCCTTGCCAAGAGTGGTCCCGGAAGAAGAAGCGGCAAGAAACTCCGGAGGACTTTTTTCCTACAAATCAGTCTTATCCTTAAAGTAATCATCTAGTTTGTAATAACCTTGCTGCATAAGAATGCTTTTGACGTTTTTAATTTACAACAGGGCATTTCTGTCAATTCTAACGGAGTTTTATTATAAATATTTACACATCTACCCATGAAAGAGTTGCTGGTTTTAAGTCTGAAATTTGGTACAATTAGTTTAGCCTTATTCCTAGTAGTAATATATTTTTAATATGCCCGCACGCTTCTGTACAGAGAAGTACACAAGTATTATTAATATGTATGTATATTAAGACGTAAAGTTTCACGTGTCTCAGTGAATGGACTCTGTAATTTGGAACTCTGCGTGGGGACACTGGCTCTTTTGAGATATTATAATTAATTGAAATGTGCTAGTGTTAAGTTTTAGTGAGGAGCGGGGGTTGACCATTAAATACGGTAGCCAGTTTAACACTGTTTTATTTTGGAGCCAAAATGGCGCGGTATGCAACCACGCACGCACACATAAACAAAAATACACATACTTAATAGGTAGTAATTGTAATTTTAATTCTGACACATGCGAAGGTGGGCCTATGTGTTCATAATGCCTTTAGACGGTCTAGTTATCATAGACTGGTAAAAACGCTATATACCTGACATTGAGGTTGTGTAACAACTCCAAATGTGAGTGATAGGCCCTGCCTGGGTCCAATATCGGTATGGGCAGCTGAGTATGTAGAGAGATGCGATTTCACCGTCTAGGAGGGATTCAACTCCCATGTGTGGGTTTAATTGTTATCACCATTAGATATTTCAATCCCAACGGATATAGCTCTGGCTACTCCACACTGGAAGGGCAGTTAAGGCAAGCATAGAGGCGATGATCTATTCCTCAATCTCCATTCTTATTTTCAAAGAGGAACAGCTGGCCACAAACTACCCTGTGGTTTTATTCCGTATAGGTCCGAAAGATTTGAAGAAAATACAATATGACAAACAGGCAGATAGACGTACGAATAATCCTCTTGGGATTATTTTGTTTAACATTATAGATTCATTACCAAATCATTTAGTAACTTTATTGAATCTTAAAGTGTTTTTATTAAGGATATATGTAACCCTAAAAACTTATTTATAAATTAAATTATTCCTTTTCGTACGTTTGAGGCTCTGTGTGTTGTTTTGATGCCAAAAGCGGCCGGATATCACCGCCATTTCTAGTAATTTGACTATCATCATCCTCGACATAGGACGAGGGTAGTTTTTACCTCTGGCTCGGGTCTTCCGGGGCCGTTATGAGACGGAAATATCATTGTAGAAATAAATATTGTATGTATCTAGTGGCCAAAGTGCAGTTACTGTAAACTCAAACTCAAAAAAGTGTGTGTTGATGAAGCAAAGGCTCGCATAGCAGTGACCAAAAAATAAGTGTGTGTGTGTGTGTAGAATTGGTGGAACATTTATTTTACGAATATTATTCTTCAGATTTAAAATTAGGCGTTTTATATAGGTAGTGTAGTTCGTCTGGAACGGGACCACAATCACATCATTTCTGGTAAGAAGCTTATCATCATACATTCAAAACTAAATTCAACTTTAATCATGGAATTAGCTGGAAACCTAATCGTCACCAGCACCAGCGCCAGTCCAGTGCTGGAAAAGACCTCTTAACTAATTTTTTTTTTTCAATTCAATTAATTTATTGCTGCTAAATATTTACAAAAGGTCTTATTATATTATAGGTAGCCAATAAAATCCTGCCGATTATCATGCAATACAATTTGTCAATATATATTTTTTTCATACATGTAATACATTAATATATTATTATTACATGTCATAATAACAATTATAATGAAATTTACGTCAGTCAAATTTATCGTCTAAATAATAATTAATATTATAATACGCCTTACTTAGTAAAAGTTCATGGAGTTTATGTTTAAATTTATATAAAGATATATCGTTACTGAAGGAGGTAGGCAATTTATTATATATTTAATGTGTCATCCCTATCATATTTTTACTTATATTGATAACCTTAATAGATTACTGTAAAGACAGGACTGATTGGATATATGTTTAATATATAGCCATGAGTGCCAGTTAGTGCTTTCTGTAACCGTGAGTTGGAAAAAAACTCCTTCGGAGTTTCTTGCTGCTTCTACTTCCAGGATCACTCACGGTAGCGATCTGTGGAAGCGATGGCATAGTTTGACTTTTGATAAGTGTTTACAAAAAACCAACTTCGAATAAATGTTATTTCATTTCTTTTTACTGACCCCAATTTTTGGCTTTCTTCTTCGTTCCAAATGTTGTAACTCAGGCAAACACCAAGCATGGTTGTTTATACAGATTTCAACGATTTTCAATTTGTATTTTAGTCCCACGTGAAATTATATACAGTAAACAAAAGAATTCCTTAATGTGTTATCTGCGTGAACCCAACAAAAACTAGACGTGTAATTATATCCATTCCCCAGTATCCCTGTTTATAGGGATCGTAATGGGGGCCCTTCGCGCCTGATGCTTATTGTGCGGCTCGGTACGAGCCCAGCAGGTGTCGTTAGTCTGATAACCTGGAATCTTCCGGTTTTTATATCCGGGTCCGGATCTCTGATTTCATATTAATATTGCGCTAGGGCTGTTAAGTTTCCAAAAAACATGTACCTATATAATTATTATTTTTATGTCAATGTCCAAACGGGTCATTTGATGGTGATTGGTTATCGATGTCCATGGTCACATTTGGGGTGTCACCAAAGCGTTGTCGGCCGGGAAGGAAGTAATGAAACCCGCTTTCTAAATGATGCTCTGATACTGTAACGCAAACACGTAATAAACATCTCACGGTTGTTTCTTGAAGGAGAGCGGTAGCTAAGAAGCTAGGTGAGCGGTTCTTACATTATGTACAAATTCTGTCGTGTTCATCCGTCCGGTGATCCAAATCCTTGGGACCTCCATCGGTCGACTTGGATTTCTGGATGGAGCCACGTCGTGTGCTGACGCAGAATATTCAAAATACGTTATCCTCATAGCCCATACTTCTCAAACTGTATGAGTTAAAGGAATATGGTGGGCTGGCTGTCCAATTGCGCTTTGGTAAACTCCACACACTTCTGTGAATTTTATTGAGAAACCACAGGTATGTAGGTTTCTAACGATGTTTTTACAGCTAAGCTAAGCTAAATAATTTATAATGCGAATAAAATTGGAAAATTATATCTGTATGCAAAATTTGTATCCGCAACCTGCGTGCGGGAATCATCTTTCGAATGACAAGAAAAATTAAATTAAAAAACTTATTTAGAACAAACAATTTAATCACTCAATAAATTCAGTAATATTTTTTTTAATTAAAACAGTTTTATTGAAAATAAAGATAATAATGAGGTAGATAATGTACTAACAACTAAAAATAATTCAGTAGATCCTAGGTACCAAACCACTCGTATCCTGGATTTATTATGATACAGAATGCATTAAATTGTATTGTCATGAAAATTAAATTCATTCAAATTTCAATTCCTAAATTTGACCCAAATAAAACGGGGCTAGCTAAGGAAAATCATTAAAAAATATATTGTAATAGATACTTTTTGTTTCGTACTAGCTGACCGCCGATCGTTGTGCCTCCCGCAAAGCAATACCGCTAAAACGGATTATGTAAATGAGTGTAAGAAAATTGTTCCAGTTTTATATTGTTTGTAGATACTGTAAACTTATTGGATATGTGCGAGGTATTTGCAAAAAATCTTATTATGTAAAAATAAGATTGTGTTTGCTTTCATGAGATTCTGCGAGTTTACTATTTATGCTGTGAATTGTTTACAAGCTGGTGTCACCCGGCTGTGGGACCACAAGTAAAACGCCCCGGCTAGTGTTTGAACGAATAAACACACTGGCCGATGTTCAGACCCTGTAAAGTAAGCATTGTTTTGGTATGAACGCTGCCGTATCCAGCTACATAAGAAATAGCATGTTCGATCTATGTTTTGAATATAATTTATTATATCATCATTTTTAATACAAAATATTAACTGCTATCGATCATTTTATTTAAATAGTATCAGGCATTACTTAACGGGTATCCATTGGTCCAAAATACTAATTAAGTATTTTAAATAGATTATTTCTAAATAATAGACTTGGCAACAATCCGCAAACAGGATTTTTATTCACCCTATTTTATATTTGTGTTGTATACACCTACTCTTAGATATGGGTATCACTTCCCTCCTACTTACTACTTACCTGACGAAGCTACGTTCGGGATGAACCACGAGTTGTTGATATTACGGATATGGGTTCATACTTTTAGATATAACAGGTGCATGTTTTCTTTGTGGGAGGGAGAAAGATATAGCATATTATAAACATAGTTGCTTTTAAATTGAATTGAAATCCTATTCGGATCAGTCCCGATGCAATAGACAATAAAAATCAGACAAGCCGTTTCAATCTCAATCCAATAAAAAGAAATGAACCATTAAATTCGTGCTGCAGCTAGAAACGCTTTAGTCCTTATAGCTTGTGTGTAATTTCTAATTCAGTTGGAAGTTGGACATGGTTGATCGCTAGTGACCAATGTATATTTGTATGCTTTCCTATTTCAGAGGAAGCTTTAATTTCTCGTTTTTGAATATTATTAGATAGAAGTATAACCACGTTGAAAACATTAGAACTATCGATGACTGATGCGCACTGGATCAACGTTGTGTAGTACCTACTATGACTCCTCTTGTTTCCATAGAGACCTATCAAAGTACGGTAGTGGGTAGTGATTCCGTGTGCACTGTACACGAAATTTGTGTTACTTTAAAACAATTAGTGACCTGCCCCGGTATTCGGCAATTATCGAAAAAAATTTATCGAATCTTATTGAATAGGACTATTAAGGGAACTTTACATTTATTACAGAAGTAACATACTTATCCAATAGATTTTATTTTACACAAACCTTGTCCTGACAATTACAAACACATCCAAAAAAACATAGCCAAGTCCTTCATATCATTTTGAAGTCATCTTTCATATATAAGGCAATTTATTTTCATTGCGCCTTTTGCTCACTTTTTCTACAGTGTCTTATTTGATTTAAAACATCCCCATCCTCGAACCCTCCAGTCATCAGCAAACCTTGTCCTCCATACTTCAATACATCCTACCCTGTTTTGTGGTAAATCCTATTCAGCTACTGTTGTGTACCTTTGGAACTCCCTAGTTGAAAATATTCGTCAGAATGGTTCTCTTTTTAAGCACAAATCAAAGAATATTACTTATGACTTTGATTTCATGTCCTTAGTTTTATCAATCCCTATCTATTCTTTGCCATCCGTAAGCTTACTTACTTTTTACATGAGATTTTGCTGCTTGTATGAAAGTTGTTTTTAGAATTAATTTAATTTAGAATATTCTTATTTTATTATTATAAATGGTACACCCTGCCTTTAGATAATATATTATTCTTATAACATCTCACCCTAAAATTGTCCGGAAGAAATTGCTTTTTAGCGGAAAACCTGCGTATTGTATAAAATGTTATTCAATTTTTTTTTACCATGTCCTTGCTATGGGTTACAATAAAAAGTTTTATGGTAGATATTACATAGATTGAAAATTATTACACCTCTTAAGGACGCTCGATTTGAAGTTTTAATTAAAATACTATTTACATCTAGATTTATTCAGAAAAAAGGAAATAAATAAAATTTTGTTTGTTGTAATAAATAGACCTGCCACCACCAATGCTCGCAACGTTGGGGTTTTGCTTATTTTTTAATTTTTCCCACAATTTTGCCCGTTACCCGGGTGACAAGGCCGCTAATTTATGTGACAGGTCATTTCTGTTACGCCCGGCGCCGACTAGTAACCCGGTTACCGGGTTTTGCGTATCTATTACAAGTCGCAGGAATTCGATTAAATTAAATGGTTTCTATTTTAGGCGTTCTTTTGACTCGTTATATAAATATGAAAATGAAAACTAACGATACCCTAGCGTAGATCTTCATTAGATATTTTATCTACCCAGCATTTTAAAAGCATTTTTTCAAGCGAGTTTAACGGGTTACAACCGGTTTTAACTAGCCTAAAGAACACTGTTTTTGAGGGGATAAATAAATTTGTAACAGTACACAGGTTTTGAATTCGTCATACGACAACGTCGAGTAAGCCATCGATAGGTATTCAAAACGTGTTCAAATCGACATCGTAATGATATAGGACAATAGTAACATAATATTTAAATGGTGTCCTACTGGCCTACGCTTCCGGAATAACCACAGAGTCGGTCGCGACACATGTAGACGTCCCGAAACGTCGACCATCTTTTTTTTCTCATCTCGTACATTCATTATTATTTTTTTCTATTGTTCTTGTAAAGTAGTCTTTGTTCTAATAAGGTCAGACTGGCGAGCCACTATACACTGAAGTACGTTTACTTTATTTTTGAAACAAAGTTCCTTATCCTACCGTAGTCATATGAAAACGAATGATGTCGACGGTATGACACCGATATTATAAAGTGAAGTTCCAATTTCTATAGTACATCGTCATTACAGCCCATAATTGTCCCAGTGCTGAGCTCGGGTCTCCTCTCAAAATTATTGGGGTTGGTTCGAAATTATTGTAGAGGATTGGTATGCAGGTTTCCCTACGATGCTTTCCTTCACCGAAGTTGATAATTAATATGTAGTACGTACTTATTTGAAAAATTACACGTATGAGCAGCATTCGATATCGTGTCTCCCGTGCGGGAGACGTCCAACCAAACCACTGGACTACCGCAGGTCTACTGCTGGTCTACCGCTGCTTAATTCCAATGTACGAACTGCTCGAAATGACATTGTATATAGCTCATCCACGTTTTTTTACCATTAAAATCCTACTATACCTGACCACATGTTGTTAAATACCTAAACTGTATTTGATTTGCTTACCGTATCGCTAGCTCTAAACAAAAGAAAACGGGTAGCAGTCGATGTTGCAGTAAATGGAGAAAAGAGACACACTCAGCGCAGACAGATGTAACCTCAGTATGCCCGTTACATAGATTAATTAAGTGAAAAAATAGAATTGGCAGAGAGCATAGCGATGCCTTGTTTCATAAACAAACATATTTATGAATGAATGTAGCAATGGAATGTGTAACTAATATTTTTATAACAATATGCAAATATTAGGTATCTATTATCTAAAAAAATACAAACTTATTACCACACTTTCAGTTAGTTTTAAACATGGTATAGCCAGTGCAGCTTTATTTCTAGTATTAAAACGGTAAATGACAACTTTGTTATAATACCAGCACGACACCTTGACGTGTACAGATTTGATTAAATGAGTAACACTTGAAACTATGAAGAGCCAGCATATTACTAAATATGAATAGCACGAATTTCCTATTGCTTTTGTTAAAAAGTCGCATAAAGAAATAACAGTATCGATATCGACGCATTGTATCGCAACATCGAGTCTCTTAAGATAGTCCTACAGTATAGCCCATGCGTACAATCCTTCAGATAAATAACGACGCAATTGCAATTACTCGTATGCATTAGAAGATTGGTACGTATCCAATTTTAAAGCAGGTGCAAAAGCAATCGACGTGAAACACACCACACTGGCTAAGTTATTGAAGATACGCTGCGTCCCGGAGGTGTTAAAGGCGGAATTCTCAATCCGACCCAAGGCTCACAGAAGACTCGGTCCATTTAATTGCCCCGAAGACATCTAGATACTTCCAATCAACTTTGAAAAGTAATTGCTGTTTCGCAACGACGAATAACGAGTAGCAACGAGTAGAATAATAATCAGAACACATTGATAACATTTCACGATTAATTTTAGAAAGCAATAAAGTGTTCTTTACCACCTACAGAGGATGGATTTTACCATCACGTGTGCGTTAACCAAAAATGGCATGGAATTAGCTGTATAACTAATGCATCCGTTGGCGAGGTGTCCATATCTTCTCCATCGTTTTGCACATGTCATCACTTCACTAAGCCGAGGGGTATGTTGCGGACATGAAATATAAACATTTGTTAAAAGCATATCCACTTTACAAATACATATTTACGTAGGTGTCTGTCTTAAATCTAATTAGGGCTGTTGATCGAGTAGGTATCTGAAGGGTAGATAAACAGCTGCGGCTTCGTCGCAGATTTTGCGGTTCAACGGGAATTGGAACTCTGACGGAATTTATGTGCACACTTTGTATAGCACCGCAGGCTCGGAATGAAACGTGCCTACTCAGATAGAGTAGATATAAGAACCACGGTGTAATAACTCAAGGTGGCCTGTCGCCTGCATGTCGGTGGAAAAACTGACATATTGTACCATTTCGGTGAGATTATCATATGATATGACGTAATGACAAATTTTCCAAATAATTTTCCGTGTGGGAACGGACTAAGAATACAAGTATTACCCACCGTAAGCTGGATTACTAGCGTGTCTAAAAGGCGACAAAATTTGGCACAAATACTGTGTAAAACGTTAGTCCAGACGAGGCGACACTCTGGTGCCACACGGGAGAAGGGCTCGTTCAGGCTGGGTATTGTCGGAAGCAGGGCAACACTATGAGATGGTGATACCTATGGCATCCAAAGTCCTAGTTAGCTAGATCACTGCTCACTTCCGAGAAGGGTTGACGTCTGGTTGGCGGACAGTCATAAAAGAATCCCTGCCAAATTATTAGTATATGTTTATATAGGTACGGAAATGAGAGTGATAGGGTTAGGGCGACCCGCAGGGGCGACGCGCAGTTGCAGCATTCGGCGGCTGATTTATTACATGAAAAACAATATTACGCCGACTTATATTGGGATAAGGAAAGGCAGATAATGATGATGACTTAATTATGAATGAATGGTTTATATCTGCCCAAAATAATTGGATGTTGTAAAATTTGTGACAAACAAAAAGTCGAATGATGTTCAGTTTGTTCAATTCAGTGTCACCATTGTCGATTCGAACATGATGGTTCAATTTCGTTCAAAATAATGTAAAAAAGTATGCCCAAAAAAGTATGCGTGTTCCGTCTTACAAAAATTTCGCTCTATCTTCAGTGTTCTTCCCCGAATGTTCTTCGTGATATGAGAACGCGTGTTCCCTCGCACGGTTGATAATTACCTGTCTAGACGTCTCATGGTCGGTTGTAATTGTGTTGTGATAGGATAAGGAAACTTAACTCTATTAAAGAAGAACTTTTGGGGTATGCGACAACCGGTTGAGATGTCTTGACGCTTCAACTAACATATTTCGTTTATTTTACAGCAATAAAGATTTTCGACTATTAGAACAGAGTATAATACACTATTGTACACACAGTTATTATTATGAAATTTATACATAGATTAATACAAAAAGCTTTCTTATCATTGAAGAGCGATCTCTTCTAGTCAACATTTGAAAAGAGGACACAGTGGATAGAATAATATTTAATAAATTAGGGGAACGACCGGCATATGATATAATATGGCAAAATGATTTTCACTGTAACATAAACTCAATTTTTAATACTTGCTGAACTCTCGTTCTGATCGTGATAAAATTTCGTACGCAGGTTTCATGACTGTTTTTCTTGAGTGAAATAAGTGATAATTAAATGTTAATATTTATAAACGAATTTGAGGTGCATGCAGCTATGCAAAATATGAAAAATTTGTAAATTAACGTTCAAACTCCTAGGTCAGTGGTCATAATGTTGGTAACTTAAATATCATGGGTACCCGAATATAATCAATCTGTTAATTACCGATGTCCTCGAGTGTTGTTAAGTATGTACTGGCTTGACTATATCTATTTTACTTATTGTTAAAAAAATATTGCTTAAAAACAAGTATGTCGCAAAGCTACGTGGGTAAAGAGAAAATTGGTTGGCCACATTGTTCAGTGGGGGACGGGGAAGGAATATCTCCAAATGCGTTCATGTCGCCACAAAAAACACCTCGCGACTGGGTAGAATGATGACATAAAAAAGTGTGGGAAATCGTTGGACTCTGAGGGCTTACACTCGCTAACGGATGGATTGCCTTATTTTGAATGTTTGAAGCGGTGCTTTTTACGCATGTCAATTTTGCTTAACGCACATGTTCTCACGAATCAAATGTTAACTGATCATTGATACAGCAGTCTACAACTTCGAGCTTTCTTTCAATTTTTTCATTAAGTTTAACTAGCATGTCGGGTTCGCTTCGCATCGGAATAGAACTAATATTTAATGGTTTACGTAGGTACAAGATCGCGACTTCCAACAAGAAAGCTGGTGGCACTGTCTCTCGTCTATCGATCAAAAGGTTGGACCACGAACAGGCCAGCTTGGTTAGGATAAAAATGGATTTTTTACACCGTGATATTAGTTTTACGGATCCAGTCATTGATTTTGATGCTGACTTTATTCGCTATAATTGATAATATTAATACACAAAGCAAGCATTAGATGTACATATCATTCCGTAGAAAATAATGCCTGAGCAAAAATTCAAAGCAGAATCCTTTAATGGTGGCTGAAACTTGCAATGATGGCGGCCTGTTTGAGCACGTTGCGCACGACATAAGCATACCATCTGAGTGTTCGCGACGCTCATTTCACAGGCTGTTCACCCGACTTATGAGTACATGTTACTTACCAATGTTTTAAAGCGAATGGCTTCCTTTGTTAAATGTTGCAACGGTCTAATATATCTTGACATCGTTAGTAAGCATTCGTTTCGACAGAATGAGTGGACAGTTTATCGCAAATTATGTTTATATGTATATGGGTGTGTGGACGTCTCGTAGGGTCGTGTAGGTAGGGGTTCCAAAATCGGTGTGGAGAATCCTTTTATACATACATAAAATAAATTAAATCATTTATTTACTACAAACCTATTTCAAAGTAATTATGTAAATTAATCCAGTATTAACAGGTATTATTATTTTCCTTCAACAACATCAGCTCTAGGAGAGCACTGATTGAATAATATAAAAGTAAAATATTTGGAGTTAACGCAATAGTTATGCTTAACTGTAAGTTTTGCGGCTAATAAACTGTTGTTATCTAATGCAGCGTATTATTTTATTTAAATCAAGTTGAGGTATTGATATCTATTCCTTGAATATAATTAAATGAGGTACATGAATTCATCTAATATCCGTAGCCGAAATTATCGGAAACAATCGGATAATTCGAAATAATTTCATATATGTAACCTTAACCGACACCGGTAAAATATTATTCATATATTCGTAATCATATTCGAAATTTCATATTCATAACAACTGCACCTGATTTTAACGAATTTTACACTTAGAAAAGTTGGTAGCTGTTTGATGGATAGATGTGTAAAAATATATAATAAAATTCCGTAGATTGAGGGAAATGTCATTCTATAAAATAAAAACTCAGGACAAGAGCATTGTTATGCAGAAGGTGTATTACAAACTAGATGATTACTTTAAAGACTTCTTGGACTATTTGGCCATTAGTAGTATTAGAACATGCTTTCTGTAACGGTAAGTAGGAAAAAAACTCCTTGGGAATTTCTTGCTGCTTCTTCTCACGGGACATTGAAGCAATGGCGTAGTTTGAAAGCGTTTGCAATAATCAATTTAGAATTTGTTTTTTATTCCATTTAATTCTGTTTTGTTCATTCTAAATCTATTCACATCCCGCCGGAGATGAAACGGAGCACAGGGCCACTACGTGTCACATTTTGTTAGCGAAATTTTGAAACTCCAGGATTTTATGAGAATACCATAATAATTGTAATACTTTTGTCAGCCTACTTTGAAGTTTTCCGAATTTGGCCATCGTTATCAAAGTATACATGATCTAATGCCTTAATATCCGCTAAAGTTCAGGACCAATCGGAGCACGCAAGGTGGCCTGTGTTCCGTACTGTTCGTCTAAAGGTATACATGAATTCAGTGTTATGGGTAACTTATTATGCATAAAAGATCTTGGGTTAAATAAATTGCCAAAACACAGCCTCAAATTGCTTCGCTTCGTCTCAATTGCGGAGACATGAATTTTCAGCACGTCTTGCTTTGAATATTCATTCATAACATGTACTTCCCTGATGACTGGTACCTAATACTACCACTTATTTAAATTACTTGGATTTCTAGCTGATTCTAAATACATTGCTGGTTTTCAAACTCTTTATGTCTAGCTAGTCAGGTAGGAGGCGATGTAGCTTGCGGTTTGGAGTTTACAGTTCGGGGGGACAAAGGCTCTGGTTCGTTAAGTTATCTCGTTACGATGGAGGGTCGGTATGTCGGTGTCGAATGCTGAGTTATTATATTTGCGTGGTTACTATCTAATTAAGGGGTACACAGTGAAAAGTTTTCACACAATCATGAATAACGTGATATGGTTCATGTTGTGTGGATATATGGGTTGCTCTTTAGCTTTAATTTCATATTTTTACAACACATATTTTGATATGAATGTACTATTTTCTTTAAATATTACTATGTGGTCTATAGGATCGAAAGAAAATAAATCTTCATACAAAATTAGCACAGGGTTGTGCAGTGCATACCTATTCAGTGCGCGTTGCTGGATGTCTATTCTTATTTTCACCTATTCGCATATGTATGGGAGAGTTATGAATGTGTGTTTGAAGAACAGTGAGACCCACTGATTACAAGTTATTTCATTTTGTATTCATTTGAAAATTTTTAAGATATTTTAATTCGATATTTTTAATTTGACGATAAAATTGAGAAAAATTTGTAATTTATTATTTATTTATTTATATAACTATTTATGCAGAAAGAGAACAAAACAAAAGCTAACGAGGAATAAGGAATAACAAGGGAACTACTTATCTTGCAACGAAAACTCTTCCATTTCTTAGTTATTAATTTAACAACATTAATGTTAATGTTAATGTCAATTGCGAAAACATCTTGTGTCAGTGTGTGTGTGTATCGTACTTATTAACATAAATAAATAAAAATATTGGTAGCACAGTCTTTGAACACCTGCGATTAACTTCATTTGCGGGTCTAACATAAGTTTCATGAAAAACACCACGCAGAAAAAAATATATGATCATTATAGAACAAGTACATTTGTATCGATGTAAATGCGCGGATGAATTTCTGTATGTATGTAAAAATGTAAAGGTTTTAAACGTATATAATGACGGACGCAACGGGTGCTCACGATTATTGTTTTTTTACGCATGCAAAACACTAGTCGTAAAGTGACAGGATCATCTTTCATTAGTGTCTGTCAAGTGTTAACTGTCAAGAGTTTCTCCCCGCCACCGCGGTCTCGCCGTGACCACGACCATGTAACTGGTTCGAAATATGGGTAAAAACTCAAAAATCGTGAGTACCCGTTACAGTTAAAATGTGTTGTTAAACGCGTATTATTTGCTGGAAAACATATCGTGTACATTAACTGTTTAATAAAACACGATTGTATGTTTATTGTTGTTTTTATTATGGCGATACCATTGGATGGTGGTGTCGCTACAGCGAGTGGCGGCACTCCTCGAAGCGCTGCAGCCAGCGGCGGCCGTTAGCGGTGCGGTTGAGCGACGCCGTACATCCGTACCCACCGTTACCGTTCACCATCATGTAGTCGAAGCAGTCGGTCACGCCGTCACCGTTGCAGTCCTACGGAGCGTATACTTTATATTGTACAGTAAGCGAAGGTTTTATAATAGAGATCCACTGTGCAGCCTTTCGTTATGGATACAATTAAATATTATTCGATTCGAATTTTAATTCTGATTATAATTATGTACATATTTGGATACGTTTACGAAGCGGTTGAAATTTAAATATTAATTAATGGAGCAAATTCGTTGTTTAAACATTTTCATATAAGTTACGATAAATTACCCTTCTATAAATGTGTATGAATAAAATATGTAATAGTAATAAAATAAACATTTTGATAAACACTTAATTACACTTATACAATTAGCTCCAGCGCAATGACCATCCGGCGTTTTATGCATGATTGCACAAAAATATATAATAAAAATAAATAATAAATAATAATGACGCTATAATAATAGCTATATCATAACGAGAAACGTGAATAAATTTAACACTTTAATACATACATACGTACGTAGGTACTGAGGTTTAAAAAAAGTAGAAAATAAATGTATAAGAATGTGAAATGACAGAAAAAGTCAATATAGCAAATAGGCTTTTAAAAGATTTGAAGAGAAATCAAAATGTAAATACCTTGCCGAACCTCTGCAAATATCCTTCAATTATTTTTTTAGAACAGTGATAACTCCTTGCGCAGTCCCTCCACGCTGCAACAACAAATGCTACCGTCACATTTTTCATAAATGTCGCGGGCACTAATCTTTACATATAGTGGATATGCTTCATAAGCCGTTACACTTACTTTGTGACACTTGGTTTTGACTCCATTAATTAGTGAATGACCATTAATAGACAAATACTAGCATGACATTGTTGCATCAGATAATCATTCAGTGAAACCATGTATTGGAGAAGCAGGTTATCAAACTATGTCAACTTTAATAAGGTTCACGTAAAAAAAATGGAATTTCGTCGTAGAAGTTCCTCTGCTTCCGTCTTGGTCTGCAAACGCAAGTGTAGCGTGCACGGGCAGCAGAGACCATTTACTATCAAATGGTCCGTCAACTCTTTAGCTGATTATTGACATGAAATAAGTGCAAGAATAAAAAGGATTCTCTGTACCAGCACATTACGCGCACCCTTAAGTGCAATACAGCTAATGACGGTATAATAATAAAATTCTAAAAACAAAAAAAATATCGCTTATGGTAAATAATATTTTTTCTTATGTTAATAGCCAACAAACGAGCAGACGAGCCACCTGATCGGCCAGGAAATGAGAAGAAGGTTAGAAAGCAAGTACTGGCTCTCAAGCTCCCAGCCGGATCACGACGAGTTGTTTGGCGGCTGACTCGAGCAGCAGGGTGGTATCTAGCCAGGCAGGCTTCATCTTTTTCTGAATTGAATCGAGGATGTGTTCCCCTTTGTACATCCTCGTTTCGATATTAGATAAAATACTCGCCTAATCAATCGGATCAAGGTCTTCAAGCGTAGCAAATTTATTGTGATCTTCAACAAAGCTTAAGTGTCTTTGATCTGAAATTGCAGGTACCATACCGTGGTTCCTGTCTGGGTCATCGTCCGGCAGAGTAACCTTGCCCGAGTCCACCCAGTACACTCGCGATATGTTGAATGGGCCGCAGTATCCTGTAAAATACAATCGTCTATACTACTATATAAATCTGTCAATATATCTGTATAATTTTTGTCAAATTTTATGATCTATATGTGAGTCCCGTTGTAACCCAAGAACGGCTTGATCGATTTTAAGACAAATTGGTTTGTAGTAAGAATACATGATTACACAGATGACAGGCTATATAAAATATCAGTAAACCAAATTAAGTCGAATGAAGGCAAATAACATAAAATTATGAAAAGTTAAGTACATATAAAAATTGTTCAACCAGAACGAAGTCGGAGGGGGTAGAGTAACACATATGTAAATACAGAAAAATAAATGAACGGAAGACAAAAAAGACGATGTTATTGCTAAATATGATGATGATTTTTGGTGCGCAAAAATCATCCTTTTTTTTTGATGCGAAACAATCATCTATTTTGATGCGAAAAATCATCTTTTTTGATGTGAAAAATCATCGTTTTTGATGCGAAAAATCATCTTTTTTGATGCGAAAAATCATCTTTTTTGATGCGAAAAGTCATCTTTTTTGATGCGAAAAATCATCTTTTTTGATGCGAAAAATCATCGTTTTAGATCAATCAACAATCTGTCAATATTGCAATGTTTGGCAGCGGTTCACAAACTGGTTTGTTGCGGTAAAAGAACAGGAGTAGAAGGGGGTTAATAAATTTACATGTTGTAAATAAATTACATTACCTCGGAGCCCAATTGGAAGTAACCATTGATCCCGTCTGTGGTAGACATTTATGTATGTGACAGATAAATCTTTATTCTCGGCTCGTGGATGTTTGTGATGTCATATGTGTGTACGGCCATCCCGCTCGCAACACATGGAAACTGGGTGCGGGGTATGAGTGTATGTATGTTTATTTACATCTTAGTCAGTAGTGGTAAAACTGTTGATGGACAGCGGTGGTCACTTACAACCATACTAGTACCGTAATACCGTATTAGTACCATAAGTATGTATGTGTAATCGTGTTATTTTTGAACGATAGAAGGCTTGACGTTGATACGATGGTTCAGCACTATTTTGATCAACTCACTTTTGATCACCCCATAAGGTCATCCAATAATATGTCGACGTAAAGACATAATTCACATGAAGACCTGCATTGAACAGCGTTAAGGAAAACAAACGATACGGTCAACTATACGGAACACGAAATTGATGTTTTTGAAGATTACATATTCATTTGTATATGTCACGCGAAGTCACCGATCGGACCGACCAACGACCGGGTATAGTCGTCGGAATATTTGGTTCTCGAAAATATTGATTCAACTGAAGAGTGTCGGAGTTCACTTAGAACGGAGGAACAGTCTGAACACTGTGACATCATCGATGCTGACTTCACTCATTTTAAAAAATATTCTAAGATCCATTAGAGTTCATTAAACTTTTTTAAATATATTGTTATATCACTGCATAGTATAAAGCTTAATCCATTTGTCTAAACGCGACAATCTGAACAACTAGTGCAGGAATTGTTCTGAGGTTTTCATCAATTTGTTCGCGCCAATAGTGGCATTAGTCCATGAATGCATTTGCCTGTTCCTGCCAAAATTATTATAAGCTGTAATCGCACCTCGCGATTTATTCTTGATTTTCTATTAAAGCGCGGCAAATCATTTCTTTGTTTTGTAAACTCTCATCCTCCCTCTCTTTCTGGCAAGCGCGCTTTCATATACCGGATTCACTCGCACACCGCCAAGTTTGAAATCGGAAAGAAATGAATAAGGAGTCTTCCCGCCGATCTCGAATGCAATACGCGCCTATCAACAAATAATAATATAACTTAGAAAATATTTATAAACCGCACCGTCCAAAGTATTCGAGTTGAATTAAATATCACCGCATTACCGCTCTCGCTAAATATCTCTCGCAAAAAAGTAATATTACTGTGAAGTGTAATAGTGAATCTCAAAAGCCTTACCATCTAATGAGAAGTTAAGAAGAAAGTAAGATTGGAGGCAAGGAGCAGCCGCCTAGCCGTCGACGTAGCTAATTATGAGTACGTACCAACCCTGCAGACCAGGTCAGTGTGCTTGCCAAAAATCCGAACAACCCTTTACTTCTTCTTCCATACGCAATCTATAGTCCATAAATCGATTTTCCATCATAATTCGATTCTCAGTAAACTATACTGTTTACTTACTAAATAAAACGCCCGCATGAACCGACTACAGACTTCAAAGACTTGTCCTCATTCACACCACAATTGAAAGTTATTAACGAACAAGATTTAACAGTGTAACATCCCATGACAATTTTATAAAAGGCTTCGTAAAAATTTATGACATTTGTGTCGAGTGCTCGTACTGTTTATGGATGAAACGGTTGATAAGAAGTAATATTTGTAGGTTTTGAAGTTATACGAGGGCAAGTTATATAGACATAAGTTATTTAGATTCGGAAATGGCGACGGGAAGTATGAGAAAGTTCAGGATGAAATAATAAACGTGAAATAGACATGTTTACCAAACTAATGTTTGATCTAAAATCTGAACTTGCCGATGCAGTGCCGTATGTATACCTACATATATTTCTCTATCGTGTGTAAATGGGGCTTTATTGATCTTAGTTTACGAAGTGTGTTCGAAACTTTACAAGTCGGTCAACATATCGTGAACGCAATCTGCGAGATTAAAAAAATATATAATAGTTGGTGCCCAGTGCGCTTCACCTCACCTAAAAAATCTATCATTGTTAATACGTAAATAAAAAGAACATTTTTTATAGTTTATGATTTTGTTATTCTAATGCACTTGGGTGTACAATATTATTGGTTTCGCCATTTTGAGCAAAAACAAATAAACTTGTCGGCTTACCAACGCGGGAACAGTGTTTGGTGTTAGTGTTTTAGTTTTTTTATTTTTTTTTAATTTATTCTTTTAGTGTTCTAATGCTGCGACAATTCGACCTATGGTTCAAGAGATAAAATCACTGCCTTCAGCGCCACCTATCCGACACTAACGAACTATGTTCGTCGGAGTGTTCATGTCGCCTTTTATATGTATGCAGTTTCGTATGAATTGGGCTAAAGGTTTATATATACATATAATAAAATTCTAACTGATCGTTTTCTGTACTGGAGCGATATATGAGGAAAACTATTATTAGGGGACTTTATTAACGCAATAGAATCGAAAACAACAGTTGTTAGGATTTTTGTCACTGCGTTTGTGCGCGCTAATCTCAGAAACCGCTTCAACTATTTCCCTATAGTTTCCACTAATGTGTTACAGATGCATTTGTGCGCGCTAATCTCAGAAACCGCTTCAACTATTTCCCTATAGTTTCCACTAATGTGTTACAGCTGCATTTGTGCGCGCTAATCTCAGAAACCGCTTCAACTATTTCCCTATAGTTTCCACTAATGTGTTACAGTAAGCATCACTTAATGTTTCAAGTACGTGTCATTGCCATCCGTCCGTAAATAAAAAAGTTATAAAGAGAAAAATCTGTCCTAAAACAGTAGATGTGCTATTTTCAATCGTTAGGCGAGTTTGACTGAAGCGAAGCGAGGGCGAATTACTAGTTAGTTTTCGCTCTCATTCTTGTAAGTATGTAATACTACTTAAGTGTTATTGCAGGGTCATTGTAAGCACCGTTACACGAAGATACACGAAAATTGTCGAGAACCATTATTAGAATAACGCATTATTTTATTACATTGAAGCAGTGGGAGAGAAGCAAGCGGGGAGTAAACCCTCAATTACGAAGTGAGGTCCATACACCGATGGACTGTGTTTGATGCAAATACATCCGGGACAGTATTCAATTTTGACCTAAATTGGCATAACCATAGATAACTTTTCCGCAGAACTTATTTTAAGTAATTCTGGTCCAAATGTTGGCAATTTAATACCCGCTCCTGGAATCTATACTAATAAATAAAATTGGAGTGTCTGTTTGTAATATTAAAATAACCGCTTTTTACTACATGCATATGAATGTATATACGGAACATATACCAAAATAACATTTTTTACAATTTTTGTCTGTCTGTATGAAACGGCTGGATCGATTTTGACGGGACATTCACTGGCGGGTAGCTGATGTAATAAGGAGTAACTTAGGCAACTTTTATTTCTAATAAATAATTTTTTTCTTAAATTCCAAGCGAACGAAATCGCGGGCACAGTTAGTCTATAATAAATCTAAGTTATGTGCATATTTTAAATTAATTATCCCTTGCTTCCATGCACGTGAAAAATATATCTCGGTAATATTGTTTGAAAAAGTAAACGTTGAAGAAAACAAAATACAGTTGCTTTCGGGCAGAAATAGAAAGTGTGATGATGGTTAGTGCAGTATTTCTATCAGCCTCTCAATGTCCACTGCTGGTCTTATTGCTGGCCTTCCCCAACCGGTATCTCTCTGACCCGTCAGTTGAAACTTACTGTAATACTAATTATTAGTTACATAATAAATATACCTGCAGTACATTCGTGTGATTGATCACATTTTGTAGCCACGTGACAGAGACACCGGTAGCATGCTTCCGAGAGGTTTGGTATGAATACACCTGTAATGATAACAAATATTTATAAGCGGTATTATCTAACGTATTTTGTGCATCGTTGGGTGCGATCTTGAGGCGAACCGGCTTGGTGGTGACTTCATACCTGAATCCGTGGTGACGTAAAGGCGTTATACATTAACGATGGTGCTTAATGAATTTGACCTAGTTTTCTGTATCCTTGATATCTATTTAAATTCAGAATATCTATCGAATTTTGTCTGAGTACCGTTGTAGTATTTAGGCAGCACTGGTTATGTGGGACTCACAATAGATCTGTATGCCTACCAACTCAACACCACCTGAGGTTGGCTTTGGCTTTGCGGCTTCTAAGCCTTCATCTGATGCGACCCCTTCTTGGAGAAAGGGGGAAAACCGAACAATGGGCGTTTGTACCCTTCATTAGCGCAGCTACCGACCCCTGTATCATTCAACGGAGATAGTCAGTACAAGTCAATACAACAGCTAGATTAATTCACATTCAGAACTAGAAATACGAATTCTGATTCTAATGAGGTGGTGTCGATATTCTACTACATATATGTTACAACCATTTCTAACACTATGATGACAGTTTCATGAAATGCAACAAGGCAGAGTACTATTAATTTATGATGTGATTTATGACGTACGTATGTTGTGATATGCACATAATCGGTTCGGTGTTAATCGGGCGGGCGAGAGGTTAAGTGCCTCATGCAGAGCAGGTTTTATTGATCGTCAATTGATATTACTTCAGACAGAAATGTTAGCCAATAATGTGTTGGCATAAACTCGAGCGATATTGCAGATTTTGTGAGTCGATTTATCGTCGAACGAGGGTAGAAGTTATATGGGGTCAGAATTTTGTTCAGCCAAAACATATGATAATAAAAATTGACAAAGCGAATGTGCCGCCGATCCGACTGCATGTACGAAAACTATTATTGCCCCCGGTAAGCCACGGTTCTTCTTTCTTCGTTCTTCACGAGAGATATGGAACGTATACCACAATTGTCCCAGTGCAAATCGAGAGTTAGGTGTCAACCAAAGTGTTGGAAGTACTTATATCGTTGGAAGGTTTTCGGCATGGCGTAATAACTGCTATCTAACCACAACAACCGTTATGTACATATACAATGGTTTGACGTGTACACTTGACCGCGTTCAAAATTGCTTACTCAGTCGACACCTTACGATTGCCACAAACCATAGTAGGTATGAGGCTTCAGTTTATTTGTATATAAACTCTAACTCTGGCACTTTGTGTTCTTGTATATGGGAATTATAATGTCATTATTAGAAAAACAATTAATATAATAAATTTGAGTTAATTCCTATTTATATCAAAATAAAATTTGATTTTTATTTGTTACGAAACAAACTAGTTGGGTTTGTATACACACAAGTATGTGGACACAGTGACACCTATATTTCTTAAATTTAACTGTCTTGTTAGATCGTGATAATCTACACTACTTATTTTTCAACAAAATCATAGATGGCGCAGAAACTTTATGATCTAACTTTTAATTTTAATATAAAAATGATATTTAATAAATTCATGAATTGAAAAAAAAACCGTATTAACATCAAATGTCATCTACTACAAGTATAAATAAAATGTATTGGAATTTTCAACCGTTAGTAAAAAATATTTTGGTAACGGTTGAAAATTTGAACACGATATTTATATAGGGAGAGTGTAAACTAATAGTAGGAATGTAACATGGGTAGTGAACTATAAGCAGTAGGGGCGTCTGAAGTGTATAACGTACGTGATACTGTGTCGGCTTGAGACAAAATTTCACGCCTGCCGCGTCAACGAGGGGACTTTAAAAGAAAGTACAGACATTATCTCTTATGAAAATTTCATATGCACTCCGAGCCCTTAGTTAAACACTTTTGAAAGTGAACTAAAAAATATTTTAAAGTCGATAGAACATATAGGAGTGATAGAGCAGGATTAAAAGTAATATTTTTAATCAATGCTGTTATGTGAAAATTGTTATTAAATTCGGGATTCAGGCTGAAAAATGAGCAGACGAGTTGCTTGATAGTGAGTGATAACTGCCGCCCATGGACGTCCGAAACACTAAATATAATATCATCCATGAGTTCCTGGTCAAAACGGAGGCTAGTGACCTATTTATTACTGACCCCTCCGACAGTGCAATGAAACACGTAAAAAAATTCCACCGTTGATTCTAAAAGGAGGGTGGATGGTAGCTAGCCAGATGGGTAAAAACCCCTACTAGCTTGCATGTTAAGTGGCGCAGACCCAAGCGACATACGCAGTAACTTCGTCCTTTGTTTATTTATTTATTTAACACATGTTATTAGTACAGGTTTCACCCAAATGCAATAGTGTGTATCTAACAAATTGATGTCAAATAGTATCATTATTGTTGATAGTATCAGGCGTTACTTTGCTGAAATTCATTTTTATTAAATTAATACTTATTTAATAGTATCATTATTATTATTTCTTATACATTATTATAACATAAAATATAGAAAGCTGTCCTTGTGAATTCACTCAGAGCACAGTGAAATATATCTATATCATTGGCTATAAGGTTGAGAGTGTAAAGAGCACGCTAAATCGGCGCCTCACTCAAGAGCTTCGTTCGGCCTCGCGGCTTGACCAGCAATCGTGGCTTTTGTCTTCGCCACATATACCTGTCCGGAACACAGACTGATTTGTCCCAATATCTCGGCATTAAGTATTTTGCCTCTCAATACTTTAAATAAATATGAAGTGAGAGCAACCTCCCTTCTAACACCAAGTTCCATGTATCCTACCATACCCAATATAAACCATGTAGGATACATTAGTATATACACCATATTGGCGCAAATACAGAAACCTCACAAATTTATTCTGATCCCTCTCCAGGATGAGCTTATATTTAGTTTCATGCGGAGCCTAAATGACATTTACGCGTTACATTCAAGCTGACTCCTGACCAATGCATTGTATAAAGCTTTAATTGCGTTACTATTTGTAAATTTGTGTACTGTTCGAAGCAAAAAACCTAAATTTCTGAAAGCCTTTTTACATCGGTCAATGACGTGATTACGATACGTTAGCTCCGTGCTGAGACTCAACCCTAAGTCTCTGACTTCTGTGACTCTTGGCATTATGACTCCATCAATGTTATAATTATGTGTGATTGGATGGTGTAAATGAGAGAAAGTAATAGTCACACACTTGGAGCTATGAAATTGCAAGAGGTTGTCCTTGTTCCGTGCCACCACTCATACCAGGTTACAGTCATTAGCGCATGTAATAGGGAGGTACAGCTTAAGGTCGTCAGCAAACAGTGAACATTTGGCGTCCTGGACCACCTTAGGTAGGTTATTTATCATTAAAATGAACTCCAACGGTCCAAGATTAATGCCCTGACTTACCCCAGACCTTTTTTTTTTTTTTTTATCGAGGGGGAAACCTTCAAAAGGTACCCGTTGCCGTGGGAGCGACACGGGTTATGTGGGATTTTTACCCACTAAAACCCCCCCGGTGGCCAGCCTCAACGCTTATGGAGGACTCCGGGATCTCCAGAGGAACGCGACCGGTGCCCTCTAAGCGCAATGTCCCGTACGGACCCATCTCAAACGGCTCTGTGCGGCCACACACACTGCTGATTTTTTCGGCTTAAATCGTTGCAGCGCCCGGTGTACGTTTTCCAACTGTAGATGGTAGACATATGAACTCGCGACGTTGAGTTCTCAGACCCGGCATCTATTATCGCTGTGCTAGCATTTAATTCGGCGCGCTCAGGACTGTACACCGAATGAAAATACTCAGCGAATTCCTTCACACACTGTCGGTCCATCAAATTCACCCCGTCCCTTAAAATACTTCGCGTACTTCGGCTTTTTTGATTTCGTATAATTCCAAAAGGATTTGGGATCTTTCAGAAACTCTTTTTGTATCCGATGTCGATATTGGTCGTGTGCAGTTGCTAAGCTATGATTAAATCTAGTCCTACACTAAGCAAATGCCTCATAGTCAGCCCTTGACCGAGATTTTTTGTACTATTTGTGTCAATAGGTCTTCAATCTTATATCGCGAATTAATTGAACTGTGTGGATCACTCAGGGTAAACGTACATTGAGTTTACACGACTTCGCCTTTTTTTTGGAACACAGTCATCGACAATGGAATCAAGTACGTTTTAAAAATAATTTAAACTCATATCTAAATCTAAGCCATAAATTGGTGTAAAGTCTACAGCAGAAATAGATGTGAAAAGTAATGAGAAATCGGCTTTATAAAAATTCCAGCTCACTGGTTAAGTCTGTGTGTTCACCTCCAACTCACATTCGTAATACGAGCTTGAATGATGTTTGAATGTACTTACCAAAATTTCCAGCGGTACACGATAGGCATCCAAAGGCACAAGAGGTGTCTCCGCTTCACTAATACTCACACTCCCCTCCTCCGCAAATGTACTCAATACTAAATCATGTTGTTCTGCATGTATCCACAATAGGTCTCAAAGTATTCATAATAATTATTTACGTTTTGCAGAAGACGAGTACAAATTAAAATCACCCATTAGTAAAACTTCACTAAAGTTATTACAAAAATGTTCAATAATTCCAAATAATAAGATATATGTATTTACTTTCATCACTGTTAGGTGGTATGTAAACAACACACAACAAAAATAAAAGTCTGTTTCGTATGCAAACTTTAGCACAACCAGTTCAAATACTTGTTTATCAATGTTTACATCAAACGGTGGTGACATTCGACGCAGCTCACAGAGTACATTAGTATAACGCAGCTAAAAACGCAGCGTGCCCACGGGACATACACCGCTTTGTTTACGCCCATCCGCGCGACCATAGCCTATAGTCGTGTAGCCGGGCGGCACTATTTCTACATCATAAATGGATTCATTGCAACCTGTTTCCGTGATGGCAAACAAATCAGCATTCGACATTGCGACAGTCATATAAAAATCTTCTAATTTTGTACGGATACCTCTAACGTGTTAGTACAATAAATCCACCGATCTACTCAAGTATTTTTGACTTATTGGTTGGTCCCGAAACCACATCCATTCGGCGAATTCAATATTCACTGACCAATTTTCTGACTGACATAATTTGTCATACTTGCTTTCTGGGACCCCTACAATAAATGAAGTATAATCTCTTTCTGTGTTTTTTATTCTCCCTATTTTAAGTGAAGCATGCTCATTATACATCTTCTTTAGATATTTTTCCAAACTTTCTTCTGTTGTTTCCTTTTTTAAACGCCAAATATGCAATACTTTTTTTTTTCAATTCCTTGAATATCCAATACATTCATGCTCCCTCCTTTTTTGACTTCACTGTTTAGGTATCGGTTCTTTTTCTTTTTTACTTCTGCCCAGTTTTCTTCTTTTTTTGAATTGTGTTCTCCTTTTCTAATATCTTAATTTCCTCTTCTAAGCCTTTTCCTTGTATGGGGACACTTTCCGCTCTTATAACTTTGGCTGACTTCATGGCCCCAGATTCCTTGAGTATATTGTTATTTCTAACTACCTGGTTTTAATTTTCTTGAACTACTTTTGCAAATGATAATGTTATCCGTTTAAAAGCCTGTTCTGTCTGTTTACTGTTGTTAGTACTTTCTCTGTTTGGATAACATTGCTATATATATTCTTTTTTTTCTGTTAAGGCTGTAATTTTGTTTGCTGGCACTTCAACTTCATTTGATTTTTCTTGAACTACCTTTAATATTTGTTTAACTTCTTTGAATTCTGTTTCTACGTTAATAAATCTATTTTGTAATAATTAATACTCCTCCACTTGCTCATCTAGAGCTCCTTCAGAATCTGGCTTCCGGTACCTATATCCATTTCAATGGGATTTCGACGACCACCGCCGCGTTTAGTGTTCACAAGCAACTAGCCTGGTGAACATGTTTTGTGCGTCAAAGTGCTCCCTCTGACCGGTGTTTCTGAATTACATATGTATCTTTCCTCGGAATAGTGCACACGCATTGAGGGCATTTCCAGCTATTCTTGACATTGTTAATGCATTCGAATTTCTCTGTTCTTATTTATTTCTGTTTTTATTTCTGTGTTCGAATTTCTCCACCGATAACGCAAGACATTTCAGATGATACAACTTCTTGCATTTTCCTCGTGAACCCACCATGTAAGTGACTTCCTTAATCACAGCACTACAGCCGTTACATTTTTCCTCAATTTATTATAAGGATAGAGACCAATCTTGAGATTTTTTTATAATATTGTAATGTAAGTGACACATTGCTAACAAACACGTCTGTGCGCTAAAGTTTTGCACCAGCAGGCAAGGCTGATTTTGTATTAAATAAAACCGAAATTAATCGTCTGATCGTCTCTCAATTTAGTTAATTAAATATTAGTAAAAAAACATTTAATGTACCATGTTTTTATATTCATCTTTTTTACATTTTCATGCATTGTTATCTTTATCTGAGCTGTGGTCCAAATTTCAAGTATCTAACTCATCGGGAAGTTAGTTTAAAATCAATTACAAAATTCGACCGGCCAGACATACAAGACAAGGCGTTAGAACGGTATATATGACAACGAGCTAGTTCCAAAGCAGCTCGAGAATACCACTACCTTGAAGCCCCCGACAACAGTCAAGTTCTTCACATCAAAACAAAATGTACAATTTTATTTTCTCTGAAAGGAAAATAAGAATCAGAATAAAAGAACATCGTAAGGATTTTCTTTCCCGACAGAGACGAGGTTTCTGTATCTGAATATCTTTTTACATAATGAGAATACACATTTCAACTTCTGCATACTTCGTGTACTTGAATCGCTTGTTTCAGGCAAAACTTTGCCTTGGTTGAGAGTAAAATTTCATGTTTGAATTTGTGTAATGTATTTTGTAATGTTTACAAAAACAAAAAACGCTGTTCAATATATATGTAGCGTATATGTAAGTATGTATTTGTCACTATAACATAGTTTACAACAAGGTTTTTGTCTGTCTGTGTCTGAATGCAATGATCTTATAAAAACGAATTTTCATGTAGTTTTTACCTATAGTTACAATGATTCACGAGGAAGGAATTAACATAAACAATTTATAAAGCACTTCATAGTATTGAGCGTCAATTGGGTCGGTCGATACTTATTAAGCTACAATTGTATTTTTTTTAATTTTTAGAATGGGTTGTTATTGTCAGTGATAACCTGAACGCAAATGTTAAACTATTTTTGGGTCGAGATTTATTTGTTTAAAGACTATTTATTTTTGTAAAGATGATAATTGAGTTTTGATTCCATGCATTGCGGTTAGTATGAACATATTAAATGAGACATAACAAACACCAGAGTCTCGCTAAGACACATATTTGACATTAAATTGTTTGCCCCTAGCCGAGAATCGAACTCGGGATCATTCATTCGGCAAGTAGGATCAATTGAGGCTCTGGGGTAGACGATCTGACTTACGATAGCTTTGCGACCTTCTACTTCAATATGGACGGTGATGTCATAAGTGACAAATCCATAATTAATGTCTCTCCATCTATTTTGAATTTTAACATCACACACAAAATGCCACACTATCTAAGCTTCCTGAGTAGAATTCGTTACATATTTCCTTACCGAGAGAACTGCTCCATAAGGCGATAGACGTTATGAAGGCGACCGGAATGGCTAGCTGCAATCTGTTCACCATCTTGCCAATGAAATTCACCTAATAACCAAATATCTGTTAAAGAAAAAGCAGTTTGTTAATCAAACATATCATAAAACATAGGTACCTTAAATCTTTTGGATGTTACTGGGGAATACAATTTAAAATTACTTCCAAACACTTTCTTACAACACTCTGTAACCTCTTTTAATAACATCCTTCCTTACCCTACTCTCCGTATTCCAATATTTCTTAGGAGTCTAATCTTAGTATTCTCAGTTCTCTGTACGTTTACTCTGGTATTTTTGACGTCAAGTTAATTTCATGTCACGGAACAGACAGCTACTTGCCTTAGCTAGCTCTTTATAGGCAAAGAAATAGAATAGGCATCTAGAATAGGCAAAGAAAATGAATCGCAGCCAAGATTATTAACTAACACAGCTACCGACAGGATGATTTCTGATTACGGCAACCAGCACTCCATTGTCTTAGTAATTTAACGGTTTCTAAGAAAGAACTTCTTCGATTTGTCAGCCTAATAAAATTAATACCTAATATTAAAATGTGTTTGATTTTCCAAAAACTACCCTCAGAATTATCAGGTCAGGTTTTTGGATGATAGGATCATTCTTGTCTCCAAGCCGACCTCGTCCCTGTTCTTTGTACGTCTTGCTGATCAACGGACGAAAAAATAGAGGTGTCATGGAAGGTCACTCGACGCTGTACTGTCCAGTTGAATCCTGATGGTATATATGAATGGTGGTAAGGTGGTGCTGTGACCACTTACTAGGAGCTGGCCCATTTGTTATTCAAGCTATAGAATGTTGGATGACTTGCTTGTTTGATAATTGAAACCCGTTGTTCACCAACTTCAATCCTATAACAGTAAAATAACCTATTGAGTTCTTGAGCCCCGTTATTTAAGATATTAAGTTCGTACTATATGTTATTTTTATTTATTTATTTAGGTCTGCTAGTGGTTACAACACTTTTACATATTAGTAAGGCCTACAGTTTGTCCTAATGACTAATTGTTTAACCTTTTAAGGTAAACACAACATGCACTAATCAATATATCCTAATTTAAAATGTATATTGTTTTCATTTGTGGTGACCTAATCTTATAATTTTTTATTGACTGAAGCGATATTTTGTTTATATCCAATGACCCAGGGCATCCACTTAATATTCTGCAAAGACGTTCTACGAAATGTATTTTGGAAGGGACTATTATATCGCACTATGTTGTAATTAAACTTGCACAAAAGTCCAGGACAATCTATGTGAATTACAATAAAATAATCCCAATTGTACTAAAATCGTGCTTCCTTTATATACAATTGGCTGAGGCGCTCTAGACCTATTTTAAACAATCCCGTAATTATTGGTAACGTTCAATGTAGACGGTTCTGTAATTAATTAGAAGCACAATGGTCGGATCTCGGAATCCATAATAACAGAGCAAGATTTGATAGTTCTCGCGTCAGACTGCTGGTATTAGAGCTGCTAATACTTAAGGTGAATATCTTATTATGTATTGTGTATAAAGATGTGTACAGAATAAGTGAATAAATACACGATGAAGGTTTAATAGTCAGACGGCTTATGTAAATTCTAAATGATGGATCAGGTGTTAGATGGTGGTAAAATTATTTTAGTATCATAAGTATAGGTATTAGTACAATAATTACGTGGGTCCCGTGCTTCCTTTTCAGACGGCAATACTTAGGTTTTGCCTTTGGTGTAACTGAAGTCCAAAGGCGACGTAGATCTTACCACCAGGTGGCTCGTCTGCTCGTTTGTTGACTAGTTACATAAAAATAAAAGTACTTTCAAAAGTACATTACTTTTAAATGGTGAAAGAATTTTTCAGATAGGTCCTGTTGTTTCGGAGATTAACTCACAAAATGCGTACTCTATTTAAAAAATTACTATAAATGTATCAGTAAATCAATGAATTGAATTGAAAGAACACAATAAATTATTAATTTTGCTTTTATTACACAATTGGTGATAAAAGCCGGTGCGCTCGGTAGTTGGACGGGTCCGTCACCCGTCGTTCCGTTCATGGGTCGGAGAGCTAGATACCCCTTCGCTTCCGATTTTTATTGATATATAACAGCCGTACACAACATCCGTCTGTCTTATGGGCTACTAATCCATTCACCTGGTGGATATATGTAGTTAGTTAGCAGAGGGCCGCAGATATAAAAATATAAATACAAAATCATAATTTCCTTGATTTTCCTTATGCACTTAACACGTCAACTTATTATATCGAACGACATTTATGTAAGTCTTCTTGCTTTATTTTCCACTTTAATATCAGCGCGTTATCGCTAACTGAATTAGTCTTGATTGCGTCATACATCGCGTACTCATATAATACTTATAATACATTGTGTCTACTAAGATTTTTACCCATAGGTGCTAATAAATAATAAAGTCTGTTACGATTTGCATAGGCAATGTCCTATTTTTAGCACTTCTTCCTAAATCTTTCCAGTAATGTTTGAATGTAACCAGAGAGTAGTGAGAGAGAATAAAAATTAAAGATGCTTATTAAAACGTGTTAGGAATTGTATTTAGCCGAAATTGTGGGCTGTGTAATATATTTTATTATTAAACGAGCAGGCCTCATGAAGGTAAACGGTCAAGGGTGGTGACTCCTGTCCGTATTCATCGGCAACGTCATTGCGTATAGCCTTGCCAGTCAAGAACGAAGGATTCCATGGTTGATTTTTCGGATCCTGGTTGCTAGCTTGACAGATAATTCTACCAAGTTGCATTGCCGTCGAGCTGAAGCTGGATGGAAAATCCAGATCCTAGTTATCCCGAAAATAAGAGCTTTGAAAGGCTATTTATTACCGTAGATTAGCTTTGAGTATCGTCACTCCACGGTCTGACGTGAAGAAAACAGCGGGGAGCCGTTGGATTTAGAGAGTTTAGGACTGGTTGGAATGGCGCTGATCAGGAGAGGCCTATGTCCAGTACTGCACTGTAGAGGCTGATGACGATAAGTAAAGTTTCTTTTTACCCTGCGCTTTTTATTGTTTTGTTGAAATTTGATGAATTTTATTTTCATGCTTTATAAATTAGTTTATGACAATCAGTAAAAACATATTACGCGCAAAGTTACTTTAATGTTACCTTTTTGCCGATTCATCTTTTCATCTTTTTTGCCGATTCAAAATACTCAGATGAATAAAAATGTTGAATATACAAGTAGATATTATATTATAATGCAAAAGTGTCGACTTTAAGCCACGAGCATATCAAGCGAGAACCAGTTAGTGGAAATAGTACAACACTAACAAGGAAATAATTACGATAATTATTGTTACATGCAGTGTAGCAGGTTTTTAATATGGATTCAAAAATTATATTCACATGCTACATGCTTATTAATTAAAATATTGTATATACCGTTTCCTACTTAGCTGGCAACGCGTCGGTGACGCGTTGGGTGTGGGTGATGATAATAACATTTATTACGCAAATTATATTTCTAGACTAAATAATTACATGCATGAATGGTTTAATGGAATATGGATATTTGTAAATACTAAAACTTACCTAACTTCCTAAAATGGAATTATGTATATACGAAAATATTTAAATTTATTATGTTTACAAATTCACGTCGGTTTTATCAGTGCAACAATTATTTATTTATAAATGCACATTCATTTCACTAATAACACTTTATTTACACGAACCGCCTGCACATAGAGTACGTTCTGTCCTTCGAAGGAAGCGCGTCCTGACCATAAAAAGTTTTTTAGTCTGTTTCTGCATAGAAATCAGGTTTTCCCTCCATTACTTGTGAACTTGTTTGTGAGACGTGCAGGAGAATACAGTCGAGTAAGTTCATAATGCAAAAGGACGTAAATGTAACGTTTAAATAAAAACACAAAAAACAGGTTGTTACTTACGTCAGTTTTTTTTATTAACTGAGGAATGATTACTGATATATATATAACTATGTGAGCTGCGTTCTTCGCTAAGTTTCTTGACATGTTTAAATTACTAATATAGGTGAGTAAATATGAATAGAATTATTCCAATATTATAACTACACTGGATAGGATGCACTCTATGCAACTGTCAGTTTTAATATTAAACTCTATTTTTTATATGGAGATATGATGTGCGATGTCAGCGTCACGTAGCGTGATGGAAGAGGAACTATATTGTTGTCTATATATTCGTACGTACTTACTCTGTTCTATTGTCAGTGTGTCGGTTTCACTGTTTGTTAATTTTTTTCTTTTTGCTACTACAATACGACCAACGCCCAAGTTATTATTCTATATAAAATTATATATATTATATATTCTATATAAAATTATAATGAAAAAAAATCTAAAGTTTTATAGTTGATAGTATCTAAAGTTTTAAATAAAATTCCCAAAGAAAAATACCGAGACCCTACGAATTGTAAATACATTTTTAGTTCGTTGTAAGGAAGGAATTGTGATGTCGCGATTAATAATGGTGCTTCGGGATGTTTTCGGTGTTCCCCGCGCTTTTTAAAGATGGAATGTCGGAATTCCAGTCTTATTCCAACCTTAAAACGTAGTCACAAGACGAATCGACAGTATCGGGATCGCGAAAGAATACAAGAGCGTACCCGCGATGCCGACCAACGGTGACGAGAATGAACCCGTGGTAGTTTTAGGCTGTAGTCATATCGCCACAATTTAATGATACTTTTATGTAGATGTTTTGAAATAGTAAAACTCTTTCACATCGATTCAATTTTCACTCTTATTAGTAGAGAAAATGTAAATGTTTAGTTATTCAAGTAAGGTTTGTTTCAAATTTCAGTAATTCTGTAACGTCACTGGTCGGAGTAACAGTTATTGCACAATGATACTATTTATAATATTAAGTATTCTGAAAAAATTGGCCATACTAAATGATTTAAATATAATCAAGGGCTTTAGTCTTGATGGCAAACATAACTATATTTTTAGGAATGAAAGAAAAATTATTAGACGAATGTCTCATAACCTAAGCTGGAAAATATAAAAGACGGTAAAAACATGTACTCAGAAAACTTAATACCCTGATCAACAGTAGGCTTGGCACGAGGTGGCTATTGACCCACTCGAGTGACTGCTCGGGAATAGAGGGTCCTCCGAGTTCCGGATTACCACGCATGGGCCGCGTCGTCACTGGCCGCACACCGCATTGGAACACACTCAGCACAGCACACATCAGCTCTATGACATTCTGGTTGTTGTCGATTCGTTGCCCGTATGTTGTTACAATACTATATATTTTATTTTGCACACTAACAATAATTAACAGAACAGTGTTATTAATTAGTAAAATAAATTAAAAATAATGAAATTCTCACTCAAATGCTAATTACTGACTCCCTTGTGTAGTGACTTTTGAGTTCGTCTAGGGGAAACCTTAGAAATCTCTTAATTTTTTGCTCACTCTTAAGGCTCAACAGCTTCTGACACAATCAAGTTACCGTCTACTTGAGGTCATGATAATATTTATGAGCGGCCCGACGTGCCCACTGTGATAACTTGTGATTTCGTGTCCCTTCTTTCGGGACTATTGACGGATCGTATTGGGATCTGAAAACGCTTACAACATCTTATTTAGAAGAGACATGACCACTATACGTTTAAACGGCCTAAACAAATAGTAGGATTCAGCTGGTATTACTAAAATGAAGAATGTCAGGGTGGTTGATATATTATTAAATTTGGTAAATAAGAAATAAATTACAATAAACAGTTTTAATATTATCGTAATCTGCATGCTTTAAGTTAAAAGGTACCTAGGGCACCGGTGATGCAATTTTCTATGAATGAAGAGAAAACATTTAATAAATAAATTCAAGAGTATATAATGCGCTTTTAACGAATTTATCGTCTTAGTTTGTCGTACTTTAAGTGATAATTTATTCCGAAATTGTGCAGTGGATACCGTGAGCAAATTCTTATAAAATATAATAACTAGTTATTACGTTCATTTGGAAAACAAGGTTTCCTGAAGAGCGAACGAAGTTGTAGTCATGCGTTTGCGCAAAACATTTGGGACGCTTTTTAAGTGATTTAAGGATATATTGAGGAAGACAACTTGAACTGGATCGTAGAGGTACATGAATTACAATTCAAAACAAACTAAAAAACAAAACAAACTAAAGGTGTGAATGTATTAGAATTTGATTTTAAATTTTGATCCATCTTCAATAATAATAATGTTGAAGCCCCAATGCCGTACATTATTTGCCAGCACTTTTGAGTACCACGCGCAAATGTTAAAGTAATCTAACTCAGTACACAATCAACCGTAGTCCGCTTCGCGTGCACTTTTAACTTACAAATTGTTAATTCAGTTCATAGCAACAAAGTGATTTTAATGATATTGTTAGCATTTAATTAGCAAATATTACAAATAATTTGCATATTAATACGTGAAGTGAAAACATTGTACCCTGCTTTTGGTCGGTTTGTTAACTGTTTTTTTTAATTTTTCTTTTCTTTGGTAGCCATTGACGATTTTTATTAATAAAATAATGTTGAATTTTTTTTTAAATAAAAATTCTCTACATATAAATAGACAAATATACAATACCTCGATAACTGTTACTCGTTTGTCTTTCAAGCGATTTTTATTTACAATTATTACAATTTTATAATGAATATTATAGAGATTGAACGCGCATCAAAATCTTTTCTGTGATTTCGATATATTCAAATCGTGTGGGCGTGAACGCGTGTTTTCATCATTGCTTCACCAGTAGTGTAGTAAGTACTGACACGATATATTGGCCTAAACCAATTGGAATAATCTGCCCGCATCGCTGTTGCCATCAAATTACAGTCTAGATGATTTCAAGGCAAAAGTAATCGGCAAAAGGCTTCTTATGGGCTAAGCGTCAGATGTAAGTCAAGATGTAGTCAAGCATTGACCTATAGTAGGTTAAAAAAATAGTAGCCCAACGCAGGACCTTGGTGTTACTTCATAATTGAGCCTAGAGCACACTCCACCCCGCTGCCCCAGTTCTTGTTGCAGTTTACTGTAAAATCTGTTCCAATCACAATAACATATATTTAGGTACGTAACATATACCTAATACGTACTATATACGTATATAAGCAGTACCCCCGTTCAAATGATAAAACACTGTACCGAGTAAACCTATAAAAGGAGGGTAGGTGGACTTGTTCATTCGCTTTCTTGGCAGTGCCCGGCGAGGACGGTTTGAATAAGGCGGCACACGTGAGCCATTTTTGATATCCCGTAATTGTAAAACTAATCGGTTTGTTTGTTATTCTGATTTTGGTGAACTGAATCTAGGCTAGGTTAGGTATTATACACGTTCTCTCTAGATTTTGAGTGAAACACGTTTAATGTGGCATAGCTCATTCGTACCTTGCATTTATTGACCCACGCAGCCGTATCACCACAGTTTAATGGTACCTTTATATAGAGGTGAATACACATTTCGTAGTCGTAAAACTCCTCTACATCACAGTTTACACTCGTATGTGAAAGAGTAAATGTGTGGAATAATGTACTATTTGAATTTGGAATTTCAGTAATTCTGTAATCTCACAAACCAATTTACAGGTAAAAATATAAAAATCATATTATTTAAATGTTACTAATTATATTTAATTTAACCATAATGATTGGCTTAAACATAACCAACCGTAAATATTTAAGTGAATTTAGTTGTAATAAATGGTTATATTAATTAAATTATTGTAATTACTATTGTGTTGTCAACTGATTGAAATATCAACGAAGTGCCATCTTTACGTTTTTTATCGCAAGCGACACATTAATACACGCTACGCGGCCAAGCAGCGTAGTTACCCTCGGAAGATGTTATTAAAATTAATGATGTGAGAAAACAAATATTCCCTTTTTTAACGTAAAAATCAAAACACAGAGTTTTGAAAGCACTTTAACATGGTTAAATAGTTTAAAGATTTATTGGTAATTTTTTTTCAAGAATAAAGAAAAGACTTAATGTATTGATTAATTTTTTTTTCTATGTACAGGAGTTCAGTATTCAGTAATTAAACAAATTTTTTTTAAACGCACTTTCATAATGTTGAATTGTAGATTCCAAAGTGCAGTTGGCTGCGAAGCATTTGTTACTTAATCTTAAAATTTATAATTATTCTGTTCTATATCTAACCATACCATAATTATGTATTAATCTAGCCATCCATGTCTAAAGAGTGTACGTAAAGTAAAAAATGGCGCATATCTCGACAACTCTAGCTACTCCCGGGAGTGCCTTTGTTCCACCGAGACTTGTTACGAGAAATATATTGGTCACACTATCTCGAAGCCTGTCTCATTTTAACTAAGTTAAATACAAGTATACTATATGGAAGATAACATCTAGTTTTATGTTGTGTTATAAGAGTCAGTAGTAGTTTGATTGTGAGTCACTCTATCCGAATTGACTTTGCACTTCCAACTTTAGAAAGTTATCTGCGCAGTAAACATTTTATTGTTGTATAATGCTCTCAAATGCTCTCAAAGATCTGAAAAGCCCTCCAGTCAACACTTGGCTTAAGTTAACTATTAATACTTTTAATAAGGGAATTGCTGCAGGTGATACAGATGATAATAAGGAATGAAGAATGTGTTCGCTTGTGCTTTGAATGTAACAAGATATCCAGTTTGAAGGCTGCTATTTCTCTGGTTGGTTGGGACTTGGCGATTGAAAGACAGAGCTTTGTTTTGTCTTCGACTGGAACATATGAAACTAAGAAATATAACCGCGGTTGTCCCAGAGCAGGGAGATACTCCAATTTCTTTATAGCTGGTAGTGTCTCGGTGATGTCTTAGGTTTGTCTTGTGTATTTGTTGTCGGCGATATCTTAATTTGCGTGTCAATATCACTTTTTAAAGAATACTAGTGCGGAGATTGTTTAAATAAATATACACTAAAGTTTCACCTCGAAATTAGCTTCAAAGTTCACGTGATCCAAAAGGAAGAAGATATTCTTTAGCTGCTGAGAGCGAGTTATACGACAATTCAAAATTTACCTAGAAGGGTTGAAACTAGTAATAGTTTTCAAACATGTAATTTCTCTTCAAAGACGGTGTTCAATTAATTTGGCCTTACATCTAGTTTATTCCCACGACTCAGCGCATCCACTATAATGAGGTTGTCTCTGACTAGTGTAATTGATTAAGGGATTATGAAGAAATCCTTCGTCATAAACTTTAATTGAATCTCCCAGATTAAATCTTAGAATCCTACTTGAAAGACCTTTTTAATGACATAGATATAATCGTAATGTTGAAAGCCTATTGAGTCGAGGTCATTGCTCATGTGAATCACAGGATTAACGTAATAAAGTGCGTTGTAATGAGATCCATGGACATTATGACGTCGACAGGGACCGCTTTTAGTAAATTTATGAGCGTACTTAAGGCACACCTATTGTATGCCTTATAAATCTAATAATAATGCCATCGAAGTGCTGATGAAAAATTACAGGCAAGTATAAGGCTTTCTAATTTTTTATTAAACTACTAGAGGGCCAGGCTAATTTTATTCATGAAGCGAAGATATTATGTACCAGGTCACGCAGAAGCTTTTGAATATATTTTTCCGTTAAGTCACTGACCAGTGACAATTTATTTTGCAAATACAATTATGGTGAAATAAAAACACGAGTGTTTAAATTTCTCTTCACATTTTTACGAGTTGAATAAAAATAACGTGTGTGATTGCAAAATGGATTTGCATCCGAAATATTTTTTAAGATTTCAAATGTTGTGTAAATCCGGAAAAAATATTTGAAACACATTATTGGATTAAATGCTACTGTCATTAGTGAGCTATCTTAAGCGCATTTGATGGCTATAAGAATTATGAAGAAGGAGTGGTCACTCTTTGACAACTATAAAGAAGAAACATACTGGCAGCGCATAAATTAATTGCAAATGATAGGCAAATTTTGTGTAACGAAATTCAGCTCATATTACAAAATAGTTTTTAAAGTGTTTACAGTAAACATACGAGCTTTAAATTTTACACGATTTAACTCGAGCGAGGAGAATTGTTTCTCATTGGGTGTAGACGTACAAAACTGGAGCGGCATGAATGGTGCTATACATGATACTCGTAGTTAAATCACACGCCAGCGTATCTCGGGGTATTTACGACAATATTACAGGTGATAAAGCTTGATTTTTGAATACCATGCAGAAACAAAGTGCCAGTCGGCAGTTTCAATGCCTTAAAATGATCGAGAAGCATAAAGAAGATTTTGATCGGTAGTTTTTGTAGTTTACATCAATCGATCAGTTAAAGCTACGTCCGTAGAAGCAATGTCACTCGCCTTTCAGCCCTGACTTGGGGGGTTACATGTGTTTTATGTTATATAAATAAAAAAATATGTGTTTTATGTGTGTTTACATATACATGTGTTTTATGTTATATAAATGTAAAATAAAAAATACTCGAAACTTCTTAGTACTAGTAGACGCATTTGAGTAGTCTGTGGAAGAGATTCTTGATGTGGATAAGAAAGATAATTTCAAAAATTGGTTACGATGCATAAAATTTTATGAAAAAGCTAGTGGAGCATTCTTTTAAAAATACATACAAAATTTTAAACTTTATTTTTACTTCTATAAATTTTTTTCAGTGTCCCCTGTAAATGTGAATTTCATCGGTTTAAAAAAACTGTATTACATTTGTGAACAATTTGCCTAAATGCCATCCATCACATACTATCATACCTATTCAATTAAAAAAAAAACTGCATCGTTTAGGCGTCCTGTTTATAAGCAAATTATATCCACCAAAACCTCATCGGCAGGTGTTCACCGCAAAGGGACAGACTCAGTGATCATATGAGATGAACGCAATGGTGGATATGGTTGTCAATTAAAAGTTGAAATAATAGTATCTATTTATACATAAAGATATGGAACTCAGTTGTGTTTGTTTATTACATTTAGGTGGACTACTAACTCCATATATTTTATTGGATCACCGTAGAGGAGTAAGCCTACCACCTAACAGCTAAGTTCTGTTCTGCAATTGGTCATGGGACTTGAACTTTAACCCCTGTTCAATCGTTGAAGTCCATAAAAGTGTTCCAAAAAAAG
Source organism: Megathymus violae (assembly GCA_003671415.1). Lineage (NCBI taxonomy): Eukaryota > Metazoa > Arthropoda > Insecta > Lepidoptera > Hesperiidae > Megathymus > Megathymus violae. The sequence goes on along the minus strand of PDGT01000038.1, from coordinate 1,918,200 downwards.
TCTAAAGTTAATTTCGTGCAATGGTTCATGTTCCATAGTCCTTTCCACAAATAAAATGGTAAGTAATACTGCCTTAAATTTTAAATTTATATTAATGCATAGTACTTGCGCGGGGATTTAAGTAGCTAAATCAGCACGAATGGCGTAAAATACCTACCACCGAGCAAAAGCTCTAAACGTTAATTAAGTATAAACCGAAATTTTCACCAGGAAAAAAGGAAACGGTATCGTGAAATCTCATTAGTGAGAATGAGAGAAAGGCCACCGAAAATAATGACTCGATTTGCCGACTTCCTCATATTTTCATGATGTCCTGGTAACCTTTTTGCGTTCCAATTACTTAGGAGATAAGGTTTAGAATGCTAGTGAAGAGTTTTGTAGAACAGAAATAAGTTTGCGCGATAAAGCCGCAGATGACAAAGAGTATGTTTATTGGATGGTTTGTGTTGAATGGACGCGCTTTGATAGTTTAAACACAGAAGCGGTTGTTCCAATTCATTTTATTGTTAGACCATTAGTTGAAAGATTTATACGAATCAAATCAAATCAAATCAAAATCATTTAATTATTTAGGTACTCAGTAAATACATTTATAAACGTCATTTTTTGCTTCTACCACCGTTTCGAAAAGGTGCCTTAACATTGAGGAGAAGAAACGGCGAAAGAAACTCCTCAGTACATCTTTTAAACAACACATGGTAATTAAAGAAGTATAAACCTGTGCGGAACTGGTTTCGACCATCCATATATATCCTTTGCCTATAATGCCTTAATGCGACGCTTAAAAGTTCCAATGGGCAACTCGCGTATCAACTTAGGAATCTTATTGTAAAAACGAACTCCAAGCCAAAGGAACGCTGAACCCTTTGAAGACGATATGAAGATGTAATTAAATTATGCCTATTTCTTGTTTCATGATGGTATGTATCACTTTTCTGCTTATACGTATTTATTTATTTTTTAATAAATACTAAATGACTATATACATACTGACTGGCTACGATGAGTACATCTATTTCTTAAAATTTTTCTCTTAATGACTCACGCGTTCCTTAATCACTCACGGTTGGTAATGAAACTATGATCAAATCATGTTCACACACACCTTACCGGGTCATCGGTTAAATAGACCATTGCTGAGGTTCAGAGGTTCTATTATCTATAATTCTGTTGAGATGTTACGGGATCGACCTTATCTTTATGAAGTACTAGCGCGCCGATTCGATTACGTTCGAGTGGAACAATTTATTTTATATCCATACTAACTCTAAATACTTTGAAATAAAGCGAATATCCTCATGATCATCATCTTATAAGCTAATGACTTGACACAACGGCACAGTATTGTTAGAAATCTGAGAAGCGCCTTTGTTACCCGCGTGTAAATGAATCGCATCTTGATGTGGACCGGAGCAAACAGCAGATAAAGCCTTAATAAGTTGTAAGAAAAGGTTTAGCGCTTTAAAGGTTGTTGATTCTAAGCGCTAATGGGATAAACCTGTTATGTGCAGTAGACAATAAAAGAAGGTCAATTCATCCTTCGTTTTTAAAATGAAAGCAATCCAACAAATACTCTGACAAAGTGTTCGAATAAGATTCGATGTTTGCCAGGCTTTATAATTTAGGTGGTACTGTTCAATAAAAGTAAGATTTTTACCTGCCTGGGTGTTTTTTCTAGCTACCGTCCTACAATTAAAATCCATTTTTATTTTTTTTTGTTCTTCCAAAGTTCAAGAACCATTTAAGAACGTACCTTCATCGTTAACGTTCTTTGCTAGCAACGCTTTTGGACGAAGTAAAAAAACCATCGCTAGAGCAGCCTTTTAGATATATTTTCCTAGGACATAAAATTGAATAATACGTTCTTTCCTGGAGCGCTGTAGGTGGTCGTAACTCAACGGCTTATTTGAATAGTTAGCGAGTCTGAAGTAGGTAACATTAGGAATCGAGGGTTGACTATTAATGACAATTAGTCTTGAGCACTTCTAAGATAGCAGTCGTTGAGCCGTATCGAAGATTTACGGTTAGTACGAGAACCTGCGACACTCGGACTAGCCACTAATACATACGGGAGAAGCTTCGAGTATGCCCTAGAACTCCTCAGTTATAAGGAGACGGCCTTTGTGCTCTGTACTGGGTCGGTAATAAGTTTGGCATTACAAGTTACAAGCTGCAAGTGAAATTATAATTTTCCGTAGAAAGGAGGTGTTTCAGAACGGGTCATAAAACACAGACACTCTATCTCAAAAAATCGATAAAAATTGAATACGATATTATTTTTCGAGTATTGGTTACACTGTTAGTACATGGCTAAGTCCTAATCATCAATTATTTTCATGGGTCACCTGTCATTTGATTTTATGAATATATCTGTAGCGACTCTATTAGATTGTAAATAAGCAATCCTATTTTAGTTACCATAACAATTGTAAATAACATGACTGTCATTCATTCATGTTTCTTACGCTTTTCTTTATGATCTCTGTTAAATATTTCCATCATATTCGGAGTTCTCTTGACCGTTTTACCTCATCGACACGCATTCCCACATTTCCATTGTTGGTACCGATTAAGTGTGAATATAATACAAATTATCCATAGAAATAAATATTAAAAAAATATGCATTGATAAAACAACTCTGTGACATTGACACCTTACAGCCATTATGTGTTTTACTTGTATATCGCAATGTGTAAATTCATATTACTTTCCAACAAATACTTAAAAATCACGGCATTAGGCACAGGCGTTGAGAAATAATTAACAGTTGAAGAACCCTGCTTTGTTTTCTTATTTTGGAGTATATGTCGGAGATGGTTATTAGTATAGACGTGAAACGAAACCCGGCACGATATCCGACTGATGGCAGCACCGCCGCGATGACGTCGATACTCGGCTAAAATCGTGCTATAACAGAGCCTAGCTAGTGGAGTGACGCCGGACGGAGCCTCAGTTTACATTCTACGGTCGAAGAGATCGGTTCTTCCGCACTAGGAACTGTTACGTGTTTCGTTTGGTCGGTGTGAAGTGTTTGTTAACAATTAATTAAAAGTGTTAAACGATTATACGCCCACGCTATGTTCGACAATGCTGCTAAAACTATTGGCATTGCCGACATATACATAAACCTTAATATTATTATTTGTATTATAATTTTTCCGTAATGCCTGCCTTGCTAGCTATCACCCTTCTGCTTGAGTAATCATCGTGTTTCAGCTGGGGGCTTGAGAGCCAGTACTTTATTTCTTACCTTCTTCTCATTTTACTGGCCGACAACGCATACAACCTTTGGTTTTGCTGATGTTCATGGGTGATGGTGACCACTTACCATCACGAGGCTCGTCTGCTCGTTTGTCAGCTACAAAGAACCTGGTCAAGACCATATGATATGTTGAGTTATCTCCTGTCCTCTCAACACGGAGCACTACACAAAATTAATACAAGCTTGTTAAGTAGAAACTTTATAACACGGCTAATACAGCTGTTACTAAATTGAGACTGCATCAATTTTGGTCTGACTCATTGGGTGTTGCAACGTAAATACGACCGTTTCATACATTTGTAAGTACCAAGGACTTTTGAGTGTGAGTAGTTTGTCTAATGCTAGACCTGGACCAATGCCTCCTGTCTCTGAACACAGTCAAGGGAAATACGAATCAGTAAATGTTTACGTCCCGTTCTGTGGTCAGAGTTAGAGACGTTCTTTGGATAGATATTTTCTTTCGTATACGTATATCGATGATTTAATTTACAGATCGGTAATCGATGTTTCATATCAGCCATTCCAAGAAACGCAGTTCTAGTGTGTCGATAAAATATTATTGCAATTTTATTGTGGTATATTTAACTTTTATTACTTTTGGAAAGTAAAACTTGTCACCGAGTTAATTAGTTTCATTTATTGTCAGTCAAAAGCATGAAGAGGAAAGGGCCAAAGTTTTTAATTTTTTAATCTAAGTAGCTCAACTATTATTGAGTTCAACTTTGCCAATGCTGTTTTGGATGCACTGTACTGAAAAATGTATTATACAATTCTTATTTACACATTCACGTCCCAGTGTACGTTTATAATGTAACGTTATTTAAATTCAGAGCACCTATTTCGTTCCAAAAGTTCCAAGAGTATTAGAGAGTCGGCCAACAAGTGACTTAAGCTTTTCTTTTTGACCAGTACATAAAATTTAGTTAGAATGCATCGTTTATATTATTGTTAAATATAAACTTCATTACATTAAGAAAAAAAATACAACACAGAAGTTACACGGTTTTATTATTTGATTAAAAAATATTAATATATTTATTTATTTTCGTTCCAGATACGATGCTTCGTACATCACTAGACCAATCCAGCCGTGTTTGCTCTGCGACAGCCATCGGACGGGGAGTCGAAGCCAAATTGACGCACCTACCTACGGTTTAGGCAGAGCTCGGTTCAATCAGCCATAACATAGCCTAGGATTTGTACCACACGCTAGTTATAGCTCTGATATTCGATACTCAATCTACAAAGTCAGAGATCTGAAATAAATTTAAAGCGGATGAGAGCAACTTGATTTACTGCAGAAAACAGGTACAAAAGTCTCTTCTGTATTATTGTAATATATATTTTTTGTGATAACTTAGTATGTATGATATGTAAAATGTAAATCCGACTTGCTTATAATCTAATAAGACTTAGAACGAATGGTTTCTTTAAATTAAATAGATGGATGTATTTGGTCAATAAATAAATGAATAATAGCATTCAGTGTAACTGCGGATTAAAACGGAGAATATACCTGGTAGAATTTAAAAAACAAAAAAATCATTAAATTGATAAGATAAAATCGATTGTACTTAGTTATACTTATACTCTATTATGAAATACTTACCAAATAGGTGAAATAATTAAATCGTATCATAATATGAACTAGTCCATATTATTGTCTTTATACCAAAAACACAAATGAACTTATATTATGTCAAGTTTTGATATAATTTTTCAAAATATAAATTACAAAAATATAAACATAATACCAGTCCACAGATAATTTTATAGCTATTTGTAATAAACAGCTTGTGTAATTTATTCACAGTATAAATAATTTGGACTAAACTTTTCGTTGCCTACGCAACTTTAATTTGTTATGATTATAACATTATTTAGGCAAACTTGAAAACATAATTATTTGAATGAAGATATTGCTTCGAAATTATTCGACAAACTCCAGTTGTAATTAATTATTAATTCAATTAATTGTTAAATTTAGTTTAAATTCTTCGAAGGTCATAATTGAAAACTGACAATGTACTAAGTAATAATTTTGTAAATATATATATATATATATATATATATATATATTTACTCTTACAAATTATTGTGTAATATACATATTATAATTTCTACTATAATTTTTCAAATTATGTCTATATTGTTTGGTGAAATTGAACTTGCCTGCGCCGGTGTTACCGCCTCCTTCTTACAATGTGAGTGTCTTCAAGAGGAGAGTGAATAGGCTTTTATTAAACTGCGTTCAACATCTTATGGTGATTAAGTACCACTCCCCATCAGGTGGGATTGTTATCGAGCATTAACTTATACTTTATAAAAAAACATTGTAAGGATACATCTACCTTACAAATCTTCACAAAGTTGTCAACTGTGTGTGAAGTCCACCCAGACGCTCTTCCCTAGTGTGGAAGACTATGGCTGGCCTCAAAATCACGTATTGTGAGCGTAGAACAAGCCCAGCCGTGGGATAATTACGGAGAGTTTTTTTTATATACTATTAGTATTTATTGATAGCTCTTATTGATAGCTGTCCCACAGTTGGGCTCGGCGTTCAGAACTATTATCAATAATACATATAGTATCGCATTATGATAGCAATTCGATTGGCATAATCAAAAACTATTTATGATCAATACCATAATAGCAAAGACTGCAATATGGACAAAGCTTAAAACAAGCTTTGAGCTTAAACATTGAAGTACAAATTAAGGTTGCAGCCAATATTCACTGAAAGTTTAAATTACCGGAAGGCCTCGCACTGCGCTATTCCTATATTCATATGTAGTTGGCAACGTGCCCTAAAAATCTCGACAATTTTTCACCCAACACTTGCCAACTAAAGTGAAATGGGCCTGATTTGCAGCTGAAAGGCTAATTTCACGAAATGCACCTCCTCTGAAAATATTCATGTTAAATAGAAAATTTTACAGGCATTCAGCCCATTGGCCTCTTCAAGGGACGTTTTAAAAGCGATTGAATTGTTACCGAAACTGTATTAGTATTTTTTGTGTAACTTATCTTTTAATAATTATAGCATCATTAGAATCTGCGTCTGTTTTGTTAATATTGTCTGGAAATTTTCGTGTTACTCTGAGTTTATGCAGTACGCCGGTCAACGTGTTGACCTCTCGAGGATGTGGTGTATTTATAAAAACATTATGCAGGTAGTTCAGTAATAAACCAGTTGTACCGTAATCTTCCTGTTTAATTACGAATAATTTCAATTTTTTTGCTGTGTGTGACCCCATCACTACGTTTACGATGACGTAACCGATCGCCTCGATCAACGTACCGTTATACGAATGTAAACAAACATTATGTTTTACTCACGGTAAATCATTGAATTTCTTTTCATAAAAATTTATACTTATAGCTGACAACTTACCGTCAGTGTCCAACTCAAACGTGATATCTCGTCTATTTACGTCCGCCTGCACATAATACGGCTTATCCTGACAATTCTTCACATTCAAATGAAACATATCGCACTCAGAACCGCTAGCACTTTCTATATAATTTTGATTACCTCTAAATCGACCCGTATGCGATCTATCACTGCCCCGATTCGAACTACGTTTGCACATTACTTTAATATGGGCTTTTTGCCCACGCACATCACAAGAGTAATTCTTGAATCGACACAACGTAGCGCGATTACCCCTACCACACCTCCAACACGACTGTACTTCCGGTCCGGAGTAGCGGCAGCAGGGGCGCCCCGCTCGCGAGGGCCCGCCGTGCTCACCACTCGATGCAACGACTCTGCAGGACCCGGCGTAAGGGGAGCGCGGACCGGACCCGCGCTGCTCGGGCCGCTTGGTGCACCCGCCTGGAGTTGTCGCTCCGCCGCCTTCAGAGCGAAGGCCAACTTGACTGCTTCTTTATAAGTTATTGTGGATTCTGCAAACAGTCTTGACCGCATTTTGTCATTCACTAGTCCAGATACAAATTGATCTCGTAGGTTCTCCTCTAAGTTACGTCGAAAATTGCATGTACTTGCCGGATGTTTAAGGGCTTGCAAGTAATTACTCATACTCTCGCCTACGTCTTGACTTCTCAATCTAAATAAATGGCGTTTTGCAATTTCTGATCGTTTAGGTTCGAATTGGTCGCCAACTATCTTTACTAACTCCGTGGAAGTTTTAGCTTCAGGATTCTCCGGCGCGCATAAATTACACATGAAATCATACGTGGCTTCCCCGACCAATGTAAATAAAGTGGCCATTCGCGATTCACTTTTGATTTCATTAACTGTCATGAATTGTTCCACGCGTCGAATATATGCCGAACATTGTTTGTTCAATAGGTGAAACTGTTCTATTTTACCGATAGGCATTTTACTGAATAACGCTTTTTATACCGCAAAACACTTATTTTAACCGGATTTGCTAGTCGCCAGTTAAGTATTTGAATAAAATAAGAGATCATAAATAATTAAACACGGAGATTACGGCACAACTGGTTTACTACTGAACTGAGGAGTATCGATATTGTCATGCATTAGCATTAACAAAATGGCGCACTACAAGGATACTGTTGGAAGTATACAAATACATTGAATAATTTTTTTTCCTGTAAATAATCTGTGAGCAAAGTAAATAATTAAAAATATAAATACACATTCACACATTCAATTGGTTGCGTCTTCATATCGTCTTTAAAAGGTTCAGCGTTCTTTTATGGGGCTTGGAGTTCGTTTTTACAATAAGGTTCCAAAGTTGATACGTGAGTTACCCATTGGAACTTTTAAACGACGCATTAAAATACAGCTTATAGGCAAAGGATATTATAGTATAGATAAATATATTAATGACAAGGATGCCTGGAAACAATAGTGTCGAAAATAGTTCCGCACAGGTTTAAACTGTAAACACCTCAATGTTAAAGCACCTTTTCGAAACGATAGTAGAAGCAAAAATTATATGCATATTTACAGAATACATATACATATGTGTATTTACAGAATACCTTCATAATTAAATGAATTTGAATTTGAATCCCGCACAGGGATTTCCTGCATTACAGTTGGCATGACCGTTCACAAATATTTTATTTTTATTTTGGTAATCCAACAGCGTATTTTCAACCAATTTTTGTATAAAAATACTAATAGAATTAATTATAAAGTCAAAAACGGATTACACACGTAAACATTTGATTAACAATTCTATTTGTCTAACAAATCAAATAGAGTTTTATGCGTGTTCACGCGTGTCTGTGTTTTTGTGCGTGTGTTGGCGTGTGTAATTTTAATATATTTAAATCACAAATACCCATGACCCAACAAGAAATATTTATCTGTCACATAAGTATCTGCCTCGGCTTGGAATCGAACTCGGGACCCATCGCTCGACTAAATTAAGTATATGTAGAGATTTTATTCATTCTTTGAGCAAACCGGTCCAATTACAGTCAAAGCGTAACGTAGATAGCAATAAAATTCTAATAGCATAAAATTTGCTGTACCTTTAAATGAAGCTAAATGGCATGAAGTGTGAAAGTATAAGGAAATAGCATTCTGTAGCGATATAGTTGATAGTATCAGGCGTTACTTTGCGGAAATTCATTGTATTAAATTAGTATTAATTTACTTTGCAACAATCCGCAAACAATGTATGATGATATATATTTCTATTCCAACACGTGTTTCGCTCCGAAACAGAGCATCATCAGGGTAGTAGACTCTACGAGTCTTTGTTTATCTTATCTTATCTTTGCGGTTAACACCTCTAAAATTGATAAAATAGTCGAAATTGTGACATTTTGAAAATGATAAAACATGATAAAAAAATAGTATTGTTACAAAATTAATAATCACAGCCTTTGTGGCTTTCACGATTCATACTTCGATACTCTTCCCGGATTTTTTATAGCTGCGGAACTTTCTTTCCGTAACCCTACGTTTGACCCATGTACTCGTAATGTTGGTCGATTGCATGACAAGTTCGTTAGGATGTCGTATTTTTATCCTCTGTAACTTATTTCGTTTTGGACCTCTAAGCATGTTGTTTTGTCCACGTTCCGACTGAGTCAGGATCGATTTAACAACGGAGGTTTATAAAACAGATTTACTTTGGATTAGCAGACTTTATGTCTCTGAGATCGTTATAGATATCTCAGTATTACAAGATTCTAAAAATGTTTTTCTTCATGTAAACAAATTATCTATACACAGGTATAATAAAATTCTAACTGATCGCTTTCTGTACATTAAAGATATATAAGAGAAATTATTAATATGGGCCTTTATTAACGCGACAGAACCCAAAATATTATTTGTTAGAATTTTTGTCTGATTGTCTGTGCATTTGTTCGCGGTAATCTCAGACACGGCTTATCCGATTTCGTTACGGTTTTCACAAATGTATTGCGGTAAGCGTCACTTACTTTTTAAAGTTCGTTTCATTTGAATGCGTCCGTTAATAAAAAGATACAAATGAATACATTTATTTCTAATTAACACAACGAGAAAACCCCAGTCCTAAACAATGCAGGTATTTTTTCTAAGCCTAATTTAGTTTTTCTGAAGCGAAGCGGAGGCATTTGCTAGAATCTTGATTTTATATCATTATATGGTATTCAAAAATCGCATAATCTGGTGAATATTTAAATGTGTTCTCAAGTATTCTAAAAATTAGGAACCAGATTTATCCGGTTCGGTGCCACATTCACGGCAATGTATTGTTCCACAACTCTGGATCAGCTCTAAAGAGTTCGGCGGCACTTTTCTGTTTCTGATATCGTTTTTGTTTATGACAGGCATTATAAATATACGTCACAACTTTTATGCCCCCGTTTCGAGATCTTTGTGATTTTTTCGGTAATTTTACATCTGCGATAACCCATACTGATTATCTTTTGTTTTCTAGATCATATAGATAAATTTATGTTTCGTTAGTATCAATTATTTCTGAAACATACCTTGATGCGTCTTTTTCAAATCGTAGACGTATTTTACGATATCAGTCCACACGAGTCTGTTTTTCGCTTTCGGAGTGCAAAGAAGGGATCCAACGACAACAAATCTTCCTCACATCGAGATGTTGATATACGATAGGATGACATAAGCGCTTCCCGAAATAATGCCTAGGATCTTTTCGATTGCATATGTGTTTCTATTTTAGTGGTCCAAACTTTTACTACATTACCGCTGTTGCGGAACTTCGCTTCTTTAGTCAATTTTTAGGATAATTTTACCTCTTTTGAATCCAGCAAACCACCTAATAATGGTTGTGCGAGATGTAGCCGAGCCTTTTAAAGCTGATTGTAACCGCCGTACAGTTAAATTATTCGGTTGAACCAAATTTAAATTCGTAATGGATCATAGCGTAATGTTCGCGGTTAAGCGGAATCATTTTAAATAAAAAAAAATAATTGAGCAAATGGCTTACTAATAATCGAGTGTAATACGAATGCGTTCTAAATTTAAATTTCGAGCATCAGAAATTCTGTTCGGGAGAATGTATACTGAAACGTAAGTAACGTAGCAAAGCATATTACAATTAAGGACAGGATAGACACTGCAGTCAGGTGAACATACTCTTTATCGTCGCAGTCGCTTCAGAGCTGGAAATGATCAATTCAAAAGCAACGAATTTAGAATCAAAATTTTGAATATTAAATTAAAATTAAAAATATCTCAGACCACTGACTGGATAGTAATATTATAAACCAATGCTGGGGACACGTGTATGCGTCGCGTTACACATGATTACACCGCAGTCTTAGCTTGTTCATGTGTTATTTAATATTCACTGTTTAATGCTATTTTGAACTGTATTATTCGACTCTCATTTTCTAAAATTTCCCAATTGATGTATATTTTAATATTGATTAAAAAATGTTACAATCTTTATATAATAATTCTTCTGTTCCTGTGTATTTGACTGAACCTCTCAACACCTGGATTGATTTCAAAATAACATTTTACGTGTGTGATGATGCATAGTTCAAATTCAAAATTGTACCCGCGAGGTGGCGCTGCGGTCAGGTCCTGGGAATATACTATAGAAGAACGTCTGCGGGGACAGCCTGTGTACATATAAAATAAAATAAGTAACGTACGCAGATTTAAAATTGTTAACATGTAATTAAATTCAAATAAAATGATCCATGTGAATTAAATCCAGTTTCTTTCTGTTCTCGTGCTTCAAAAACCTATTCTCAGTATTTGCTAAAGAAATTACTATTGTAACGATGTGAACAAACTGAAATTCGACTAAAGCTGTCAAATAATTATGCTGAAGCACCTTAGCGGGGCCCAGATTCATTACGTAAAGCCTAAAATTAATTTACGCAGAGCATTACTAACATTGTAATATAATTTGTAACTATTTCAATTGCGGGTTCACTCGAATGAGGTTTTACCACTAAATAGATACTTACTAAATAATTCAAACGTTTATAACCCATTAGTGGTCTAATGGAGGGCGAGGCTGTATTCCTGGAAGTCCTAGACATCCACGATTTATGCTCAAGGGTTCAAGTCACTAAATACATCCAATTAATCCTCTTGTGTTGAAGATATTCATACTCCAAGTAACTCGTAAGATCACAAGACGGATATTATAATATTAACATTTCAGCACCCATCCGGCGCTCGGTGTTTTCACTGTTTTTACGACCACCCATAGACAGACGTTCCGTGTTTAGCAATCTGTTTTTTCCCTGATCGTATTAATTATAGCGCTACGTAAATATGGTTTATTTTTATAAAATTTATAAGTTATACGCATTTGTTATGCGCGAAACTATTGGTCAAAGATGTACAAAACTTCATTAAGCCATTTTGGAAGAAATGATGAATATAACATACATTACGAAGCATCATCAATATATTTTATTTTTTATACCACGTTCTACTAGTGTCCATTATTGGTACAAACACCATATGCGTACAACGTGTCGACTTTCAGAAAAAAATAGTAGGATACCAGGACCGTAAGATAGATTAACGATAAATATAAACAGTATACTGTTTAGTACGTTATTACTGACTATGTAATATGAAATTTATGCTCTAGATTAATAAAAGTCGTCACTTCCTTCCTGCGTTCCACTTTCCTTTACTTGAAATTATAAAAGTCTTTTAAATTACTGCCGAGCCATTTCGTTTTAGTCATTTACGAAACTCCTCTTCGATATATAAATATTTCCTCTGTTCATATCACGGGCAAATATTTCTTTATTTTTTTTTTTTTCATAAAATAAGTTGATGTTTGACAACAATCCCACCTGATAGTAAGTGGTGATGAAGTGAATGAAGGTGTTTAACGCACCAACTTATGAAAGCCTATTTACTCTCCTCTTGAAGACTGTTATGTCACGTCTCGACTTCATCACGGGAACAGTCCGAGGATCTTTTTCATCAAAAATAAAGTTAAGTAACAGAGAATTGCGTGAGGCATCGTGAGCCAGCTCTAGCTGGCACTCTAGTGCGTGGTGTTCTGGAGTTTTGTTAACTCAAGGTCAATGTCTAAAGTCAGCACAAACATTTGTAACTTTAAGGAGTCTTTCTGGAGATCATACTTTTCCTCTTCATGATTTGCCTGCAATATGGGATTAACGAGAAAAGCTTATAATAAAAAAAGCTCGTATACTGATCCACAAGTTTAAAGCACTCGTAATATTCGAACATGTAAGTAGATACGATTTTTAACTTTTTAGTATTTTTTTTTTATTATTGAAACAGCTACCGGTGTTTTTCACGAAGTTTTCGTAAGCTTTAGAATATGATACAAGGAATGTATTGTGACTATAAAGACAGTTTCGGCCAGTGTGTAAACAAAATTTTGGTAAATTTTTTGGAACAAATTAACCAATTTTAATAGTTATTTGGGTCGGTCGTCGGATAAAATAGAGATTCATTACTTTTTTTTACATGCAAACTAATATAAATTATAATACATTATAGCACATGCATTGTTTTCTTAATTTAAAAACAAAAAATCCTCAGCCTCTTCTATTCAGTTGGGTTCAAACACTCATTTAGAATGTTCTTGTATCAATAAACTTGACGAGTTTTTCACCGTCGTTCTACTTCTAGTACATTTTATAGCGGTCCGGGAGCGAGGGAAAAGCCAATGTACTCTCGGGTATAACAATGTAATAACTTTGTGAGGCCTTTACAGTAAATATTGTCGTAAATTGTTCGAGAGAACGAATTTACTAGCTTGAGAAATTTGAGCTTTATTGCCATTTTCTATTTCTTAAGATTAAGCTTTATTTTCATTTCCGTTTTTATAACAAAGCGCTACAGTCGATTCTTGGTTTGCCTGCGGAATATGTAAAAAAAGATGTGAAAACTCAGTTTATAGAAGAAACGTATTAACTATACTGTGGGTAATTATGTCAATGACAAGACCTAATGATAATACTTAAAAATAACCAGCGCTGCACACAATTCAGCTCGAATGAAATTTACAAAATTATTATGCAAGTCTATAATAATGTAAGTTGTGTTTATAAGAGATGTGCGAGGTTTTTTGGTCGTTTATTTACGTATGTTTTGGAAACTGAGAAAAAAGAAAAATCATGTCGTTCATAGGCCTCGTAATAAATACCTCTATGGAATAAATAGTTTTGACTTTCAACGTGGTTTTGTTATAACATTAGTGTAATATATGAGAGGAGACCAAGGAAAAGTACTTATAGAGATTCGCATGAGGCCCGGTTAAGATTCGGATACTTCTTATATACTTCGGCCAACGACTAAAGAGGTATTAGTGAAAGCTAGCATAAGCTAGCCAAATACCGCCCTAAGAGCTTAGTGTGTATTTGGAAGATTTCTATCTTGCTTTAAGAAATGTCTAAACTTCACAAAAGCACGAGAAATACAGTACAATACAATCTCTAATACAAGAGCATAAGGATGTACAATCCTAAAAGCTCACATTAGATACTATAGTATAGTAAAGCTATACTAAAAATACATATTAATTTTCCGCATTTACTTTGATAATTATAGTATACATATACAGGATGACTGATAGGTCACTTAACATATTAATAGGGGATACAGTACTCGATTCCCGTTCCAAATATGTAATAAAAAAGGATGCTTAAAATTCAACCTAATTATCCACTAGAACCCAAAAGTATGGACAATCGGAGCTCACGCGGTTAAATAAACAAAAATCAGCCGAAAACGCGGTAGGTAAGACACCGGCGTTTGTAATTTGTTGGCTTCGCCGACAGCGTCGCTCCGCTCGCCCGTCACCTACCGCACAAACCTGCTCATTATTCAGTTCTAATTAAGTGCATGTGCCGATTATTATTCGCAAGTTATTTTACTTCCGTGTCCCGTGTATCTCAGTTACCTCGCACCGCTCAATTATTATTTGTGGAGTGAGGTCAAAAGACTTGTGTACGCTACGGAGTACTCGGACAGGGACGAATTAAGTCAAGAATAGTGATTGTCTGTTACAAAGTTCGTAGTGATCCGGTAGTATTAAATCGACTGAAAGAAAATTTGTGCAAACTTGCTGCACTTTGCATTGACCAAGGAGGTGCACATTTTGAATACTTATTAAGGTTGGTGTGATTTTATTAATTGTTGAACATTGTAAATAAATTTAATTAATTGTTGTAAATAAGATATGATTCACTTTTTAAATACGCCAAAAGTACGAAGTTAAGTAAAGTCCTTACCTACCTAATAATAGGTATTTAGTCGTTAGGTATTTTTCTGTCAGTTTTAACGAAATTTTTTTGTGGTTTCATGTATCATGGATTATGAGCTTACCTTGGTATTTTTGCCTGTCCTAAGCCAGGAAAAGTATGAAGGGAAAATGAATCTTATCTATTCCTTGTCAAAGGTCACTAACACTTGCACACTGTGTCCATACTTTCCGAGGATTTTGAGATAACTTTGAGTACCATTTTTTAAATATTTATCGTGCAGAATTTTGATTTTATATTTTTAAACATTACATATTTCTTTCGTGTCCTTGAGTATGTCAAGTGACTAAACTTTCACGCTGTATATATTTCGATTATAAAATCGTTTTCCATGCTCTTTGAAAAGTTTTGAAATAAATATAATGAAACCCTCTCTCGTTTTAAACGCAGAACATGGACTTTATAAAGTTATCTCGTTACTTTATGTCAAAATATAAAGTAATAATAACATATTATAAACAAGCTTCTGACATCAAAGTAATGTATAAAACGATTATTGGGAACGAAATAAAAGACGACTTGCAAAAACATCGAACTCTTTATTGAATAGTCTAGCAACAACATTCAAAGTTACCTAACGTCACTGTCTAGACTCCAAGAACATGTTTACATTAGGATTTACACAACGAAAATTATTAAAATTATTCTCATTCATGAATCTCGTTGCGAACATATCGATTAGTATTATTATTATGAACAAAAACTATTCCAACTCTATTATGATAGGTATTTGTTTTTAATTTTTCAAATAAGGCATCCTAATTGTTAAACTTTAACGAATGCAAAAATAGGGATGTGGATAGAAATATACAATTTATTTATATCGTTGAATTCATTTTTTCGTTTCGAAATAAAAATTAAATTATTATATTATTATGTATGCACTTACATTGATATGTATATTAACGTTATGGATTAAAAAAACTGTTATAAAAACATACAAATTACTTTTCAGTAACATGATTTAATTTTAAAAGATGTGCTTGTCAGTTAAAAATTAATTTAACATACAAAGAAATAATGGTTTTAAATATATAAATAAGTTTTACTCAGTAATTAAAGCTAACATTGAATTTAAAGCTTGACATCGACTTACAATACGATAAACCATTCAAAATAATAGTAATTTTTCATGATATAAACAATACGAAGCATATTTATTTCAGAGGGAAATAAAATATAAATTTACTTGCTTGCTCATCAAAAACTCAACACAAATTTAATACTAAAGTATGCCCAAAGCGCAATTAGTGGTTTTACTGGAAATATAAATTTTCTGTTCATTATCTACCATTGAAACTTATTTACAATTCCATGAATGGTACTCTAGCTTCATCCGGTTGTACTGCATATTCATTTGGGTGAAACACTCAATCTAACTTGTAATGATTTACTTTAGCCTCAATTATAATTATTGCTGCTCTACGCATATAACTTATATTTTTCCTACCTCGTTTGAAAGCTTGTATCAATTATATAATCATATAAATGGAATAACTCTCATGATTCAAACGAAATCACGATGTGTTTTTCAATTTTTTTACTAATTCACTACTACTTCATTGCAATTGAACATAGTCAAATCTTTTACATAAAACCAAGCGATGAATTAAGACGGAAATTTTCAGATTTCTGTTTACTGTAAATGAAATAATTCGAAAACGTACCCGTCGCAAAAGGACATATTGGAATCAGATAACTTTTATAAATATCAAGTGATGAATGTAGATGGAAAATTTGAAATTTATATTTATTGTAAATGTAAAAAACTCTAATTACTAACTGTAGCAAACATGGACGCGGGACTAACCAGCAAATGGACCTCATATTTAATAGTATTGTCCATCATTGTGCATATAGTTTAATACGTTACGTATTTATATCACAAAGAAACAACATCAATAGACACCTAGCTACTGAGAATAATTAACTATTTGCTTCACCTAATTCATATTTTTTATAATATTAAAAAATGTAGCACGTATGTGCTACCAAAACATAATGTACAATCGCTGAACTACTGTTTTGTAATTGTTTCTTAATCAATATTTACATCGCAAATTTAGAAATGTCAGTGATAGAAAAACATTTAGCTTACAAGATTAACTTTATTAATGTATATGAAAAACCCATTTTTGTCTACTAATATCAATTGCCTTTATTTTATAAGTATATATGTAAATACCATCTTAAATATCTACTATACAATGAATGTTTCATGATATACCGTGAAAATGAGCGTCTATTAATTTGCCTCTCTAAATCGCCATTACTACACATTTTATTCCCAATACGCGAATTTTTTATTTTTACATTATCACAGGCATCTCACGCTCCTAACCCTGGAGGTTATACAATGCACCTTTGTTCCAAAATTACACTCTTAAATAATCCACATTTTTAATAATTTTCCAAAATGAACTGTGTTCAATTTTCTTTGCTAATATTGTGACAATCCTCAAATGAATATTCTCGTTAATGGAATCGTTATAAAGTCGAATATCGTCGTTGTTGTTTTTATGATAAAACGCACATCAAATAGCGTTTGAATATACTAAATGATCGTCGCACTACATATTTTAGTTCCACATACCACAATTTAGTCTTATATCACCAGTGACCGTGGAGTTTCCCAGGGCACCCCATTAGGTCCGGTATTCTTCAATTTAGATAATTTCGGAGAACAGAGAAACTGTTTCATTTCCATGAAAGCTACAGTGAGTTCTCGATGGGCGGTGGTCGCCTAGCAATCGTGCGGCCACCTCGAGGGGTGGCCGGCTACGGATCACATGACGCAGCAGCTCTTCGCACGTCCCTTTAGCTCGGCCTTCAGGTCTCGTTTGCTTTTGCTACGTCCCACTTGCTTCTGGGAAAAAAACACTGTTTTATTTTGGCATTATGAATAACGTTTTTATAAAGTAACGTAATTCTTAATTTTTTAGCCCCGTGGCTGTGTAGTGATATGTTGATTTACTTTCATTCTAAAATGTTTGGTGAGAAAAAATACATATATCTAGAATATTTCAATTGGTTATTTCTTTTACAAGAAGTATAAAATAAATATAAAAATAAAAAATTAAGCTCCATTATTAAAACTATGTGTTTCATAATTTGATTGATATTTTAAATTTAACGCACAAACCTGCTGTTTCATTTGTTGCTTGTTCAATTTTCCTAAGGCTGCTAAAGCTGCGACTTCAAAGGCGTCCTTCACGCCTTTGCTTGAAGCACGAGCTGATGTTTCGACATACGTGGTAGCCCCGAGTTGTCTGGCTACGGCAAGAGCCTAGGGAGTTAAAATGTTAATTAACCTCCCAAATAACTATTACGTTACATAGAATTTATTGACTGATTATAGATGTTAAGGGTCTGAGGCTGTAATCTACTTTGTTTCAATGCTTATTGATAAAGGTAACAAATCTATAAGAACATTATGAAGAACTCTCAGGATTGCAGACTTCTTCCATACGCTTTCATCAATATAAGTCATAATTAGTAGTTTTGAAAACGCACATACGGCAGATCCAAGTTCAATTAAAGATCACTCTGTACGGTCTGTGGTTGCTATAATTTACGATTATAAGTGTTGAAATTAAATATTTGTATTTACAATATTATTATCGAATGGTAAAGAAAATGTACGTTTTGGTTGGTTTACCGTGATCATATTGAAGTTAATAATAAATTCTTACACCCATGTGTACTACTTCCATAAGTAGCGGTCTGAGAAAATTGTATTTGCATTAACTGAGAATGATTTGCAACACCTGCATATGAAACTGTTTCGAATCACTGTTCTAATCCTGTATTGATTTTGGAAACATCGTATATGGGCATGTTTGTTATGTACATTTCTGTGCACATGCCCATATAGCGATGCGATTGCGAGCAAGAGATCAATGCCCTTATTAATTCTACTGTGAATAGCGGACAGAAAATGTTTACTTTACATCTGGTTTCTTCAAATAACTAATTTTGAAAATAAACAGTATTTTCTCTCACATTTATGAAATGTCTGACAATCTCTCTTGCGATATAACAGCGATCGGAGGAGATACAACAGGCGTTAATATCAACAAGTATGGGCTATAACAAGTTATAATCACTCCGTTAATAGTTTGTTGGACTCTTTTACATATTTATGTGCCTTTAGTAACAGTTTGGTTGTATCCTAGATCTTCGTTTATGTTTTTGTTAGATTACTGGTGTGCTGCATGATTCATAGAACTGCAACAACATCAGCTGGAAAATGTTTTATATCTTTTTTAGGTACAAAATGTATATATTCTGCGATGATAGATAGAAATGAAAATAATTATAGTGCGTAACGTACAGTTCTTAAAGAAGTTTATAATAGAGTCGCCGAACGAAATATTTTGAAATCACCAAGCGAAAACCCGATGAAAATTACTGTGAGTCTTCGCAACACTTTACTTAAAACTATTTTCATCTTTGCATCCAAGCGCGCTTTCTTCAGGTAATAAATTCTTCCTATTACATCCGCTGACGTCGAATTTTCCACCCCGCCGTGTTACTCGGATATTGTGAAATAATGCCTCGTATCGCTAAGAATTTTATGCACCTAGTAAATATATTATAAAATGATATATTATGATACAAAACCGAGGATGTGAAGCATTTTCAAGCATTAGGAGGAACAAAATGAGTCAAGTAAAAATATAAATTTGCTCTCGTGAAGAGATAACTCGCTGCAGATAACCTGCTGGAAATATTTATATTTAAATATTTTTTGCATATGAATAAAGGGTCCTCCGAAAAATAAAGGTAACGAAACTAACATACACACATGCACATGTGCAAGAGTACTATTAATTTTTATAAATATCCTGTTTTAATGCTGGATTATTCTAATATTATTACTGAGTTGCTTTACTGGTATATGGACCTACACAAATGTGATATGTGAACCAAGCAATCAAGACCATGCATCAAAAATTAGTGCCATACAAATATTTATCCCCGCTGAGAATCAAAGCTAGCAAATAGGGTCACTAGGTAGTGACTGAACTATCTATGGGCTACAAAAGATCTTCGATTGTATGAATATTTCCATTATCATGACGCAAAATATTCTCTGACCGGAAGCAAAATCTTCCTTCTCTCTTTATAATATAAACAAAAGTAACATCTTACTTAGCGGAGAATACAAATAACTAATTTGTAAAGTAAATATAACTTTTTCACTGCGAAAAGATTATTATTAGAGCATTGTCGAAAACTTTATGTGGAAGATGGGTTGTAACTCAGCCTCTTCGTTATTACAGTGTTGTGTTCTGTCTACTGGTTACTACTAAAGTTCGAGTGTCCTTCAGCCTCCGCAACTTAGTGTAGAGATTTGATACATTGTTTTATTTTTTAATCTTTAATTTTTAGCCACTTTGATTTTTTGAGTGAAAACAGAATGGTACACTATCCTTTTAGAAGTTACTGCTGGTTAGGGTTTCAATACAAATGTATTAGTCCCAATTCTGTCCTATAGTTGGGCTATATATATTTCAATCAAATGGATCAACGTAACAAAGTGAACATACGTCGAAAATGCGGGTAGATTAAATTTTCGAAACAATGTGTTGTACTTAAATACAGATTTCCAGGCAAGTTTACGAACAAAATTAGCCGACTATCTACCTGACAGGCCACGTGATGGTAAGCAATCTCCTCTGAATGAATTGTACACTGCTCTATTCAGATTAAAAATTATCATTTAAGCTAGCAATTCAAATAAGACATTTATGGTTTTGTTAAGTACATTCGGGGTGAAAGCGGCGTTATCAATTAGCGTTTAGTTTATCAGAACTACAGACGTTATTAGTGTGTATTGTAAAAAAATATGAACCATACATATAAATATTATCGTGCCTAATTTATGTCACTGAATTGAACTGAATTGTCCTAAGAATTCCCCAAAGTTTCAATTATTTGCCACATTCGGAATAACGATAATAAGGCGGGTTCCCTGCTTTGTTTTCAGTCGGCAACGTTCCGGTGATGCCTTTGGTGTTACTGAAGTCCATACGCGATGGTGACACGTTCAGCATTAAGATTCAATATATGTGAGTGCAAACTAATGTTGGGGAAAATTCAACACAACAAGTAAAGTTTCGATTAATTTATTTGAACATAATATGTGAGATAATCCCACTAGTGGGCTCGGGTCTTCTCATAGAAAGTTTAAGACCATAGCACTAAAATATCCAAGAGGTGTCGAAGACACATCACCTGATGACAATGGCACCGGTGTTATCAACCAAATGAACCTCCTTTCGACAGACTGGGCCGAGCTTAATAATAATTTACGAAGTCTAGAAATAAAATCCCATATTAATTGGAATATTTTACAGCATTTCAATTGACGTTCTCAACTGATTTTACACATAGCACATTAATATCATTCAGATATTTCGTTTCTGACCGTTTCTAACAAGATTTACATATTTTGACTTTCACTGGAATTATTAGAGGCATAATTTTAATGATTGTTTGTTACATATATAATTAATGTACAATCTACTATATGTACTGTCATCTCAAACTACGAGCATAATGCTATTATGAGCTTCTGATATTTTAACTTGTTAATAATAGTGTAATCAAAGTTTTCTCGTTTCGGTAAAAATGGTAAATAATAAATAATTTATATCATCACTTTGCGGACCTTTATAACTACATGTAAGAAAATGGTTTTCAAATAGATTTTGGATTAAATTTCCCAAATATTCTCATTAGAACAAAGTATGAAATATTGTTTATTCCAACCACTTGTATGCATACGATCTTCAGATTTACACTCGGGTAACCTTCCCAAGGCTATTGAGTCCATTAAAGCTGATTTGGCTCGTATCGAACCGCAACAAATCGTATGGTTTACAAGTCAACCCGTCAAAGACCCAAGCCATAGTGATTGGTTCTTCCAGGCTCTACTATTAAATCGATTGGTCACTTCTGCCAGTTATTGAATTTGATCGAACTGGAATTCTTTACCAAGGGAAATTGTCATTATCAGGGACAGTAGTTTTTCATGGTCGCCTCAAATCACCGAAGTAAGTCGAAAAATATTTGTGGCTGTAGGATCTGCAAGCTGCAATAGTTTCCATCAATTCCTACTAAAATAACGCTAGTTTAGCTTAGCTCTGTTTCTCTAACTTCTTGATTATGTGGACATTTGCTTTCTTGATCTAATTTAAGACCAATTAAATAAGCTTGAGCGTCTCTAGAACTTATGCATAAGATTTATATTTGGGCTTCGCAAATAAGATCATGTTTCCGAATTTCATGTTAAACTTAAGTGGCACCCGATCCGCCTTTGCCGGAATACTCATATAATTTTTGTTTTCTATTACGTACTATTTAATTGTCTGGCACCACACTGCCTTAAAGAACGCTTTGAATATCTGTACATGTTGCAAAACAGCAATCGCTTTCTTCGTTCTACCACTAATCTCACTCTGCGCACTGCAATCCACTCATCTAACTTCTATAAAAAATTCTTTTCTACACGTTCTGTAACATTATGGAATTCACTTCCTTATTATATCCGTTGTGCGCCTTCCCTACATTCCTTCAAAACTTAAGTTAAAGAGCACTATATGTCACTTTAATTTGCTTCCATTTTCATTTATTATCACCTAATGTGGCAATTAATTATTCATAACCCACTTGGGTACTAATTTTTGTTTTTCTTTTTTTCCTTTCTCTTTCACTATGTTCATGAACACCTTGCGTTTTTTGAATTCGTGCACCACTTACCCTTAATTCATATACTTAATTTCTTTACCTTAGGTTGTCTGGAAGACATCGCTCTCAGCAATAAGGTCGGCTATTGTTTACACTGTGTTTTCTGTTATTTCCAATTGTGTTTTGATGTACAATATAGTGTATTGTATTGTATGTGTTTGTCTGTATATTTGAAGGCGATATTCTTAAAATATTAGATGAAAACTGAAAAACGTGCGGACTTTTTTGCAGAACTTTTTATATTTTTGATGGTGTGTGTTTTTTAAACTTAAACAATTTATATTTATATTCTTAATAGTCTACCAGGCCAGACAGTGCAAATATACACAACATTTTGCACATGTTGCGTAACATTACAACAGATTTCACATCATAATATTGGTTCTTGAGAAGCTTGCGCTTGCCATTCGCAGCGGGAACAATAAGGAGCTTTCATACTCAGGTGCTTTTTGACGTCTCGCCGCGAAACGGGACTACAATACATAACATACATAAAACATATACAATTATCACTGGATCCATGTACATTCCACTGAGAAACTTATCACGTTTTGATTCGAATCTTACATGCATAATGATTTTCACTCATACGCATATTTTAAATTATTTGTCAATTACTACGTTGAATAATATTTATCGCGAGAAAATCAACCCGTTCCAAAGCAGGTATGTGATATCAGTATAACTAATTTATTCAATTTAATCAGTATAACTAATTCACTTGGCCACCTCAATGAAGCATGGCTTTGCCGAGGCTAATTAGTTTACTGAAGGGCGCAGCTTTATTTTCGTAATTGAGGCTACAGCAACTTCTACGTTGCTTCTAAAAGAGTTACATACCCCCTCAACTACTGAAAATGATTACGTCACTAGGCATGGAAACGCTTAAAGGTTTTTACTACGTAGAATTGATGATTGACAGAAATCGTTTATCTAAAATGACTACGAATGTATACTCATTATCCGACAGCAATCATTAATTTGTAATACGATTATTTTTTTATGATGTCTACCATGGGAATTGACCTCGAGGCTCTTTGCTCAGCAGGCATCAACACGAACCGTTGTCTGATGATCTTAAAATAGCTCAAATTATTTTACAGCTTTAAGGTATTATAACCAATTGTGATTAGGGCGCTTGTTGTGTATTTATCTGTTACCTAAGACTTACGTTTTTTATCGTATTTGATCTACACAATAAAGTATAATGTATTGTAACCTGACCTCTTCGCTGGTGACTGGATGTGTCCTCAGCTTTGACAGCATAGTCAGGGTCTCTTTGTCATGTCTGAGGTCCGCCTTGCAGCCGCACAGCAGAACTGGTGCCGAGCCACCATGAGTCCGCACCTCGCGGTACCACTGAAACAATGCGAGATCTTGTAAATAGGTCTTAGAAGCTATGAAACGGCATGCATGACGGATACTGATGTAAATATAGAAATTTATAGTAAGAAACTGCTCAAGCACGAATTGAATTGAAGTGAACCTGTAAAACCGCTCAAGCTCGAATTGAATTGAAGTGAACTGTAAAAAGTTCACTTTTAAAGTAGGTAGGTACCTTAGCTGCAGCGTTGTGAAGGGTTTCCGGTTCCGCAATGTTGAAGCAGAGCATGAAGATTTTCGCGTCCTGATAGGCCAGCGGCCGGACGGTGTCATATGCTGTTGTGCCTGCAACAGCAAATAATAGAGGTGGTAGAATTATAAAATTCAAAATGTTGAATGATCTTATTTTCTGAGATAGGGGTTGTTTAAAAAATTGGTGTAAACATATTAAATATTCTATTGTCCATGTTCATAGGTGACGGTGAACACTTCACGGTCGGGCAGTGCTTTTTTCGCTTGTCCTTCATCATGGTTGTAAATAAAGACACGATGGAAGTGAAAATTATCATCATCATAACTATGGCGGCCAAGGCTAAAAGAAAAGAACTTTGTTCAAATCTGTAGTGATTGAAATGAAAAAGAAAGAATTGGCCATATAACATATTTAAGCTAAGCTAATAGTATCGAGGATTACTATGCAGAAATTCAATGTTATTTCATTAGTATTAATCTATTTTACAACAATCCACGCGGGTTATTTAGTAAGTTATAGATTTCCAACCGATTTCGAAAAAAGAGGAGGTTCTGAATTCTTTTGATTGTTTTTATGTTTAATTCAGAACTCTATCATTGATAGACGGATTTGGAATATTCTTTCTTTATTCGAGGGGTATACATTCAGTTTGGTCACATATAAATTTGAAGAATACTACCACTCCCAAAGATGACAAATAGGAGATGAAATCAAGACATTCACCTTTTTCAAATCGTCTCGTTTGTGAGAGGGACTTACTACATATACTTATTGTACTGAATATAGATACTTAAATAACATTCAAACTTTTTTTATGTTAATAGCTGACAAACAAGCAGACACGAGCTACCTGATGGTAGGTGGTCACCGTCGCCCATAGACATCAGCAAGACCAAAAGTATCACTGATGCGTTACCGGCCTGGGAATGAGAATAAAGTAAGAAAGAAAGTACTGGCTCTCAATAGTTTGACAATATCTTATAAAAGTAACCATTATGTCATCGTGTAAATTATAACAGTGATATTATACAATGGGTATTATTTCGGTGAATAAATAATTGTAATAAGAACAGGATAGTTTTCTTTGGAGGAAGAATGAAGCGCACTAATGCACGAATAGTTAAAAAGATTTTGAAATTTAACACAAAGACCTGGCGTAGAAGATGAGAGGACAATGTGTTGCGTAGGTTTGTTTTTTAAATTTCGACAACTGCAAACATACGAGTACAACCGGGCGATCAAAAATGGATAATAATTTGTGAACTTGTTTGCATTATCAGAATAACTGGTGATGAGGCCGCTTTCTAATTGGTTCTCAAATTTACAACGAACATTTAGAAACATTTCACGGCTATATTGTCGAAGAATAATGCTATGCGATATTGAGAATTTTACTGAGAAACATCATTTTGAAAAGAAATGAGAGAGATGTCTTTGTGTGTGGAAGTTGGATTTTTCTTCCGAAATAATCTAACCAGCGGCTAGAACTTGAAACCGTTTATAAAATTATTTCTAACACTTTTTCACACCCCCAAAACTAGCGATTCATGAATTTCAGGTAACATGGACGAGAAATAATGACATACCAAACACCCCTGACCCGTGCAAACATTTTACTGTCAAAAAAGGTCTACGTTGCCGGATAAAAACCGGGTATTCCTTGGTCAGTACGCACGGTCATGATCAACTGGACTAAAAAGTAGTCAATACCTGGACTAGCATCGTAAAAAGACTAGTTAATGTATTCGCAAATTGCGAATGATCCCAATTTAATTGTAGCTAACTTCCTGATGCGTATCAGTTCCTGATTTTCATTACCTGCAAAACTCTTTAACCAATCAATGTTCACAGCCACACTGAATGTACGTGGAACAATCGAATGTCGTGTCCCCAAAGCTGGAGTTACTAAATTGAAGCGCTTCGGTCAAGTGTCGCTCTCAAATCATTTGTGACAAGTTAGAGTACAATCATGTTAAGTGCTCGCATAGAAATTGTGTTTTATTTCTGTGTCAATATATCGCGCGAATCAGCCGTGACTCGATACCGGTAATCGATTTTTATAAATAATTTTGTTCAAATAAATATTCGATTAACTAATGTATAGTAATAATAAAACTGTACCGAGGCATAATTTTATATACTTAGTTTGAAAAAATACTTTTTTTTAAGAAATTTTAATGTAAAATTTTTAATTTATTGGCTTTTGTTATCGATGTAAAAATCGAAATGTATTCTTAGTTGAATAGTTGATTTCGATGATATATAGCTTATTTTTAATTTTAATATTGATAAATGGATCTGTTCCCACGGGATTGGAAATAAACGTTTGGACATTCTGTCTCTGTCTGTAAGAGGGTAGTAAATAAAGTTTCGAGTATTTTTCTAAAGCTATTGTGATAAATGAATGTATTTGTAAGTCAAATAAAACTATTTCAATGAAGTGAGGCAAATATTAAATTTATTAAGTGAATTTGTTAAGTGAAGGTGCTGGTTTTGTAAAGCGGGTCACTAGTCATTTCTTCTGTCTTCTAACAGACACTAGTGGAACCCGGTAGAATTTGTACTGCCTGTATATATATTTACACCTCTGTATATGTAAAAATAAATGTTCCATACTTTTAATTATAACTTTAACAAGCCATCATTTGAACGCCGAATATTTTTTTGGAAATTTTAATGTCTTTGTTATGGATATAGAAGCCCAAAAATTTTTGCATTTTCAGAAATTTTCATTTCTTCAAACCATTGAACTGATTTAGACGACACTGGGAACATTTGGAATTTCTTTATGGGTCGTCATTATTTCGGATATTTTTCACATCGGAAAATTTATCTGTTTTTGCGGTATTTCCAAAGCAAAGTTACTACTACTATTCATGTCTAAAATGTATTATTTGTTGTAGGAAACCTTATTAATTTCTGTGAATGTAGATTAATGATGGATTACTAATGCAAGATTTGATAGGTGGTTAGGTGATCGACCAACACGGCTAGTTATAAATTTCGGGCGCAACGTCGACAAGCAAACGACCCGACGCGACACGTCGGGAACCCTTCTAGTATTACTAAAATGGGTAAATCAGATCGTCGGGTGTCGACTGTCTGTTATTATAATAAAAACATCTTGACCAATATTAATTGTAACTAGGCACTCAACCTAGAAACAACAATTGATCTTAATTTCGTGCCACATTTTGATGGTATGTGAAGGTCTATTTAATATAGCAACAACCGATTCATATCAATCAAGGCTCGAATCAAATGCGGGCTAAGAATATATAGTTAAATAAACAACAAATTAACATGATATTGATTGGGTGGGTAATGAAGTTAACTCTGCGTATTTATATAATATGATACTATAGTTTAAAGGTATTTGAATTCCCAGTCCGTGTAAATGCTTAGTAGGCTATATCAATTTCATGAATTCCCGATTATATATTTAACTATTATAAATCAGTGCTTGATTGTTATCCTATTGGTAAATGGCGATGTTCCCATAAACAGTAAAGCGGTTTTACTTAGAAGCCATTTCCCTCATGACTAGAACTCATTTTAACTAAACGGATTGAAACAAAACATAGATTTTTTTTCATGTAGACGTTGACAAACCAGCAGCTGAACCAACTGATGGTAAGTGGTCACTGTCACCTTCAGTAACATCACAGACCGAAGTGTTGCCGAATGAAATGGAAGCGGGCGAACTGCATTATTAATAGGTCGATTTAAGTTGGAGGGTTGGTAGGTAGCCAGTTGGGCAAAATACCCTATAACTATGCGAGCATCGTTGGGATTAAACTGGGTGGTACAGGGCTCAGCGCCTTTCTGCAAGCGATTGCCAAAGCCTCCTCCGTTGTTTAACAGCGTGCATCGCGAACGATGGAGGTTAGGTTGGACTCAAGGATGATGTAATACATTTTTAAGTTTCTATATGATGTAATTCCCTGAAAAATCCTGATTCTTTATTTATTATTTCTATTTTTGTTCAATCTGAACATTTTGAAGGACAAAGAAGATATTTTGATTGTGTGTGTACGTGTGTAAACTAAAGTTTATCTTACGACGTCTCTAGAACGAATAGTTATTTTAATGGAGTTTCCAACGACTAAATTAAAGTATCTATGCTTCGATGAAGATGAAGTCCTTAGTATAAATTTGGTACTCTCCAAATATTGTTAGGATCATTCGGTTGATTATCCAATTTGTTGGGGATCAGTATTCAAATATCAGTTGAATTTTGTCATAACTATTACAATGGTAGATAAAAGAAGGCAACACAGTCTCAGATCCTTTCAGGACTTGTAATAATATTTACAGAGAAAAAAAAAACCCCCAGGCACTGTAGGCCACCATTGCTCGCCTTTTATGTAAATAGATGTTGCAATATTGTCTGTATAATATGCGTGAAGTATACTACATTTGGCGGTATATTCACAAAATGTATGTAATAATATTTGTATCGCGGTGTACCCGAAGTTGTGTGTAGGTGGAATGGGTTTTGCTATAATAATAAACATAAATATTAAGCATTACATTTAGGAATGATTTGTATTTTTTGATACAAACCGTAATGCGATCATAGATATAAAACACTGTAAAGGAAATATAGGAAATCCCACGAGCTTCTCGCGTGCGCAAGATGGCTGCGTAGCTTCACTGAGTAACTGTTTATTATAATTTTACAATTCGGTTGTTTTGATGTATTAGCAAAAAACAAAACAATGTAATATCAAATTGTCGGTAAAGATAACCATAATTTTTATTTTACAAACATAATGTATCCACGTATTAACTCTACGTCCTCTTATCTAGTCCTACGTATGTCGTCTACTTTAACACTATCTATTTGTATTATAGTGACCACTAAAGTTATGTATATTTTTTTATTTGTTGATTTCAGAATACCACAATATTTAAAAAAAAATAGTTAATTAAATATCAAACTATTGAAAATACAATTATATTCATAATAAAAATAAATACAAATCTAATAAACTATATTGGTTGGGAAAAAATGTGATATGAACTTTGAATTTATATAATTTGAATTTATATAACCAAGAAAATTTAAATAAACAAAACAATTGCCGAAACCCGGGATTGAACCGGGGACCTTTAGATCTTCAGTCTAACGCTCTCCCAACTGAGCTATTTCGGCTGTACAAAGAGAGTTGAATTTAAGTAAGATATAGCGAGTTCAAATTAAGTAACGGACAATATTTGTACAAGATATGCATATTTACATAAAAAGATTATGAAGTCAGGAGACGCCATATTGTCTCATCTTATTGAGCATTTCACACATCCAAATTGTTAACAGCCCTGACGACTTGTGTAAATGGTCGACCGAGTTAACTGCGGGCGCGGTCGGTAATTGAGCCCTTCCGTGCTTCGGAGGGCGCATTTATACGACGGTCCCTGTTTATCTGCAGATATCATACGTTAAGCCATATCAGTATGTCCTGCAATCGATTGGTAATATCACCGATGAGTTTATTGAATTACTAAGCAAGCGAATATAAATTGTAATTTACTTATTGCTTCTTACCGAAACAAATACCTATTCGAATAGTTTTATATTTTCTAATTCCATTAAGAGTACTTCTTGAATTAAATTTTCTCATTCGCTATACGTAACTAATAAAATTAAAGTGTCGAATTACAGTACACGAACTTAGGGCGTAGTGTTCTACAGTTGCCCTTCACGAGACATTCAATTAATTCATTATTTATGTACACCTGGCAGAGAAGGATCTCGCATGAGGGCAGTCGAATAGTAGGCGTGAGGAAATAACCATTAAATATTTATTTGCGGACACGGTACATTGTGTGTTTTAGAACCACCATTACAGGTATCTGTCCATAGAGTAGCTACTGACTACAAAACACAGACAGAACTGACAGGCCAATGACATTTTCCATATCAATAGACAATACAAAAAATGACGTTCTAATTTTAAGTGGTTACATCCGTAACATCAGTCATCATCAACGGGTTGCTGGCCAAGAGGATTGGAATTATCCTCCCGCGTTGATGTTTCCATCCCTTTACAGTGAGGGTGACTTCAAGTCAAGATTGAATAGACTTTCTCAGTTAATGCACTTCACCATCTAAGGATAGGCCGCTATTTACCGTCAGTTGGGATTGTAGCCCAGCATTTACTTTTTTATGCCAAAAAAAGGAAGTAAGGGACCCGCGTAAATATCCTACTACCATGCATCAGTTCCATCGAGAATAATCTATCTGTATATAGATGGTAGAGCCTAGCGACGAACTACGACGACGAACGATGCAAGCCAGTCGCTTTTATGATTGTGTAATATACGATTTTTAATAAGTGATTCATGTTATTTTACGTCCTTAACCGTAAAAATTAAAAATGTACAATTTACAAATAGGTCTGCCTACGTGCCTGTATAAGTAATCCTAACTCAATTTTCGTCTTTCTGGGTAAGACTTTGTGAATTTGAAGGATAACTCTGGTGCCGAAATTCCCGATAATCTAGGGATTTACTGGTTCCAGCTGAGCCGGTACCAAAATTCCCGGTTCCACTCACAAGCTCCAGTTCTGGAAATCTTAGTACGTACGTGGAATTGATAAATAATTAATGACAAAGGCGTTTTAAAAGATGTGCTGAGGAGTTTCTTTCGCCGTTTATTCTCCTCATAGTAATAGAAACAAAAAAATGACGTACAGAAGTGTATTTACTTGATATAATTGATTGATATAATTAAGTACTGTCTGCAACTGAGAGAAGGAAATGTAATCTTCTTAAGAGATAAATTTTTCTACGGATGTACCGAACTTTAAAAATCGATTGTGTTCAGTATAGTATGTGTATGTATGTTACATACTAATGTAACACCTAGTTTTCCTCTTCTACATAAAAAAGGCGCATAAAACAATCAGCACGCAATACGTTACTACATGCTAATGTTCTGCAATCTGTTATAGCATAAACCCTCCCTACGTCGTCTGTTGAATGAAGATAAGTGGACATTCCATTTGCTTCCTTATTACAGAAATTATAAATACACAGCACCGGGGCCTAAGTGGGCATAGTCCGCTTTTTTAGACGTGCTTTATTTGGTGAAGAAATATAGCAAATTGATAATTTCAACTTGTAATAGACAACCAACAGGGGTTGAGAAGTATCAAATGAACGATTAATTGAATTTGCAATTTCATAAAAAAACCTGCAGTTAAAAAATACAACCCAAATCGCAATAAAAACAAATCCAGTAAAAGGACATGTTGTTAAAATCCACGCACAACAGAGTACTTGCAACCTACGACACATACTGCTACCACGCAGTCTTCGTTACTGTGACAACACAACAAATTGTAATTTATCATACAATTCATTACAAATATTGATTATTGAACTCTTCAGACAAAAAGTCGTTACGGCCAATTATTAAAGCGAAATGCGTTTCCAAATTAAAAATTCAAAACTCATCGAGAACTACGTTTATTAGCTGCCAGCAACACCGTTCACAGTTTCCAATCAGGTTTTTTTTTCTACAAAAAGAACTTACTACCGGCCATTGCCAGTTCAATGCTGTACAATAACAGAAAGCTATTTTTATTCGCGAGGTAAAATGTACGCTGTGTTACCAGTTCTAACTTTTTCATAACAGAAAAAAATATAGTGCTGGCGAGTGTTTTAATATTTGTTCAATGATGGAAAATATTCCAAAAATAAGAATAAAAGAAAAAAATTGAGTAACTAAGGCTTATTTCCTAAGTTAAAACGAAGTTCCTATCGCTATATTTTATGTTTAAATAGCAACAAGCATAATGATGAAAATTAAAATAGTTTGTAACTAAATTAAAAAAAATCTTTATAAATCAATGTACTGTAAAGCGAATTTTTTTCAAATTTCGAATGAATATTTAATTAAATATTAACTGGTAATCGCCCTCGCTTCTGAAAAAGTGGTTCTAACTTAGAACTGCATTGCCGAGTATCAGCTTGACATTTATAATAACGATAATTATGAACATTGGAATCAAAACACTTAAGAGCTGAATCTCCATAACTAATGCTGCGGCGGAACTCGTGTTTGAAAATAGCGAAATATTTTAAATTTTTCATAACCGTAAACAGAAAGATGCCGAAGGAAAATTAAATGACGCAAAACAAATGAAAACCAATGATTTTAAACGTATCTCATCGCAGACATTATGGATGTTAACTGTAACAGGTACTCACAATTTTTCACCCGGCAGTACCCATTACGTGCTAAGTTCCAAGTACTAGTAATAATACAGTATCTGTAATTAATTCATATACAAATAATAATATTCACCAAGTATTAAATTAAGTAACTAAATTTATGATTTTCATTTTTTTGTTACTGGACTAAGTTAGTCCTAAGACAAATCTACAATTATCCTTTCAGAATATAAAAATCATCATTTATTTACACAATTTTTAAATGGAAAGTGTGTTATGAATAAAACGTAGAAAAACCATTTAAGATAGAAGGTTCCTGGTTTCCTTCTTATAAAATCAATCAAATCAAAATCATTTAATCATATAGGTATTCTGTAAATACATTTATGCACGTCATTTTTTGCATCTACTACTACCGTTTCGAAAAGGATATAACATCGAGGAGAAGAAACGGTGAATGCAACTTCTCAGCACATCTTTTAATACAACACAAGGTAATTACAAAGGAAGT
The DNA here is from genome assembly GCA_003671415.1 of Megathymus violae. Classification (NCBI taxonomy): domain Eukaryota; kingdom Metazoa; phylum Arthropoda; class Insecta; order Lepidoptera; family Hesperiidae; genus Megathymus; species Megathymus violae. The sequence continues at coordinate 1,885,226 of PDGT01000038.1, read as the reverse complement.
TTAAAACTGTGCGGAACTGGTTTCGACACTATTATTACAAGGCGTTCTTGTCATTTATATATATGTACATCTATACCTTAATATTCTCTACCTTTTTTTTGTTGACGAGGGGGAAACCTTCAAAATGTACCCAATGCCGTGGGAGCGACTCCGGGTTATGTGGGATTTTTACCGCACAAAAACCCCCCGGTGGCCTTCTTCGGCGCTATGATAGGACTCCGGGATCTCCATCGGAACACGACCGGAGTCCTATGAGCGCGTGCCCCGTCGGGCTCTGCTCAGGATGAGGGGACGATCATCCCCGAATTTCAGGTGTTACCCCGGTATGCGGCCATACATACCGACGTCCTTCCCGGGGTCGTTGGCAGGACGGTTCAGGCCCCCACCCTAGCCGCTCACGACCCCGGAAGCTCCCTTTTATTCGCCTCTTACGACAGGCAGGGGATACCGTAGCCCTATTCTGGTCCCGGGCTACAGGGACATAATATCCTCTACCTAACAGCTGTGCTTTAACGCGTTGGTTAATAGTTCTAATAGGTAACTTACGTATCAACTTTGGAAGCTTATTATAAAAACGAACTCCAAGCCCCATAAAGCACGCTGAAAACGAATCAATTATAACTTCGATACTATGGAAGTTATGACTTGGTTACAACTAATCAGGTAGCTCCACTAACTCGTATTCATTTTAATAGCGGCAGAAATCGAAACATCGTTAATATTCGAGAGGAATTTATAAAATTTATATTAGTTTTAAAGTAAAATGTAAGTGAATTTCAAAACACGTGATTAAATTTAATTGAAAACAAGGGTTTTATTATAACAACTTTTTTGGCTTCCGTCCCGAAAAATCTTGTACATGCCTGTGAAAGAGAATTTATTAATGTGTTTGTGCGCTAACTCCTTGGAACTTGGCAAAACTTTACAACTCACATCGTATTAGGGGGCGGTTCTTTTCAATGATATATGCAACTTTATTGATCTTCAGTAGTTTTGAAAGATAAGAAGACTTGATGGAGTAATGCGGTCGCTGACCGATTTCAATGGTATTTTCGAGGTGAAACTTGAAGAATTAAATCTGTTAGTTACCGTCCCACAGCTGGGTTAGGATCTTTTCCCATTGTGAACGGCGTTAAGATATTTTTGAGTTTACTTAGTTAAAAGTGCTTATTTAAAATGAGTTCTGTTCATGGGCGACGCCAGGATTTTTTTCAGCGAGATGCATCTGCATCTATACAATGTACTAGTAACTAATATAAAATATATAATTATACTAATAAAACTTAATAAAAAAAAATGAATTCTTTTTCTATGTATTTTAACCTGACAGGGGGTGCAAGTGATGCCGGCACGCTCCCTGCTGTCGGCGCCCATGGTTCTGTTTAATTGAAACTTGCCTTGCTTGGTTAAAACGCTTAAAACTGCATTTACTGACTGATTCCCTTACAATTAAAAGTTATTGTTGTATAGTCTGCATGTTATATGTAAATATTTCATACATCTAACACATAATAAATACTGCTTTGAATATGTTTCACCCTTTTTTTCGCTTAACGCACCTTTTTACAGAGTTCGATTCGGTTCAGTAGAAATAGAGTAATTTATCTTTGTTTCAAGTGGCTCGTAATAGCGCTTTAAAACCCGTCAGCACGCGCCAAGCGGACCGAACGGTGCCATTGGTGAACATTTTAACGCCCACATGGTCTTTTAGTGCTTAAGAAACAAAAGAGACTAGCAAGTTATATTATTATATTCTAAAATACAAAAGATTACAATGATCGTCAATTCAAATTTTTAATTTCATAAAAAATTAAATATAATATTTGCATTAGAAATTAAATCGAATAGCATGCATCAATCGTTAATCGAGGAATTAATTGAAAATTTTAATAAATTCAAACAATTTGTAAATTGAATTCGAAATATTGATATTTCTACAACAATAAATATTTAAATCAATGAAATAAGTATATAAAAAGTTTTAGGAAACGATTCATATAAAAAAATTGATATATTCGACTCATATATGTTCTGAGTCATAACAATACATAAAAAATAATAATAACGCCGGCTATTTATTCGTTTTATAGTTCCGAACAACCACTACCGCATTATGAAGTAATTTTTTAGTGTTACGATAATAAAACTCAATAATAATATTCATAGTTTAAAGCAATGTGCAGAATTGATTAAAGAGTACCTTTCTATCTGTACTACACGATTTAATGTCATATTTTATTGTCTATGGCTCATTGTAACTGTTAATGTAAACGAGCTTATAATAAATCAATTTCAGGTTATTGGGTCTTACTCATATTTATTTTAAATAACGGGATTTTGATAAAATATATTTAAAACGCCAGAAGTAAAAGCCAGAAGTAACGAATTGCAAAAATGTGCCAAATTTTCAGTAATACCTTAATAAAATAGTAATATTCAGTAGACAAAACTTTCATCTTGTTTCACATGTCTAGCCCAAGACGTCGTGATGTGCCAGTATTATTTCTTTTCTATCCATTCTTATTAATTATCACTTGAATAATCAGTGATATAGCAGCAGTGCCAGTGATAACAATTTATGACAAAATTAATCATCCATTTAATAATATTTCAATTGCGAGTTATATTTTTATAAATCGTATCAACGTACGATGTACTCGCAAACCCTCATTGCAACATTTGTTGTCCCATGTTACTTGTTGATAAATGTTATTTATGATATGTAAATTAATTTTTAAAATGGGTCCAGTATTTTATTAGTATAGATATATACTTGCAGACGGGAAACCTTATGGAAAGTAATCTCCACTGCCAAGTTAAGAATTTATTAGGAGGTGTTGCATCTGTCCCTGTAGCTCGAGATTAGAATATGGCTACGGTATCTCCTGCCTGTCGTAAGAGGCGATTAATAGGGGGCTTTCGGGGTTGTGGGCGGCTAAGGTGTGAGCTCAAGCCGTCCAGTCGACGACCCCGGGAAGGACGACGGTATACGTGGCCGCATACCGCCGTAAACATCAGAAGGTGGGGGGATGAGCGGAGGCTAATTACTAGCAGAGCCTGACGGGGCATGCGCCCAGGAATCCGACTGTGTTCCCTTGGAAATTCCGGGGTCCTGTACATAGCGCCAAGTGCAGTAAAAAAATCCCATGTAATCCGGTGTCGCTCCCACGGCACCGGATACCTTTTGAAGGTTTTTCCCCTCAAAAACAGAAAAGAAAATACGTTTTACATCTAGAGAAGTGAAGTGTTGGCGTGTAGTTATTGTTTTATGCACTCACCTGATGTATCCCAAACCGAGAAATTCACTCTGTACTCGGAGACACTGCAAGTGTAGCCATATTTTTCAAACCCCGTCGGACTGTAGGCCTGGAACAAACAAAAGGTTTTGTTAAACGGAGATTGAAAAGGACACGCTAATTCCACTGTGTTATTTCTGCATCTACGAGTCTGGTCAATGTTCATTTTGTTAATGATAACCATATTCGACAAAGTCAGCGCGACCGCCACTAAGACCATGACATTCGTAATACCAAAGTCATTATGGACGCGTTGTCGGCCAAAAAGGATACAGGGGTTTCGCTTATTACAGCTGACTTTTCGACTCTACAACTGAAATTATAGATACAATGGTAGCTAAAAATCCTACCACCTCGCACCGAGAATCTTCGAAATTATTCTGGGTTACGGAGGCCAGAGACCTCCGAGAGTATTATCCGAGCGCCATTGCCTAATCCGTAGTTAATCAGACCGCACGAAGAACGGCGAAGGTTCGCTTGGACTATTATTATGGAATCTTCACACCTCAAATTTGTCGTTGGTCTTGTGTTCCAATTTCGTTTTCATTAACAAAACAATTGAATGTCTGAATGTCAGGCTCTTTAAAAGTAGCTGCCTACTGAAGTGGTAAACGAAAAATGTTAATTTTGTGTTATTAAATAAGCGTTAGAAAATGCTGATTGAATGAAAAAGACAATTTTTCGAAATGTTAAATCGATTAGTAAGTAGATACTTACGTTTATTCCAAAGTTAAATTAATGAGCCTTTACAAAATTCGTTGTAACTTTTAACGAAGTATAATTGATACTGGCTACGAAGCTCAGCTTTCAATTAATTATTGGCATAAGTACATGTATTTATAAAACAAAATTGATTATTTTATGTAAGCCCCTTGTTCTGATATCAATGACAATTATCAATGAGTTAAACTAAACTAAAATACGTCTGATTCAACAAGAATGGCTTTCGGCGATCTTAAATTTCTTCGAAATTTTTGTATTTTATGTATTGACATGAGTAGGGTAAAATGCAAAAGGTAAGTACACAAAACTGTAATGCAGCTTTAATTATGGGGATAGACAGGAGACTAGTAGTGTTTCTAATAATTTAAATCAATTTTAAACCACTCATTATTGTTGAGAAGTCGTCTAGTTAACTGCGGGAATATCATTTCGTTCTTGGCTGGCACCGTGTTGATGATACATCTAGAGTTGGCGATGTGTGTGTGGCATACCACCATAGTGTGGTATATGTGTGTATTGGTGTGTATCATATACCACATTGTGATTTGACAATTCGTTTGCCGTTTTTTACCATTGATTGGTAAATTGTATAATTTACCAATTTACCTTATTCAGGATTAGAGGAGACTTCGGATATTCGTTTTATGCACAATTTCGCAATGATCATCAAATTTGAAAGGTTTTTATGCGTGTGCGCGTAATTTGTATTTTTTTCGAGAGTCTAGTAACATGGTAGATGAGAAAGCGTGCCTATTATATCGGTCCATTATATTATTTTCTAATTAACGTTTCGTTTCACGTTGCGTAGGTACACAACCATAAATTACATATAAACGCGTTGGATTAGTAAAGTTTAATTTATTCAGTAGACTATATAGGTTCGTTCTGAACATTACAATTCGGAAACTAATTTGAATTCAAAATTGCTTTCACACGTGAATAATTTCATTAGATAAATAAAGTCCTGTTTACATGAAATGTGCTTTGGAACGGTCACTCGTGCAATAGCCTTTTCACCTTCAAAGGTTACCAATTTACCCAAATCTAACGAAGTATGAACGGGTAAATTTCATTAATTTTAATTAATTCAACTGAGATTTCATTGACCAAATAAATTATGTATTTTTATATAAGGTTTTATTTGCGACCAAAATAGTGTTTTCTTTAAGTGTAACATAGTTCCTGTAAGTGTAACATATATAATTTAAAAGGTATCCCTCTTTGAGTCCAAGTCAACTTCGTCATTGTGCACATTGCTGAAAACCTAGCGAAGCAATGGCGGCCAGTCGTTTGTGTTGGAAGTTCTGGGCTTCAAACCACTCAGTTTAATCCCGAAGGGTGCATCGGAGCAGCGTGGTAGAGTATGCTCTGGGTCTCCTAAATTATGATAGACCCGTGTACAGTAATCGGCCACTGTAACGTCAGTCAGAGATAAATATGTAGGTAGCCTGCTACTCTCTTGGGCGGCAACTCATTAGGGATGTATCTAGTGTTATCAATATGCAATCGCAGTGGTGAGCACCAACTATCATACTGGCCCGTCTATTTATTGCCTTTAACGATTAAAGATCGCCGATGATATCCATTTCTTCTCCTCGATGTAAAAGCACCTTTTGAGACCGGTAGTAGAAAGAAAAAATGACGTGCATAAGTCTATTTACCAGGTACCTAAATGAATTTAAATTCGAATTGGTGTTCATGTATCAGTGATAAATATGTATATGATTAAATAAATTTAAAGTTATTATGATGAAATGTTTTGGCTAACTAAAATATTTTTTTATTAACACGCTCACACCTCCCGCATTAAGATTCCCTGTGTTGCGGGTGGAATGGACAAACACAAATATGAAATTACAAACACCCATGACCCGAGAACAAACATTTATCTGCCACATAAATGTCTGCCCCGGCCGGGATCCCTCGTTCGGCGGGCAGGGTCAGTACCAACTAGGCTATGGGGTCGTATTGAATATATTTTTATTGTAAATATTTTATTTCGGTTGTCAACCTCACGTGAAGTTTGTTACAGGTTGTAAGAGAAAGTTTCCGTTCAATCAGTTTACCGCGACATAAGCAAAGCTAGTTTTTCTGTAAACTTGCTCTGAGACTGAGCTGCTATTAGTTGGTCGTTTAGTTGATAGTTTGAATACACTTTTTTGCATCACTAAACCCTATGGGAATATTATTACGTTAGGATTTTAAAAAGTTTTAGCTGTTGAATATTTAAAAATATTTTTAAATGGACAAGGTTTGGAAAAAATTAACAAAAAAAGGAATAAATGTTGCAATTTAGTTTTGTTATCATGCTGTAAGTTAATTTACCTTAATAAATAACACTCGCTCACATACTCAAACCTTTCGCATCCCTCTGTTGCGGGTAGCACAAATGAGACGTTGTAAGACGCCCACGATCCGAGAACAACCATTTGTCTGTCATTTAAATAGCTGCCCCGGCCGAGAATCGTACCTGGCACCTGTCTCTCGGCAGGCAGGGTCACTACCAATTGATTTACACGTATTAAACCCCGTACTGGACCTCTCGGAAGGGGCGCGATCACATCCAGAAAAAAACCAATCGACTCCGTAAATTATTTATTTACTGACAATTAGGTACACGTATACGAGCACGTCTGTCTACCGCATTACGATACGAGGCTTCCTACGCGTCGGCACCCTACTGTGGGGCACAACCCATGTGTGGGGAATTCGGAACTCGAGGGATTCTTCCATGTCCGGGCATTTTATTCGAGGGGACAACGGCCCCCGGCGTTGTTAACCCCCGCTCTCTTGAATGGAGGGTCTACCGCTTTATTTTTTTTGCGCGCGGATAAAGGGAAAGGGCTACCCTCCAGAGATGCGCGGGAGGGAGGTGCTGAACGCTCATGCATACCAGCGCAGCCGGCTGCACTGGTTATGTGGGACTCCCGATAATCCTAGGGGCCTACTTACTAAACACCACCCGACACCTTTAAGTCGTCATACTACCGCCTTATTTTTTTTTTTTTTTGCGCCCAGACAATTGGAAAAAGGGCTACCCTCCGGGAAACGGGGGAGGGGGGTGGTGAATGCTCATAGCATACCAGCGCAGCCGGCTACGCTGGTTATGTGGGACTCCCGAAAAAACCTAGGGGCCTACCCACTAAACACCACCCGAGGCTGGCTATGGCCTGGAGGCCTTTAAGCCGACATCTGATGCGACCCCCTTTAGGGAAAGGGGGCGCTAGCTACCGCCTTATTTTTTTTTTTTTTTTTT